>OY735882.1:1200000-1800000 GCA_963506565.1 Tachystola acroxantha
ATTAATACCAAATACTCAGGTCTGCAACGTCATGCATCCGTGAAAAAATCAAACTTCTAAGTCAACGCAATCAAAAGATATCGTAGTTTATGTCGCATTTTCTCGCATATTTCTATGAAAATGCAAGAAAACCAAAACCTATAGGGTACTTCCCGTTGACCAGCACCCGTAGCATGACTTGTATGTAACGCGCCACGCCGTCGCCACGCCTTCGCCACGCCGTCGCCACGCCGCGACAAAGTCTAGAGACACATTTCGTAGCACGCGGTACATTAGCGATTGGCGCCTAATCGAACGTTGCATAGACAATAACCGCATGATGAACGCGATCTTAGTGTTCCCACCGCAAAAAAAATAGGAAGCACAATTGAAATAATCAAATAAAACAAAGTATTAAACCACTCAAATCTAAGTTATTCTGTATTTATATATTCATGGCGACACATTAAATTATAAATAATGGTTAAAATACAACGAAATAAGGAAAGCTCGATTCCAAAAATAATATATAAATTTTATCCTAGCAACTTTTTGTGTTGCTTTTGTTTGTTTTGCTTTGTTGACGTTTTATTTGTCATTTTTGTGCGAATTATCGATTTTTACTTCTAAATTAATAAATAAATATTATATTGGTGATTGTGCTGGAGGACAATTAAGACATACGGTTTAAGTAAAACGACGATGGTACTACCCAAATGTTATTCATAGAGGATTCGAGGCAAGAAATTACCGAAATCGGCAGCAATCAGCAAACATTGGCTGAATACGTGAATATGGCAAATATATTTGCGCCCAAGGAAGACATGTAGGTATATGTTATGTAGTATACAATGTAGGGTCGAAACACAAAACCGCATTGCGCGCCGCGCCGAATTCTTAACCAAAATCTACGGCGGCGGCGCAGTAACCAATACTGCGTGGCGGCGGCGGACGGGCGCCGGCGATTTGGGCACCGCAACGCTGTTTTGTGTTTCAGCCCATACAGCATGACCTATTATGTGAACATCCTTTGGATGATGGCTACCGTGGAGCATGGACGTTCATGGCCCAATTGTGTACTGGGGCCTTCTATTCTAGGCCGGTGGGACTATGGTCGACCATGCAAATGCATACATATATTGACGCATGCAGATTTCTTTACGAGGGTTTTCTTAACGTTTTGACATTGAGAGCTCTCTGTGTAACTGAAGTTTTTCTTGAAGACGAGAAAAGGTACACGGGGATCGAATTTTGGTCTAGTATCCTAATAACCACTGAGCCACTGTGCTCACAGCGGCATGGTACTTACAAACCACACAGCAAATTAAATAATATAATATCTATTTCAGGGCCACTGGCACACCTTGACGAGGTTGAAGAGGATACGATGAAGGCCAAAACTCCTGTTGCATCTGCATTAGAGAATACGAGTGTACTGTCGACCATACATAAAAGTTAATGCCATGTCGAGTAACGCACGCACCTACAATAAAATGTTAAATAAAATAAAGTAAACAGTTCACATTGTTGTTTTTAATATCCTGTATTCCAAATAGCTTAGAGCAGCGATTGCCATAGGTACAGTCGAAAACAGACATAACTATGCACGGGGCCTCAATAAGGTTAAGATTTTCTCAAAAACTACTAGACCGAATTTAATAATTCTTTTGCAGTACATTGTTATAACTTTTATCTATCAAACAGTGAATGAATTTTTGCATTAGATCAATTAGTTCTTGAGAAAATCTCAACCTTAGAAACTCCTGTACACCTTTATCTGGTGTTCCACCGTATGAGGCGACACACTGGTAGGATGAGCACGAATTCTTCTTCTTCAACAAATTCCACAATAAGACCCAGTGGCGAATGTTTCGCCGCAGTCGTTTGCACAAAAACATCTCGTTGTGCAGTGGTGTGTTTTGCCAAAAGTCAGTCGGTTGCTTGAGAAATGGGTTTGCAAACTTTTCAGCGCCCGTGGGTGTGATGAGAACAATTTGCCATTGACGGACGGTCTTGGGTGCATTCTGCCCGTGCAATATGGGCACGGGCGATCTTGCTCTGTTGATAATGATGTGCTAGTTGGTAACAGTGTAATCATGGTGGGTAATATCTACACAACACAGCAAGATAGACGTATAGAGTATAGTATATAGAGGCGCCAATGGACTTTGAGTACCAAAATCGTTCTCTCCACTTTATTAATAGCAAATAATAACAATCCGATCAAATATGATCGTTGTACCACTATTTAATGTTGGTTTATTTATTATATTACTGCAAAATTAACTCGCAACCAAAGAGAATGTTACTCGAAACGCTGAGAAATATTAACTTTTACATGACAGCGCGCCAGCGTGAATTTTGACATAAGAAGCGCCAATAGAACCACACTCGTGCTACCAATTCCCATACAAAATAGTGCATATCGATTGGCGTAACCTTTGCCGCTATTAAAAAAAATAGATCGACCGCAAAAGTCAACTCGTGCTGCGAAATGTTGTCATTTGACAGCTCGCCGGCGCGGCGTCAATCGCGCGCCAATCGCTAATGCAAGTCGTACTTACCCTGCAGGAATCATGAAATTTGGCAAGAAGCCAGGTCTTATAGCACAAGTAAAGGAAAAAATCCGAAAACTGTAAATTTGGGGTTCCATCACGAAATAATATTTTTTTTTGTAATTACAAACTTATATTTGCAGTTGACGCCTGGTATCTCGAAGTATGACGGTATCAGTTTCGAAAACGCAAAGATATGTTTGTCCCTAAATCTAGTTTATCTTTTTGTTAGAGCAAATGTTATGGTGAAGTTGTACGGAACCCTCGGACAGCCGACTCGCACTAGGGCGGGTTTTTTACGTATTAGCCCAGCGATCAAGACGAATCTTGCTACCTATTATGAAGATTTATCATGCTGTTAAATCGACATAAACTCGAAAAACAGTACCCTCCTCATTGCGACAATCGGGAAATAAGGGTAACCGCCCATCTCTTACACCAAACAAACAAAACTAACATGGCGTGTCTATACGCTGACTCGCCGCGTTGAATGGAACATTGCCATTGAGCGGAATCGAGTCCCGATACCATCCTTACTTGGAGGCTAGACATGGTTTCAGGGAATTCTCTTGGGGATATAAAACTGTCAGCTGTTTTATTCGATCTGAGATTTTAGATTCAGAGACGATTTGAAGCGAGAGTTTAATGTGAACTTACCCTTACGACTGTCAAATTTCACTGCTTGTGTTAAATTCAATTTAAATTATTTTCAATTTCAGTTTTGTGAATGCCTTTAACTAAACTAAATTTGTTTATACTAATCACAAATTACAATTAATATTGTACTTTGACTGTTCCATAAACGCTTTTAAGAACTTTTTTGATATATTAAGGGTTTTAATGCGTTTAGGCCTGCTATACAAATATGAACGTTAATGCTTCGTATGCTTGAACTTTGGCACGGAAATAAAAATACGCCAATAAAATAAGATTTTTTTTCAGCGTTTCCTCTAGATGAAGACATGAAGACGCGGCTACCCAGGGTGAAGACGCTACTGCGACTCCTCTGGAGGAAGATAGAAGACTAACATATATTGAATTTTCTGTAACATGACATTGGCAAATGATGAACTGTCGAGTCCATTAATAAAATAAAATAAATGTTTTGATATTTTCTTGCATACGCGCTATGCGAAACGAAAATCTAAATGGCGAGGTCCCTGGTTCGAATCCCGGTCGTGATGAAAAATTTTTTCTCCATTTATCATTTAAAATAAATGGTTGTAGCTGCTTCATACCATGTCAGCATAAAAAGCTATGCGATTACGACGCGGATTATCTTTTAGAAAATATTAAAGGTAGGTTCAGATTCACAAGTAGGTATTTCCTATGATCATAAGGTAACCTTTAGTCCGGCTCGTATGATAGGCGTGCAGACAGTGCGATTGTTGCGTGATTGATACACCCGATTTCATTTGCCCACGTGAACTGTGGCCGGGTCGCGGGCCGTGGGAGAACGCGCTGCACTCACAATGTTCGGCCTTCGCGCTCGGACCAGTGTAAAATGACCTTTACCAATTGTTTGATATCAAGTATACGTAATTAATGATTAATAATCAACACTCTAGTGAGACACAGATGTCCCATGTTCGAGCCCTGGTGCACAAAACCAATGAGACCTCTTTTGGTTTCTGTCCAGATGGTATCTTCAGGTATGATGAAAACGCCTTAAATCTTGTAAAATTGGTATATTGGAAAATAGTGAACCAACTGAGTCTTATTTATTTATTTTATTAATGGACTCGACAGTTCGTCATTTGCCAATGTCATGTTACAGAAAATTCAATGTATAATAGTCTTCTATCTTCCTTCAGGGGAGTCGCCGTAGCGTCATCACTCTGGGTAGCCGCGTCTTCATGTCTTCATCCACAGGAGACGCCGTAGCGTCAATCACTGTGGACGAAGCAGCTCAACAGTCACGTTCACTCCCGAGCTCGTAGTGGGAATCTTGACCATTGCGCCAAACTTCAGATCCTGCTTGAATTCTCCAATAACTTCACCATACTGTCATTCGCGAACATTTTCTGATTAATTTAACGTGATATTAAACACAAAACACCCACTGTAGACATTATACTGAAAATTATTAAATAATTTCGCAACCGTCGTTTCCCGCCATTTTCAAAAAGCCCAAACTGCGTCTTATTTATTTATTTTATTAATGGACTCGACAGTTCGTCATTTGCCAATGTCATGTTACAGAAAATTAATTGTATAATAGTCTTCTATCTTCCTCCAGGGGAGTCGCCGTAGCGTCATCACCCTGGGTAACCGCGTCTTCTTGTCTTCATCCACAGGAAACGCCGTAGCGTCAATCACTGTGGACGAAGCTCGACAGTCACGTTCACTCCCGAGCTCGTAGTGGGAATATTGACCATGGCGCCAAACTTCAGATCCTGCTTGAATTCTTCAATAACTTCACCATACTGTCATTCGCGAACATTTTCTGATTAATTTAACGTGATATTAAACACAAAACACCCACTGTAGACATTATACTGAAAATTATTAAATAATTTCGCAACCGTCGTTTCCCGCCATTTTCAAAAAGCCCAAACTGCGTCTTCTCTCGGATGACAAGAACAAAAAAAAATGGCAGTTGAAAGCAGTGTTGCCAGTTGTCGCGGATAAAATATAAAAGGTAGATTCTGAACAGTTTCCTTGGCGGTCACCTTGAAAAAGATATGACAATCGGTCGAAACTGTTGCCGCCTTCAACTATTTATAAGTGAGGTTTCTGTCAAAAGAAATCTTCCGTAAGAGATCCTGAATCTCGCCGGAGCACTAGATTGGCCTTTTAAAACATCGTCCTCAAACACGGCCATATCTAGGAGATACCTAGATAATCTGGGAAAACTGAAATTACCATCCAAAATTGCCTTCCATGAGCTAACTAGCGCCGCCAATCTTGAAAAAATAATATCTTCCAATTTAATTAATTTTATTAAAAAAGCTATTTACGAAATGTTTAGGGTGAATACTATTTTTCAATATACAATACATAGCATAATTGCGACAAACTAAGTTGTTGTTCACAAATGTATGCGAACTACAACTTACCGATATTGAATCACGTTATAAATAAGCATTTAAAAAATAGTATTTATCGTAATAAACATTTTGTAAATAGCTTTTTTTTAATAAAATTTATTATATTGGAAGATATTATTTTTTTAACATTGGCGGCGCTAGTTGGCTCATGGAAGGCTCTGATTAGAATGAATGTAACATTGATCATTATTGACGAATGGGCTGCTTTTAGTCCCTATGCCTCTTTGTATCCAGCCAGCCCGACCCTGTATCAACTAAACAATATTTTAGCCAATGGCATTAGACCACATGAATTAATAGAGCCAGAGCTCATCCATACATTGAATTTCGATCCCATGTAGTGCAGTCCCAAATAATTTTTTTTTTTGTTAACCTACAAATTGTCCCACTGCTGGGCAAAGGTCTCCCCCCTCCTCTTCCATCCATCCCTGTCCTGAGCCTCTTCCAGCCTGCCAAATAACATTAAATAGTAAAATATCGGCAGGTCAAGATACACTGGAAGTACACATAATGTGAACACTATTTGCACAATAGATAGCTTTTGGACATGATGACAACCAATGTCAATTGAATGACATGCAAAAAGGTGTATATCATAACATTTATTTATTTATTTTATTAATGGACTCGACTGTTCGTCATTTGCCAATGTCATGTTACAGAAAATTCAATATATTCAATAGTCTTCTATCTTCCTCCAGGGGAGTCGCAGTAGCGTCTTCACCCTGGGTAGCCGCGTCTTCATGTCTTCATCCAGAGGAGACGCCGTAGCGTCATTACTCTGGACGAAGCAGCTCGCCAGGCACGTTCACTCCCGAGCTTGTAGCGGGAACTCTTAATAAAAGCTTGAAACCCCAGATCTTGCTCAAATTATCCAACAAATTCACCATACTGTCACTCGCGAACATTTTCTGATTAATTTAACGTGATATTATAACCACTGTAGACAATAAAATAAAAATTATCAAATAATTTTGCAACCGTCGTTTCCCGCCATTTTCAAGAGAACCATATAACTATGTTAAATAATTTGTATTGTACATTATGTTAAAAAAAAGATATTTGAATATAAATAGACTGATGATGATGATGAAGTATTGTATCGAATTTCCAATCACCCTGTATGCAGACATTATGATCCGTCCTGCCAGTATGCATCTTTCCCACATTGTTAATACCTTCTTTGTTCCGATCTCATTTCAGAAAAGCCATAAATTCTAATTTTACTATCTCCCCATCTAAAATACCATACTTATGAGGTATAAAACGTTAGGTTAGGGGAGTTTTATGGTACTAGGTCTCATTTTGAGATAGTTTAGCGTTTATTATCGCTATGGACCTGACCTGTAATAGTGCAAAGTAGGATTTATTGGCCTGTTGCACACTTATCGCTAGGACATGTCCCCTCTAATCTGTTATTTTGATTTATTAACAGACTCGACCGTTTTCATATTTTTTGATATTTTCTTGCATATGCGCTATGCGAAACGAAAATAAAACGCATATGCAAGAAAATATCATACATATATCTATACCGCATCCCAAATCAAGTGTCTTCTTTTGTAAACAAATATTTTTTTATTTGGGAAAACAAACAATTATACAATGTGTATACTTAGCATAAGCTTACGTACTAACATAACAAAGGTACTTATTGTATAACCAGCAACGTTATCCACAGATTACATTTTAAGATATGTAGGATTTACAAAGTGAAGCTTAAATTATTAATAAGTATTATTCTAAGTTTAGGTAGTAAAGGGGTCATAAATTTTGAGAACCTCTGTTTTAAAGTTAACTTTAGTTCAGTTAAGTTTAGTTTTAATATGATCGTCTAATTACCTGTTGTGATGTAACACTGAAGGAACTGATTGGTCGAACCTGTTCATCGTTGTGAAAATAAAGTTACCCGATCTAATAATGTGAAAGTAACTATGCAATAATCACAGAACAGCTTAAAATTGGTAGGGTAGTTTTTGTTTACAAAATAAGACACTTGATTTGGACTTTGGAACGTCATACGTACCTACATGCTACATCGTAACCCATTGATCTCCTATAAACAACTAGATACACAGTCTGCCTTCTAAAAATATCCGAGCGCAAAGAAGGTCCAAACGGATAAATGTGTTGCGGAGCGAGCGCATTATTAAATGATAGAAATATATATAGTAAAAATGGGTATATTTTATATAGTTCAGATTATTTTTAAATCATTATCAATAGTAAAAGTAGTCAAATCCACAATTTTCCGTCTCAATCCGTAATATAAGTGACAGCTTTTCTTTTTAAAACATTCTTATCCATTTTTAAACTTAGGCGGCCAACCACAAGATGCGGCCGAAAGAGACCGCATCGTAACAAATGGACCCTTATTTGCTTTATTGGACATTATTTGGACGTTACCAATGGACCCTTATTTGGACGTTTTTTAAATTGTTTTAGTAAGACCTTTGTGTATCTAGTTGTTTATAGGAGATCAATGTCGTGGCCCAACAAATTAAATGGGATGATATTTTTATCTCGAACCTCCTACAATGTAGTTTCATGGTTACAGGTTAAATAGTGTTAAAAGCCTTGTAGTGCATCCACTGATATTTTACGATATGACGTTGTGTATAATGTTACGATAACATGTTTTAGTGCTAATCTTTTATGAGTTTGCATTCTAGATTGTTCAGTGTTGCGTTTGGATACTATGGCATAGAAATAACTCTTAAACAAGTTTGTTTTGTTAACCTATAAATTGTCCCACTGCTGGGCAAAGGTCTCCCCCCTCCTCTTCCATCCATCCCTGTCCTGAGCCTCTTCCAGACACCCATCCCTGTATCTAAGTTATTATTATGAAATAAAAAGTTATCTTCTTATTATGCCGGCATTAATTACGATGTCTTATTTATCTTATTTATTATGTGGCAAATAAATGTTTTTTTTGTAAACAAAATCTACCCTGCCCTACTAATATTTTAAGCTGTTCTGAGATTATTGCATAGTTATTTTCACATTATTAGATCGTATAACTTTATTTTTACAACGATGAACAGGTTCAATCAATCTGTTCTTTCAGTGTTACATCACAACAGGTAATTAGACGATCATATTTGTTTACAAAATAAGACACTTGATTTAGGCTTCGGTATGTAGGTGTTTTAGGGATCCGTACCTCAAGAGAAAAAGGAAATCTGTCTTCGACGGTAGTCCTTGTTGACATATTCTGCCGCGGGAAAGCAATCACTAAAATTCCACGTCGTCATCAATAGTCTGTTATCCACAGTTCGTGTATTGGAACCGCTCAACTCCTGCGCATATTAGCGATGCGCCCGCGCTGGGAAAGGGCAAAGATGCGCCGCTCTCACGCGCCCTCGCGGTGGGCTGCTATAATAACCTGGTATAACCCGGACAGCTAGACCTACACCTAATTCAATGGCATTTCGTGAATAGTTTACAGCCGGGACTTTGTCTGCGGAATAGGTTTTACCGGGGTGCAACTTAAAATTACACTGCAAACTTGACGTTTTTATGAGAGAGTGGTCTGCGCAGAATAGAGATGAGTGGAAGGGTTGGGGAGGGGGGGTTGGGGAGAGGCCTTTGCCCAGCAATGGGTAAAAATAAAATTTTTTGTTGTCAGTGCCGTAGCCTTCATATTATAGAAAAACTGAAAAAATCCGCGCACGATTAAATGTGATGAAAGAAAGAAAATACATTTATTTAGGCACATACACAAATACAAATATTACAAACTCCTTAGCTAATCTGACATTGATGTGCAGCGCCGGAAGGGGTCAGCTGCCTCAGCATAATGCCACAGCCACGCGGTACATGGCGGCGGCGCTGATTGCCAGGCAGAACCCATAGGTCCACTAGGGACCCCCAGGAGCAGACCCGACCCACTTATATACTTAGATAAAAATAATAAATATACTTCAGCGGAACTGGGCGGGCCCCGTGTGCCGCATGCAGCCGGACCGATGGGCCCGGACTGTCACAGAATGGGTGCCATCGGACGGTCGCCGGCGTCGGGGCAGACCTCGGCGTAGGTGGAGAGACGATGTCGTTAGATACAGGGATGGGTGGCTGGAAGAGGCTCAGGACAGGGATGGATGGAAGAGGAGGGGGGAGACCTTTGCCCAGCAGTGGGACAATATATAGGTTAACAAAAAAAAAATACTTTAGCAAAAAATAAAATACTCTTAAAACACTTACTAAAATAAATAAATATTACCATAAATAAAAACAAAAAACAAATATTTGTGATGATCATATTTAAGGCTGGACATCCAGGCCTCCGCGGCGGTCTATCAATGAATCACGCAAGTGCATCCCAGTTTCGCTCAACAAATAAAACTGGCCGATAGCATCGTGCCAGTCACGACTGGCTCCATTCATGCCCCGTTTGCTGTATTATAGTTTGCGGTATTTGATACAAGGCTGAATGACTTGTTATCTTTTGAGCTCTGTTTACACTAGAGGCGAGTATCCGAAGATGTTGATAGGCTAGTAATGTTAGAATAAGTTTAACTTCATCATCATCAGTCTATTTATATTGCCCCACTGCTCGGGCACAGACCTTCCCTTACATCGAGGGAGCTCGGGCCCTAATCCACCACGCGGGCCCACTGCGGGTTGGCGGATTTCACATGCCTTAGATTTTTTTTCTTCTTCTACGACATGCAGGTTTCATCACGATGTTTTCCTTCACCGTTTTGAGAGCACTCGGTAAATGTACGTAAGTTTTTCCGTCGAAAAAACCGAGGATAACTCATTGGTACATGGCTGCCCTAGCTGGGTATCGAACCTGGGACCTCCATATTGCAAGTCCATTGACCCAACCACTGAGCCACCGAGCTTTGCTGTATTATAGTTTGCGGTATTTGATACAAGGCTGAATGACTTAGAGGCGAGTATCTATGTACCGAGGTTCTGGGAGATGTTGATAGGCTAGTAATGTTAGGATAAGTTTTACTTAACCATAGCTTTTTACGGTTAAAACTTATTATATATAAACGGATATCACTCACTTATATTATTAAAGTCGGCAATTAGACCGACAGTTTCGACCGATTTCGACGGTCTTTTTCAAGGTGAGCGCGCCACGCTCGTGTCGCCGTTGACGTTTCTTCGCGTACTGCGGATGAGCGCCCTCTGTGCGCGCTCCGAGATAACTTGTCCCGCCGACGACGACGGTGCGTTCGATGGCTGCAGCTGGATTCGTTGATCGATCTCACTTGTCGGTTAAAACTTATTGAAATCATGGGTATGAATTTTTTGGTAAGGATTTTTATTAAATCAAAACTGCATTAAAATTTGACCTGAGTAAGTCTCACATAATGACCTTAGAAATGGCCACTAGGTCAAATTCCAGTAAAATAAATCGCTGCAATAAATTAAAAATACCTTAAAATGTAAAAACTCCAAAGCACAGCGACGACATGAAATAGTTGAAGAATTTTAATTTAATATAATTAATGATAAAGTTAATTGATACTAAAAAAAAAAAATTTGTTCAGTTAAATATATATTGATTTCATTCATGAAAAAGTCCGAGTAAAAGAATAATAATAAAAAAGATTCTAATTTTAGTTCAAATGAAAAAAATTACTATTTTAAATGAACGGATTCAGGCTGGAATATATTTATTATTTTACACATTATTTGCTTCTTTACCATTATTATTGGGGATTTTTTATATTTTTAATTTATTGTGATCGATTTTTTATTATTTTTGTTTTCCCCAAATTGTTTAAGTTATTAAACGCTGTGCAGAAATATTTTTGTAAATAGCTTTTTAAATAAAATTGATTAAATTATAAGATATTATTTTTTAAAGATTGGCGGCGCTAGTTGGCTCATGGAAGGCCCTTAATGAATACTAACTTCTTGCAAATAAATGCCTACTTTGTATTGCGAACAGGTGTTATCATTTATTAGCTCTATAAAGTAGAGTCATTATCATTAACTAAAACTACTGGGATATTTTTTACGCTAACATTAAATCGCACATTTTATCAAGTAATGGTCTAACTAATGGGACATTTTGCAGCTTTTAATTATGGGTTTGATATACATAATCAGAATCATTAGATAGGTACATTGTGTATATTATTGCACATGATTTTTTTTTCAAGAATATGCATGTTAACTTTGCAAATACAAGTAGATATACTGAGGAGCAAAAGTGGCAAAAAAGTTTAGACAATAGTTTTTTTATCTTTAAAAAAAAATATTTTTATTGGTAGTTTATTTAGGTACGAACGACAGAAGATCAATGGTAACACCTGCAGTACGATTTCCACTCTTACGACGCAGATAATAAGAAGGTGTTACACGTTGATGTGTTTTTGATATGGTACTACTGTATAATTAAGATACCTAATACATTTTTTAATTACTAAAGGTACAGTTGAAGACAGAGATAAGTATACAGGGGGCCTCAATAAGGTTGAGATTTTCTCAAAAACTTCTGGACCGAAATTAATAATTCTTTTACAGTTACATAGTTTTAACTTTTATCTATCAAACAGTGAAATAATTTTTGAAATAGGTCAAGTAGTTTTTGAGAAAATCTCAACCCTAAAAACTCTCCTGTACACCTTTCTCTTGTTCCTCTTAGTAGGCCGTGGACCCAGGGTCGGACCTTCATAGCTTCATGGCATCAGACTACAAAATGTCCAAAATATGCTAACCTATTTTTACACGCCTATACTTCGTTTCCACCTCCATAAATCCTTTATTTACTCTAATTCTTAGCTTCATCTACAGAATGTAACGTAAAGGGTATATAAAGCCGAAGGGAGGGTGTTCAGTATCGGCAACTGAACAACTTTTGTTCTACGATTTTTGGAATAAAAAATAAACATAAATTAATGTCTCGTACAAATCGATTAGTTGACCGGTACGAAATGTATAAAAAGTTAAAAAAAAATAATAGGGAATATCAAAAATTCGTGGAACAAAAGATGTTCGGTTACCAATACTGAACACCCTCCCTTCGGCTTCATATACCCTTTCCGTTACACCCTGTATAGTTTAATATTATCTCATTTAGAGATCGCCACTGACTTACAAAGTACGATAAAACTCGTAATATCTACGGGCCTCTACTTTGTAACAGCCCTGGGGATTTTTCTCAAGAGCCTTTGGAACATTTATCGCCGCATGCGCAGATAGTGGTGGTCTTATCGTCAGTATCCGCGACATATAGCGTGCCATTAGGCTGCGGGCGACTAGGGATGGGCGGTTATTGGTTCCATTTCTATATTTGGTTTTATTTTTTATTTGGACCAAAGTCGAGGACCGCTTGCATGACTGATTATGTTCATTTTTTTGTAAACCTATAAATTGTCCCACTGCTGGATAAATGTCTCCCCCCTCCTCTTCCATCCATCAAAGTCAAATCAAAGTCAAATTTCTTTATTGCAAGTAAGCACGTTGTGTACATTTTTGCACGTCAAAATATTTTTGAATTTACATTTACACCACTTTGCAGGGAAAAGGTGCCAACGCTGAGGAGAAAAAGTGGCAAAAAACTCTCAGCAGCACATCTTTTAAAATAATATAATAATAATACACAATTACTTAATAACTAGGTATTACACAACTATTACTATTGTCAGTAATCTAGACTTTATCCCTCATGCGGAACCGGCGACACACACCATGCATGTTCATCGTTTAAATAGTCATATATCCTGTAATACGCCTTCTTAACAAGTGTTCCTTTGATGAAATTTTTAAATTTCCTCTCTGTCAGCGTCGTGACACTTTCTGGCAACTTGTTATAAAAGCGAATACAGTGCCCCATCCCTGTCCTGAGCCTCTTCCAGCCACCCATCCCTGTATCTAACGATTAAGTTTTAATTTTTATATAAAGTAGGTATGTAGGTAATAAGTAATTAATCATAAAAATGTAATCATTATTCTTTAAGGATGTGTTGCTGATTTTTTTGCCACTTATTCTTCTAAACGCTAACACCTTTGCCTTTCTATGTGCTGTAAGATAAGATAAGATAAATATTCTTTATTGCAAAAAAAATAAAAAGTATTACACAAAACGCTGTAAACGCGAGATCTAAAAAAATGACGTTCAAAGAGCATTGATGGTTCGATTTTCTGTAGTGATAGTTCACTAAAGGTATGAGATCAAGTAATTCCAAAGTTCTCTAATAATAATAGATTTACCACTCACTGTGCCATGGCCATCGAAGTGGCGAAAAGTAGGTAGGTAAGCTGTTTTCTTGCAATGAATGTAGCAGATGGAATTTCGTCGTCTCTGCTTACCACTAATGGAAGACGTGACTTTATTTGTAAGTAAGATAAAATATCACTATCACCCATCTAGGTGCATAAGCATGGTTTCATAACTTATACGATCATTTTCTGGCTTCATTAGCACTGTGAACCGAAATCCACCTATGATTTTTTTAAATCTAATACTTCAATACTTCATTTATTCAACCTTAGGAGCTCTAGGGAACACTTGGTTATGTCATAAATAATGTAATAATTTACAATAATATAAGGTACAGAATACAAACTAGGCTGGATGTACGAACAGAGAACAAATAAACCGATACGGTTTTGGTATTTTTAAGTCTTTTGAGTGGCACATCCCTAAATCGCGTGTGTTCGACTATTCTTCACCGTAAGAGGTTGACAAAAGCGCGTATGTTCGTTTGGGAGGGCTCATCAATTTGTTGCTGGGAGTAAGTGAAAAGGAATGTAGCAGGATTTATGTGTTAGAGTGAATACAATATATTCCAATAAATAATTTTGTTGGAGTATCGGGTTTGATATGAGAGGTTGAAACATCACAGTTTCTCATATTATCAGGAGTTTTAGGTGCTCTTCCATCTGCCGCATTTCTGACACATTTCCTCTAAACTCATCGTATCTTCTCTATTTACATTCATTGCAAGTCTCATTTTGACCAACTGCAAAACAACTTTTTTGGAGGTCGCTTTTCGTCCAAGTCGCACTTTGTCTAAATCTCTCTTGTCCAAGTCGCATTTTGGCCAAATTAATTTTTGGCCAAGTCGCATTTTGGCCAATTATTTTATAATATTTACCTGCAGGGGCGCCCGCTTTTCGCGACTACGTGCGCCATGGCATGATGCGTATAGATGTCATCATCAGTCTATTAAGGTTGAGATTATCTCTAACAGTACTTGACGGATTTTAGAAATTTCTTTACAATTGAATTACTTACATGTGTACCTACTCCAAATTATCTAAAATGAAAGAATTTTTAGAATCGGTCAAGTAGTTATCGAGAAAATTTCAACCTGTGTCACCTGGAAACTTTTGTATGTTTTAGTTAGGTTCTACGACGTAGGTACATAAGTAGGTATCTACGGTGGAACACAGAGAAAGTTGTTCAGGAGACTTTTTAAGGTTGAGATTTTCTCAAAAACTACTCGCCTATTGCAGATAGAAATTAAAACTACGTAACTGTAAAATAATTTTTAAATTCGGTCCAGTAGTTTTTTTAGAAAATCACAACCTTATTGAGACCCTTTATACTTATCTCTGTCTTCGACTGTACCTACAGACCATACCTATATCTGGCCCAACCATACCAAACAAACACTTCATGATGGCCTAACATGACCCCAATTTGATTTATTAGTGCAAGTCACCAGGTTTTTGTCCGACCACAGCAATATCCGCTTGCAATGAATCAAGAACGTTTTTTCGATGACCTTGCATACAAAAATCACCTTGTAATATGAACTTAATGAAGATGTGTCTGTTATAGTTATAGACAGTTTGTTTTTACAACTGTTCTGTCAAATGACAATGCCAGATTCTGCCCCACCATCAACCGCATGATGTACAAGATAACGAATAAATGTAAAAATATCTCCGTTTTTAATTAAAAATATTGGTTTAAAATAAAGTTTTGTACAAGTTGCGCGTCGAAAAATCAATTTTATAAGTTTTTGTACGTTTTCCTCTTAGTTTGTCCGCTAATCATTCATTGTAATGTGACATATTTCTTTTATTGTGGGCCATCAGACAATGTAATAGATAGTGCTGAGCGTTAAACATTAAGAAATCGAGGCGAATTATTCGTTATTTTTGTTATCATTTTCTACTACTCTCGCAACTCTTGCTGTTTATGATTATGCAATATGATATCTGCAATCAGTCCTCAACAAAATGATATAATATACACGCAATTTTGTATAGGTGGGGCAAAGCTCCATTGAAATCTGGCAATGTCATTTTCATAGAACTTTAACAGTTGTAAAGCTGGAATTTGTACGGGTCCTTTTCGACTTCATTATCATCAGCCGCGCGCCTAAATCCCGGGAACTCATGACCACCATCAAGAGGAGAAAAGAGGTCAGTGCCTGGATGGGTGACCGCTAGTGACACTTTCATCTGAGCCCCTCCGTGCCTCGGAAAGCACGTTAAGCAGTTGGTCCTGGTTGCTGTCGCTCGTCAGCAATCGTTAGGCCATGTCAGAGGCCTACCGGCCTGAATAACTCTGACAAATAGGTTTGGTCACTAAACCCCACGAAAAAAAATCCTTCCATGAAATAATTCATTACTAGCTATTGACTTTAAATAAAATATATATTAATCCCACGATAAAGTTATTAGTTGATCTGACACCGAGTCATGGTCGAATAAAACAAAAACATATCGTGTTACTAAATTATAACACTATGGTGTTAAAGATGGCGGATAATGGTGGCCATAAGTACCTTCGGAGGCAAAGTTCAGGCTCCAATCTATGGTGACCATGATGGTATCATTGGGATGGATATTCAGAAATTTGAAGGTCATAAGAGAAGGTATATCAGAAGATACGTGGAAGGTCACTGGATTGAGCCGACCAGTCAAAACACTGACATGATCACAAATTAGAGTAAATTAGTGACAGGTCTGGAAGAAGAAGAATGTGGCTTAGGAACTTGCGCTAATGTCACGGTATGAGTGCCGTTTTATTCTTTCAAACAAACGTTTAATGTTCATCAAAATAACTAAGTAGAAGAGTATCAGATTTCTGTTCCGAGCGACTTAGGCGTCATCGAGAGTGCAGAGTGCGACAATGATCGACAACCTTCGTAAGGGTTCTCTTGAAAATTGACGGTTGCGAAATTATTTGACAATTTTCCTTTTAACGTCTACAAGGACTATTTTGTGTTTAATATCACGTTAAATTAATCAGAAAATGTTCGCGAGTGACAGTACGGTGAAGTTATTGGATTATTTATGCAAGATCTGAAGTTTCAAGCTTTTATCAAGAGTTCCCGCTACAAGCTCGGGAGTGAACGTACCTGTCGAGCTGCTTCGTCCAGAGTGATGACGCTACGGCGTCTCCTCTGGATGAAGACATGAAGACGCGGCTACCCAGGGTGAAGACGCTACTGCGACTCCCCTGGAGGAAGATGGAAGACTATTGAATATATGGAATTTTCTGTAACATGACATTGGCAAATGTCGAACTATCGAGTCCATTAATAAAATAAATAAAATAAACCTTCGTAAGGAACGGTATCATCATAAGAAGAAGTGACAGCGCTAGATAGAAGGGGTAGAGGCATTGCCTTGAGATATATCTTTCCTAATACACTGCTGTGCCAGCTAAGTTTATATCTTTAAGGCCAGAATATCTGGAACCTGGAGGAGGGTTCTCGTATAATGTTTATTTGGAAGAGATATCAGCAACAATGACCCTTTATATTTGTACGGTAATCTCATATATTTAATTGGCAGACTTCATGCTTTTATCTGGAGGATTGAAATAAGTTTTTCCGTCACATAACAAAAGTTAGTTCACATTATATATTGCTCATAAGATCAGCAACACTGAACTGAAAGTTGAGTGGCCACCTTGTCCAACAGTGGACTGATACGTTCTGATTATGATGGAGACAGAAGATTTCACTTCAAATGCTATCGTTTGTACATCAGTTAGATTCTTTATCTCATAACCCATGGTCACCTCAGCAGACGACATCATTGCGCTAATGTCGGAGCATTAAGATTAAGGACACATCTAGTTGCTTTACCGGAGATCATGTTTTTTATGTCACTATTATGATTTCAATGGGTTTCGATCAACGTGCGAATAATAATCTTTGCTATTTGTTGGATGTGGCATAATATATCGTCTAGACAAAGCTTTATACTCGTCTGTAAAAGAATGAACTAATTTTTATTTTATTTTGTTTGTTTATTTGAAAGGTGATTTGATCTAAAGTGTTCTTAGCTATGAACAGAAATACCACCAGAATTATTGATGGGCAATGTTAATTAATCCCTTTTATCTAAACGAACTAAGTCCATAGTATCTCATACTAATCGTTTCATACAAACTCCATAGCTTGTATGAAATTAGTAAGACGTGACATCATTTTTTCTGTCTGATTTCTGATTTTCAAATGTCTGTAGGTAATAATTATTAATATAAATAACAAATATCAACGTCTTCCTTTCTTCATCCAGAGGAGTTGCCGTAGCGTCATGAGTGCTGGACGAAACAGCTTGACAGTCACGTTCACTCCCGAGCTTGTAGCTGAACTCTTGATTAAAGTCAAAGTCAAATTTTTTTTATTGCAAGTAAGCACGTTGAGTACATTTTTGCACGGCAACATATTTACTGAATTTACATTTACACCACTTTGCAAGGAAAAGGTGCCAACGCTGAGGAGACTTAAAGCTGGAATCCTCAGATCTTGCACAAATTATCCAATAAATTCAACATACCTACTGTCATTCGCTAAACCACTGTAGACTTTAAACTGTAGAAATTATCAAATAATTTTGTAACCGTCGTTTCCTGCCATTTTCAAAAGCCGAACTTGACTGATCTTTGAAAATTATTTACATTTACATATTATAGATAGTGTATACTCTACTGTAAACTGTATACTGTTGAAAGAATATAAATACAATCGGTCAAGAAGTTCTTGAGATAATCTCAACCTTATTGAGGCCTTATATATAGGATGGCATTGAATTCATTCGACAAATTGAAATTAGGAGTTGTACTCATGATAAATACATTCTTGTAATATAAAACTTAGTGTCTTGCCAAATTTCTGATGTCAACGGACGGACGTAAATTTTCCTTTCAAATAAACCAAGGAAAATTCATTGGCTGACAGGGGATCGAACTGGGACCTCCGTATAAGTCCACTGACCCAACCAAATGAATTTGCATAAAATGCCGCATCAACGTTATTCAACGCTCTACGCCCAAAGAGTCATTACCACGCCGCAAACACTTCGCTCACAATCGGTCACCTTGACTTTTCCCGATCGGTATGAAATAATTTGACATAATACCACATCTAACGATCATTACCGCCGTCATTACCCTGCGATGCGCAATAGTTGAGTTCGGAGCTTAATTCAGTTCGATTTTTTGTATAAAATAATGTGTAGCATCATTCGAAAAGGTATACTTATCTAAAAATCATTGAAAATGAATTTATCAACAACAAGAACTAAATGTACGAGTGCTTTTGCATTGGAATTTTTTTTTAAATGCAATTTTATGTATTCTTGTGCCTATTGTAATTTAGTATGTCCAGTTTTATTTAATTTAAGAATTGTCGCGGCGCCTGGGCGAGGCATCGCGTGACCAAAAGGCTGGCACATACTTCGCCCAGCGCGTTAGACTCGCTATACAGCGGGGCAACGCGGCCAGCCTTTTGGGCACGCTGCCAATTGTGGGGGACCTGGGGCAAGTTTTTTATCTTTAAATTTTTATTTGTACATATAGTTTTAGTTTATTTCATTTAGTTTTTAATGTTACATGTAATTTTTAGATTTTTCCAAACAAATAAATGAATAATCCAGTTTTATTGAGATTTTATTTTCCATCTTTGAGCTATTTTAGACAACTAATTTCAATATTTTTGTTTTGTAAGCAGTAGTTATTTTTTTTGGGTTTTTTAGAAAATAAGTAGGCTGAAAAAGATAGGATGGCTTTGGCTTTGCTGCATAGATAAAAAAAAATGGCTGATAAAAACGAAAATGTATACTTAGAGACTATCTAAGGCAATGAGTTTAAACCTTATACAACCTACTGTTAAGAGTGAAATGAAAGGCTTTTTTAAGTTTTTCATTAAAATAAACAAAATCCTATAATCTTATTGATATTATATTTAAAAACTTTATAAAATAAAGATGTAAAATACCGAAATTGTTTTGGAAATAGCTGAGCTAAATATTTCTTTACATATCGAATTATGTGTCAAACACAAAAGACGAAACACACAATACATGTGACGACTTATTTGTCACCAAGCATGAATGACATGTTAATTGTACTAATAAGGTTGTGAAAGTTAGCTCAATAATAAATATTTCGAAATGGTTACTGCAAAAATATTTAAATTTTGATTAGCACGCTGTCAGGTTTCTATTCCGAACAATTGAGACGAAAGTAAGTCACGAAACGACTGCAAATTGACTTTTTGTGTATTCATTGAATAACAAAAGAGCAGATTTGGATAGACCTCGGCCCACAGAAAGTGTCTTATTTTGTAAACCAATACACCAATACATTATTTCGTCAACGAAAATACAGAAGACAGGGTAAAGTATATAGGAGGCACCAATAAGGTAAACGGTATGTTTTCCAAAGGCATATACCCTGAAGTACTTAAAAGTACTCGAGTATGTCCGGTGTACAAGGGAAAGGGTGAAAAGACACAGGTCGACAGCCATAGACCTATCACTATTGTCCCAACTGTCTCAAAATTAATAGAGTCAATAGTATCAACACACCTGATGAAACATTTCGAATACAATGACCTATTAACAGATAAGCAATATGCATACAGAAAGCACAAATCTACAACCTCTGCAGCACAACAGGTAATAGACGCCATACTCACCGGAATAGATGAAAAGTACAAAACAGCCGGTATATTCTGCGACCTATCAAAGGCATTTGACGTTATTCAAAATGAAACATTATTAAACAAACTAAATTACTATGGCATAAAAGAAAATGCCCATAACCTTTTTAAAACTTTTCTATCTGGAAGGAAGCAAACTGTTGAAGTGCTAGTAGACGGTAAAAAGATTAAATCTGAGGCTGGTGATGTCACAATGGGTATACCACAAGGGTCAGCGTTGGGAATACGCTATTTTTGGCATTTATTAATGATCTACCGCATTATATAACTGATGGTCTGATAATCCTATTCGCGGACGATACCACTGTTGTAGTATGCGCACGAACATATGAACAGCTCAACGATAAAATCAATAAAGTGTATGTACAATTACGGGAGTGGTTTACGTCGAGCGGTCTCATTCTAAATGCAACTAAATCAAATGTCATGTTATTCACAGGAAAGTCGATCCCGCGACCTATTTCCCTAAATAGCCCAATTCCTATAAGCGGTCAGTGTAAGTTTCTGGGATTTACCATTGACAATAACATGACATGGAAAGTGCACGTGCAGTCCCTATGTGAGAGGCTCAGCAGTGCGGCATATGCGCTGCGAAAACTACGCCCACTAGTTACTGCACGCGTATTAAAGCAGACATACTTTGCACATTTTCATTCCCTAATGTCCTATGGTACAATACTCTGGGGCAACTCTACGGACTCGAACCGTATATTTATACTGCAGAAGCGTGCTGTCCGCATATTGGCAGGTGTGAAGCCGAGACAAACGTGCCGAGGACTGTTCGTAACATATGGTATAATGACTATGTACTCTCATTATATATATGAGGTGGTCATGTTTGTGCGGAAAAATGTGTCCCAATTTGCCCGTACGACAGCGGGAGGTCGCTCGCTCCGTAATGTGGGCCGGCTGCAGCCTGTAGCGCACAACTTGGCCATGGCCACAAAAAACCCGCGTGTGATCGGTCCCGCGTACTACGAGAAACTGCCCGCAGAACTACGCAATGAACTTGATGACGACACGTTTGGTCGCCGACTGAAAAATCTCTTATTGGATAATGAATTATACTCCATTATGGAATTTGACTTGTTAACGAATACTTAGGTACCTAAGTATATACTGTATACAACTTTGTAGTAATTACCTATAATTTAATTCTCAGTTTGACAATAATATAATTTTAATATTGACATTTGATATTGATAGGAACATTGACATATTATTATTAATGGATATTTTATTTAATTGTCAACCAGACTGACGATCAAATTATGGATGACTTTTAGATAATAGTAAATAAGTACATATGTAAATGACATTATAATTTGTGATAAATAAATCTAATCTAATCTAATCTAAGGTTGAGATTTGCTGTCCGAATTTAAAATGTCTTATTACAATTACTACATAGTTTTAACTTTTATATATTTAACAGTGAAAGTATTCTTGCAATAGGCTAAGCAGATTTTGAATTAAGCCCAACCTTAAAAACTCTCCTGTACCTACACATTTATTTTTGTTAAACGGGTGTTTATAAAAAGTATCTTGGAAAAAAATATGTTTTATAAAGCGTGGCCTCTTTTACGTGTTTTATCGATTCTCTAACGACCAGTCATCATTTCAAAGTTCAAACTATCAACGTTCCCAACGTCAATCCAATCAATAATCATCAATTCCACTACATTATGTACCATTATCTAAATACAACCATTCCAAGGTGTCATTCAACGCCTTCAAATGACACCTAAAACCCCGATATATATGCTAAAGGTGACAATTTGTAACCAAAAACTAGATTTCAGTGACATAATTAACTGTCATTGTTGATAAGAGATTGTGTATTTTGACAGGTGACATTTTAGTGTTAAATTTGTGTGGCCTGGAGGTAGTGGGGTCACAACAAGCGCACATAAAGTGTTCAAAATGGCCTACTTTAGATAAAACCAGTGCATTAGTACAGTATAGAGTACGGTTGGGTCACTTAACTTGACATATTATGTAACCAGTGCGGCTATTACGGTTCTCAAAACGATCAAATCATACCATGTCATATCGAGCGTGACAGGGGCAGTACTATTGCATTGGTGTAGCGGTGTCTCTGTTCGGCGCGCTATGATATGGTATGATTTCATCGTTTTGAGAACGGTAATAGGGTATAATTGTGGATGTGATAGTGACAGCAAACCCATTCCCATTTATATTATATTCTGTTGCTGTGATGTTATAATTTTACTAATGAAATCCAGCAATAGAATATAAAAATGGGAATGGGTTTACACAATAAGAGGGATGTCAAAGTCAAAAAAAGTCAAAGTCATCTCTTTATTGCAAGTAAGCAAGTTGTGTAAATTTTTGCACGTCAACATATTTATTGAATTTACATTTACACTTTGCAAGGAAAAGGTGCCAACGCTGAGGAGAAAAAGCGACTTATTATTATATTGGTGTCATTTTATTATTCTTTAAACGGTGAAGTAGAACGAGGGGTAAAGTTTTTCAAATAGGTATATATGGATATATGTTTAGATACATTTCCATGCATCTTTAATTGGCTGGCAGAGGATGCAAAAGGCTGAGAATAGGCCTGACCGAAAAATGTTATTACGATTTGAATGAGTTTTTTGACATGAATTGACATTATGGATTATTATTTACGTAGGATAACATTTTTTTTTCAATTAATTATTATGTAAGCTATACCGACTTACATATAATTTTCGTCTGCCAGAAATTGGCGAAACATGTGCACTTCATTGTGACACTTCAATATGACCTAATTTACCATGTTTCTTGCAAATAAATAATTTGGGAGATGTCTATGTCACGCAGTCGACTGTTATGGACCGATTATTGAATAGGTGTTACCTATCCTATTAGTAAATAATAATTATGATAAATATAATAATTGTATTTTTATTTTAGGTTTATACAACTTAGGCTTAAAGCTTAGCTGTTAAGGTGCAAATAATTATCAGAATAAATAAATAAAGAAACTGGCTTCATTGAAATAATAATAAAAAAAGATTGTTTATAGTAAGTACTTACATAGAATTTCAGCAAATAACCTTGTAGGTACTCTGCATTTTATTTTTTATACTCTTGGACCCTACTGTATCCATTTGATACTGTGTAAATTATTTACCCAAATCTGTCGGTTCGCCCACAACAGAGAGAGATTGTTGAAACGTATTAAGAATCATATTATAATCGTTACATTATGGAACCTATACTTAAATTAAAATTACTCGTAGGCACAAACTATAAATTTTCGAAAAAGTCGATATTTATATCGGCAATATTTTATTTCTTTTCTCTTGTGGTTTATTGACCAAACCTATTGTCAGAGTTGTTCAGGCCGCCCGTAGGCCTCTGACGTGGCCTAACGACTGCCGAGCGACAGCAACCGGGACCAACTGCTTAACGTGCTTCCCGAGGCACGGAGGAGCTCAGATGAAAATGTCACTAGCGGTCACCTATCCAGGTACTGTACCTTTATTTTTCGGGGGGAAAATCATCGTTAGCATGATACCTCCTTACCGAGACGAGGCGAGGATGGCTATGTCGGACTCTTACCGACTAGAAACCCCTCGGTGTTCTGCCTCGCCGCCCTATGGCGGAGTCACGGGGAGACTTGCGAATTACTTCCGCGACTCCGCCGGCATCCAGGTACTGACCTCACCCAACGTTGCTTAACTTGTACGATCGTTTTCAACGTGTACTCGCAACTGAACTACGAAGCCTACATATCATTTTGCATCTTAAGTGCTTACTAAGAAGTGTTAAAAATTTCTACACAAAAACCAAATTGCACAAGGTCGTTTAATGCGTCAGAGAGTAGTTTGCCAGTTAATTTATGATCTCCGATAAAAACAGATAAAAAGTACTCTTTTTCCAATAAAAGTGGTTAATGAAATCAAACTTTTCAAGGTCATTCGTTGCGTCAAACCAGGTAAATTATTATTTGATTTATAATTTGTTATAAAAACCAAATTAATTTAAACCAAAATTATGAATAAAAACTGAAATTACATATCAAGGTCTTGGCGGTAATATTAACTGTAATTACATGCATCAATATGTAACCGTGTAATCATTTAATGCAATTTATTAGATCGGAATTAATAATTTAGGTTTTGAGTTAGTGATTAAATCCATTTATAGTGTAATAACCTGGTACAAAACACAATATTTGCAGATTATAAAGGATTCTCAATTGATTTTTATATGGAACACAAAAAATACAAATCTTTGTCAAATTAAAAAAAAAGGTAAGTACTCTATAAATAATATTGAGAGTTTTTTACCACTTTTTCTCCTCAGCGTTGGCACCTTTTCCTTGCAAAGTGGTGTAAAAGTAAATTCAAAAAATATATTCACGTGCAAAAATGTACAGTCAAGGACAGAGATAAGTATACAGGGGGTCTCAATAAGGTTGAGATTTTCTCAAAAACTACTAAACCGAATTTAATAATTATTTTACAGCTACATAGTTTTAACTTTTATCTATCAAACAGTGAAAGAATTTTTGCAATAGGTCAAGTAGTTTTTGAGCAAATCTCAACCTTAAAAACTCTCCTGTACACCTTTCTCTGTGTTCCACCGTACTCAACGTGCTTACTTGCAATAAGGAAATTTGACTTTGACTTTTAAAAACCATGTCAAATTAAAAAAAATACGTGTTCCATAAATATAAATAAAAAAACATAATAATAATACTTAATGATGTTTAAAATTAAGTAGATACTTATATACCAACGCATATAATTTTAAAATTTTAATCGAAGTTAAATTAAGAATATGCACCACTTAATACAAATTAATGATAATGTGTAGCATAAAAACAATAGATAACTGACTGACTACAGTGAACGAAGTTATTTTGTACAGAATCACGATTTTCTTGAGCGTTAATAAAAAAAATGTTAATAATAGAAAGTTTTTTTTAATGAAGAGGAATAAATTATTCGGAATAATATGTAGTACTAAAACAATAATATATTAATAATAAAAATATATTACTTATAAATAAAAAATATAAGTTTATTTATCAAGAAATAAAACTACTAATAGACAGTTTACGAATGTAACGTTGTAAGTATTCTGTATTCTACTCAATATTTAATAAATACTCATATAGGTTACGACAAATACTCTAACATAATTCCAAAAAAAAATACAACGAAATAATAGTATAGATAAGCCAATGCGATCAATAATGCATGCGCTCATTCATCGGAGCGATATTTGTACTTAGCGCTGGCTCATCCGTCCAGCCGATGATAAAACGATAACATGGACCACCCATTTGCCGTGCGGACACCACGCGTATAACTTACGGTGGACCAAGTGCACAATGGAGCTAACGTGGATGAGCCGGTGAAATTATTAAGCTACGTCAACGTATCATAGTTGTAGAAAAGTTAGAATTAGGGACAGAAAGCAAAACTAATATAGGTACCTATGAGGTTTTAACTCATTTTAAATGATGAAATGAAAAAAAAACTTTCACAGCGTAAAATTTAAACATAAATTAAAAATTAAAAACAAAACCCGACGCTGCAATCATACAATAGTAGTGGTTATTTTGTGTTTAATATCACGTCAAAATATTCAGAAAATGTTCGCGAATGACAGTATGGTGAATTTATTCGATAATTTGTGCAAGATCTGAAGTTTCAAGCTTTTATCGTCAACGTGACGTCCAGAGTGATGACGCTACGGCGGCTCCTTTGGATGAAGACAAGAAGACGCGGCTGCCCAGGGTGAAGACGCTACTGCGACTCCTCTGGAGGAAGATAGAAGACTATAATATATTCAATTTTCTGCAACGTGACATTGGCAAATGACGAACTGTCGAGTCCATTAATAATAATAAAAAAGGTCTCAAAACTATAAAGTAAAACAGCGCGAGAAAATCTGCATGTCTGAGAATCTTCTTCTTCTCAACGTTCCTCTTCTCATCGAAGGTTGGACAACATCATGGCAATTTTCACCCTCTGAACGGCTGCCCGGAACAAGGAGCCGGTCAGAGAATAAGATAATACAAATATTCTTTATTTCAAAACAATAAAAAAAATACTTACACAAAAGAATATAATATATTAGTACTCGTATTTAAAAAAATATCAGGCATGTGACACTAATCCACACTTGAGACATTTAAATAGGCTACTGCATGTCCACATTAACCTTACCCCTGCTCCCAGTCTCTTGTATATCATTGTAATTGGATTAAACGATTTTTTTCTGTTATTGTTTTGCAGCCGTCCATTGTTCTTGCTGGTTGTGTCTGTTTGTTTGTGTGTCTGTCTGTCTGTATCTACGGAACTCGCTCTGTGTGCTAATAAGCCGTAATGTGATTCAATATTTCATTCAGATAGCGGCTCTGATCTAAATAGAAGGTTAAGGCGAGGTGTTGGGACGTTTTTAAGTTTTTCGATGAAGGCTACGGCACTAACTACTGAAATTAAAGGCCTGAAAAAAATATATATCAATCTTGGGGTATCTATTTAGGGACTGTTGGCTACCGATACACGATTGGACAAACTTCGCTCGATAGAAAAAAATCACAAACATACCCCTTTCCTGTCTTTTCACTCGAGTAGTGTGTCTAAACTAAAACAGTTATTCATACAAAATATATATCAAAATGTAGGTTATTATAAATAGAAGAGCTTGATGAGATGAAAATCTGTTGTTTGTAACGTTTTTTTATACCAGGCAAAATTTAAGAAAAAACACAATTTGTATAAATACAAATGCACGGCGCTACGAGCTTCAGTGCGCCGCTGGGCGCTGTCGAGGTCGGACCTGTATCGATTTTTTCCAAATGTTCCACTTTGGTCTTTACCTGGAATGCTCCCACGATCGTCATAACGTAATAAAATTTAAAATAATACGAGTCGAATTTGGTCACACCTATACTTTAAGATTATTAGTTTACTAATCACGGAATGATTGTGCATCGTTTTGAATATAAAAAGGACTCATAACCTAAAACAGATATTCCTTAACACAATAGATTTTTCGCGAACCATGTTTTTGAAGTCATCATATTACACGCGACACGAACACCAGTGTCGAGTGTCGTATATTGGGAGCGAGCAGTGGTCTGATAATTGCAGATGAAGACAAGTCGGCTAACATTACAGTGGGGCTATAACATTACGGTTCTCAAAACGATCAAATCAAACCATGTCATAGCGGCAGTGAAAGGGACAGTGCTATTGCATTGGTATAGCGGCGTCTCTGGTTGGCGCGCCATGACATGGTATAATTTCATCGTTTTGAGAACGGTAATACGGCTGATCAGTAACTTCCAAATTGAGCAAAGTGGAACAGGCCAAAACAAATGACTATTGACGGTGATTTGTCCCACAGAGCAAACAAACAAACAGCAATCGAACTTAAAATAGTTTATACGTAGTTGCTACTTGTAAAACTATGTACAGTGAACATCACATAAAGTTTGCCACATTTTACTCTACGCACTATAATAAATACGGGCCAGATTTCAGTAGCTATGCAAGTGTAGCTGTGGTGTGTAATGTGGTGTGCGATATATACCTGTTTTACTCTAAGCACAGTGATAATACGGGCCAAATTTCAATAGCTACGTAGTTATAGACTGATTCAATATACACTGTGCCTACTTTTAAAAGTACAGTCAACAGCACATAATGTGTGTCATGTTTTACCCTACGCAGTGATAACACGGGCCAGATTTCACCATCACTGACGTCACACCTGACACCAATAATAATACTTACCTAACATCACGTTAAAAAATTCGTCATTTATTTAGTTTTATTGATACACTTGACAGTTTGTCACTTATTACCATTTTAATAAATTTTGTATTTTATAAGAATTTATGCTCAATTTTTTATTAAATCGCGCGAAAGTACTTTCAAAATATATTCCCCTAGCAAATAATTTGATTATTCCAATTTTTCACTTTTATTGATTTTATTACAACAATATTACCTAATTGACATTCCTATTATAACAGGTCTTTTTTTCCGTCAGATTAGTATTAACATAGTATTTTATTCTACTACGTCATACTATCATACGACAATATAAATAACTTAAAAAATAATTAAAATATATAACCTGATACCTGATAGACAAAAGTTCAAGATTGAAAGAAATATTTTCCGACAATCGCGAAAATTGAAATAAGTAACTCCGAAGCTGTCAGACTTGGGATATCCCTCATCATCAGTCTATTTATATTGCCCCACTGCTCGGGCAAAGACCTTCCCTTACATCGAGGGAGCTCGGGCCATAATCCACCACGCGGGCCCAGTGCGGGTTGGCGGATTTCACATGCCTTAGATTTTTTCTTCTTCTTCTACGACATGCAGGTTTCATCACGATGTTTTTCTTCACCGTTTTGAGAGCACTCGGTAAATGTACGTAAGTTTTTCCGTCGAAAAAAACGAGGATAACTCATTGATACATGGCTGCCCTGGCTGGGAATCGAACCTGGGACCTCCATATTGCAAGTCCATTGACCCAACCACTGCGCCACCGAGCTCTGCTGGGATATCCCTATTTGGCATTAAATGGGTCGATAATGTTGGCACCGACAAGTGGACTTCGGTATATCGTCTATCCGTGGGACATTCTGTATAGGTAGGTATTATTATGGGTAGCGAGCTGTGACGTCACAGTGAGGACACTGGTTACGCTTACTCTGTGTACCTGCGCGAGTAATGACCCCGATCAATGCGCGTCATCCCTCTCTCGCCCCTCCCTCGCCCCGCACCTCACCCCCTCACTAGGCTCAAATGACCCAATGGCCTCGCCTTAAGTATAACAATGGTCAGATTAGGGAAGAAAGCTTTGTATTTTACTATGACGTGTACAAAGTGTATTAAAGCACTGATATTTGTATGTAGGTGTATTAATGTACAGCTAACAGCAGATCAAGTGTAACACTTTGGACTTTGTGCCGATTTTATTAAAAGTCAAAGTCAAATGACAATGCCAGATTCGGCCCCACCATCAACCGCAAGTTGTACAAGATAACGAATGAATGTAAAAGTATCTCCGTTTTTTATTAAAATTATTGGTTTAAATTAAAGTTATGTACAAGTTGCGAGTCGAAAAAATCAGCTTAATTAAGAATTCAGAAAATAGTAAGAAATCGAAGCGAATTATTTATTGTTTTTGTTATTCTTCTATAGGAGTTGCGAGAGTAGTAGAAAATGATACTGATTATGCAATATGAAATCTACATAAGTCCCCAACAAAATGATAGGTACAGCTTAAATGGTCACGTAGTTTTGTAGTTCCATTGAAATGTGGCAATGTCTTTTTAAACAAGGAAAAAGAAATGCGTGCAAAATTTACATACAAGAGCGGTATCTGCGATTACACATAAAATAACAGAAATAAGCATTTAATGAAATTAAATTACAAAGCTTTGACTCACGAAATCGGAAGAAATAAAAAGAATGTTCCAAGATAATGGTACGTTAAATTCAATTACTCCCCGAGTATCGATAAATTGTGTACAGCTAACAGCAGATAAAGTGAACACTTTGGACTTTGGACAATTCTTATTATCTGCGTCGTAAGAGTTGAAATCGTACTGCAAGTGTTACCATTGATCTGTTGTACCGTACTACAACCAATTTAATAGACACTTTAGCGCATAACGATTGTCATAACTGGTCCACAGCGAAATAACAGTTTGCGGGAAGCGAACCAAGCGGTGCCCAAATTACAGATCGGGCCAATAATGAGAGTATAAAAACACCCAAACCTCTTCTTATGCCGAAATTTATAATGCCATCCTAAGACGCAACGTTGTAACTCAGAAAATCCTTTTTTAAATATTTTTTTCTGTAGGCTAACCTTAGCTAGCACTGTCAATTAATGTTATATAACAATTCGATGGAATGTCATCATCATCAGTCTGTCATACCATATCAAGGCACACGATCTAAAAACTATGACGTTAAAGCCACATTAGCGTACAGCACAATGGCTATTAGGGCGTGAGACTGCGGCGTACCTAAACGTCACTTTTAAGTTTAAGTCAATTAAAAAATCATTTTATTTTAAAATCACGTACCTAATCATAATGTAAGATTGTAGCCGTAGTCACACGCTGGAAAAGCAGGGTTCAAATTGAATTTACTTATCTGTTGATTTCTAGCTAAAACCACTACGGCCTTGGCAGCCAGAGAGCATGTAAATGTAAACAATGACCATTCAAACCAGTTTTGAAGACAAATAGTTAGGGTCTTATCACACTGGCGATTTGCGATCAAGTTCAAAACGAGGCGATCACGCAGCAATCACTCAGCGATCATGCCGCGGCGTGCGATCCGCGTTTTGCACAGTCAGTAACAAATTTAATGGCATTATTCGCGGCGAGCTCGCTGCGCGCCCGCGGCATGATCGCTGAGTGAACGCCGTGCGCCCGCGGCGTCATCGCTGCATGATCGCCTCGCTTTGAACTAGCTCGCAAATCGCCAGTGTGATAAGGCCCTTAGCAAAAACAGCAAAACACTTGGCTGATCCCTATATTTTGTAATGATTTTAACTGAAATTAACAGTTGCGAAAATATTGACAGTTTTATCAAAACTAAAACGGAAATCCCAAAACATTACTTACACCGTTTTATTTGTTGACTGGTATTATAATTCCTACAATCACCCGCTGATGGGCCCGATACAAGTTTAATAGTCGAATTTATGAGTTCAGGCCAATTTCGCACAATTTATTCGAGTACCGTGTTGAAAGAATAACCTGGATTTTTAAATGATTGTGTAGAGTTTATAAGTGTTTCGTTACGCTTGAAAAGGTCTAAAAATATACGCTCTTTCCAAAGCTCCACTTTCCATAAGTTGTAGCATGTCCATGGGACTTTAGAAAATGCGGGAACGACCACTGTACCTTCAAATACAAATCATTTATTTTTAACCAACAGAATTGTATATTCCTCATTGGCGCGGTGAGATGCGAAAAGCATTTCTCCAAGTTAAAAAAAGGGGTTGCCAATAAAATAAAATAAATACTAGAATAATAGCATGTAAATATGTAGTAGGTATCATATAATATCTATAAATAATATAATAATATATTTTCTCTTTAATTTGACATTAGCAAATGATAAACTGTCGATTTCATTAATACAACTAACTATATCTTAACGCAGTGCGCAGGCCAAGAAAATAACCTAACATTGGCTGAACTCTCGCCTTTAATTATTTGGCTGCTCCACTTCTCAACACTTTCGTATAGCGATCGTAATTTCAACATTTATCGCCTAAAACACGATTCAATGTGCGTACGCGCACGTTAGAGTGTTAGTAGCCTTTATGTTAAATTAATTTAACACTAAACGGCGTCGGTTTTGTTGTAAATACAGGCAATTTGGAGCAATAGTGGCAATCATGTGTGGCCATTAAGTATATAGATGCAAGGCATAAGCGATAGCGGTTTTATTAAAGATGCTACACGACCGGAAGTCTGGTATAAGTTTAAAATAAAAATGCGACCAAGTAATGATTATTATATATAAACGGATATCACTCACTTATATTGTTAAAGTCGGCAATTAGACCGACAGTCTCGACGGTCTTTTTCACTCTGTGCGCGCCCCGAGATAACTTGTTCCGCCGCCGACGAACGGTGCGTTAGATGGCTGTAGCTGGATTCGTTGATCGATCTCACTTGTCGGGGAGTTACCGCCACTCACGTTAGGTCCTGTCACGCAGTATGTACTCACTGCGTCTACTCCGCATTCAAGTAATGATTGCTTTGAGGGTTGCGATTGCGCGGTAAAAATGACCGAACAAGGTAAGCAACTTTGGGCAAGGTTTGTACCTAGATAGGTGACCGCTAGTGCCATTTTGACCTCAACCCCTGCCGGTCGAAGGTTGATTTTTCTAGTGTACCTATACACTACAAAATAGATTTTTAATTTTATGGCAGTTAAAAACGTGCACAAGAGACAAGTTGACAGCGACAATAAGGTCGCCAGGTGTACGTGAAAGCGTAATAGTTTCATTACAAGAATCACACGTGTGGTCCTTTTCAAGCAACTTGCAGCGGCACTTTCGGCGCCGTCGCTTCCGGGTTAGCGAATGGTCCATCTGAATAGAGCCCTCTTTCTACCTCTTATGTCTTGGACCATCCGTACATTAGTATGTTATAGTTATTATTAGTTATTAATATTAACTTTTATTTTCTGCAAATTGAGCGTGATTAATATTGTTTTTATACGTTTACTGATTTATTTTAGTATGTAAATTTTGTTTTTATTGTGTTTGTAATGACGTTAATTTTAACAGATATTGGATTTTACGTATTTTGAGATAAATAGTGGTGTTTATGTATGAATAACTTTTTCGGTTTAGATATAATTTTCATTTTAAAAGACAGGGAAGGGGTTATGTTTGCGATTTTTTTTCTATCGAACGAAGTTTGTCCAATCGTGTATCGGTATTCATCAGTCTCTAAATAGATACCCCAAGATTGCTATATATTTTTTTCAGACGTTTCATTTTAGTAGTTAATGCCGTAGCATTCGTAGAAAAACTGAAAATACGCGCATACGAAGCCTTAAGGTGAATCGTCCGTTTCTGGTAAGCGGTGGTGTCGTTTCGTCGCAGTTGGTCTAATTTGCATTTTGTTCAAAGTAACAAAAAAAACACAATTCGCGAAAAGTCTAATGCGCGAACGGTCCATTTTGCATTTGGTCCAACGCTAAGGAGGCTGGGACTTTGTTGTGTTGTGGTTAGAACCTTGGACTATCGTTACGAAGTCTCGGGTTCGAACCTCAAGTTGGCCATGTTCCAATGAGATTGTCTTTTGTTTTCGAGATGGTAAAACCATGTCAATCTTTAAAATAAAAGAATAACAAAAATAGTAATTATTAAAATCCGCATAAAAAATATTTTACAGAAAAAAACAGCACAAATACAAACCCAGATCCCTTCGAATCCAGGACCGCTTGCACATAAGGCAGCCACACTATATTGACTAGACTTATAGAGTCGTTGGAGTAATAATTTCGAAACAACCTCCAAAATCGATCTTCATACGCTTGTATTCAATCCGTCAAAACCCCTCACATTCGAAACATTCGGTCAAGTTCACCACACCACATAAATCACTCGCAATGATGCCTATCTATCAATCTATTCACTCGATTGAACCAAATCGATTCATCTTTCGATTACACCGATTCGATTCGGCGCGAAACAATCGTACTAGAGTCCACTTATGAATAATTCGCTATCGATTATTGTTATTGATTTAGTTTATGAATGTCGATTTGAAAGGAAAAGTGAATGGTCGGTTTTATTTTGTAAGAGTAGGTGAGTTAGTGGATCTAAGTGGATAAAAAAGTTAATGTATACAAAGTTGATCACAGTGCAAGACATAAAATAATACATACATACGGTGTGCTTAACTCGCTTAAGTTCTCAGATTCTTGGAGTCGGTGCAGAGTCTCTCACCCCCTTTTTTTTTTACCCAGGTAAAACATGCTTGCAAATCATGTGTCACCACGCCCGGGGGAGCGTGTTGGTTATGTCGGGCTCACCGCCCTGAAGGGGCAGCATACCGACTAAACGTCCTGGGGTGTTCCACCTCGTGCCATTCTCGCCGAGCCACGGGAAACTGTGATACAACCGCGACCCGACTGGTCTCTCACCCCCTAAGAATAAGAAGTCTCAGCCGTCCTACCTCATCATAAGACCGTATCAGTCAACTGCTGGACATAGGCCTCTCCCAAAGCTCTCCACTCAGATTCTCGGCCTTTTGCATCCAGAAACCATGCGCATGTCAGCCCTCTATTTAGTCAGAAGACGCCCATACTACTATTACCTGTTCATGGCCTCCATTCGAGAACCCTACTCCATTGGTTAATTGTTATACGACAGTGTAACCAGCACTGCCACTTCAGTTCGCTGATTCTACGAGCCAATGTCAACCACTTTTGTTCTCTGGCGGATATACTCATCATCAGTCTTTTTATATTGCCCCACTGCTCGGGCACAGACCTTCCTTTACATCGAGGGACTGGGGCCATGATCCACCACGCGGGCCCAGTGCGGGTTGGCGGATTTCACATGCCTTAGATTTTTTTCCTTCTTCTACGGTATGTAGGTTTCATCACGATGTTTTCCTTCACCGTTTTGATAGCACTCGGTATACGTTCGTAAGTTTTTCCGTCGAAAAAACCGACGATAACTCATTGGTACAAGGCTGCCCTGGCTGGGAATCGAACCTGGGACCTCCGTATCGCAAGTCCATTGACCCAACCACTAAGCCACCGAGCTCTCTAGAGCGGCGGATATACTCATAAGGACTCAAAGAAGGACTTTGTTTTCTCGTGTGGTTTAGTGACCAAACCTATTTGTCAGAGTTATTCAGGCCGCCCGTAGGCCTCTGACGTGGCATTGCTATCAAGCGACAAGAACCGGGACCAACTGCTTAACGTGATTTCCGAGGCACAAAGAAAGTGTCACTAGCGGTCCCCCATCCAGGTCCTGTCCTCGCCCAACGTTGCTTAACTTGTACGATCGTTTTCAACGTGTACTCGCAACTGGACTACGTGCCCCTCATTTCCTACCTACCACACTTGATCTTGTATAGTTACCCCAGTTACCAGGCACCCATAAGCTATAGCAATAACAAGCGTGATGAATGCACGTTGCCACACTGCGTTCTAATAAAAACGGTAATGGCAGCCTGCATTGTCTGCTGGAAGGTGTCGCCCACGCCGGCTCCAGATAAATTATTAATAGTGAATTTGTAATGACATGTAGATCAGTTAGTTGCACAGAGAGGACGTTAGATTGTTGGGTAAACTGCCCAAAAATGTTAGACAAAGAAATTTTATTAAGAAATAAATGCACTAACTGTATAGTATTAAGCTTAATTCATAACATAGGATTATAATTTAATGTTTACCTGAAGTAAAACGGAACGCACATCAAAAAGAACAATTACGAATTGTCTATAATAGTAACGTCACTTCCTCTCTGCCATTTGCCTTTTTTTCAAAACCATGCTATACGTGCTGTGCAATTAAAATTACTTATTAAATATATGAAGGTCGCTTGGGGTAGTAAAAGGGCATAATAACGTCTCCTGGTGCTCAAGATAGTGGATGAAGGTCAAAACAGGAGCGCTCCGAGAAGAAAGACCTATTTCACGAGGTATGCCCTTGGGACATTCAAAGGTTAGTGACTTTCATATATCGTGTCGTGTTTCCTATTAAATACAGTCCATCTAGCGTACCTAATCTATTTAAATATCGTACACTAACCTTATCAAGCTAATTTCAATAACTGAAGTACATGATTTATTCATGCTTTATGAATGGCTTAGCATTACAGATAGTTCAACCGATCCCCGTTGTCCTACAACGTGCCCAAAATGCTGGCGGCATTTCCCCTCTGGATCGCTAGGCTGATCCTTTGGGCGAAATACAGACCAGCATTTTGGTCACGTGTGGACTCCACGAGTCGCCCGACAATAATATATGATAATAATATTCAATAACTTAATTAGACGTAATTTAACACATCGGAATAATCCACAGTTAGACACGTACAGACAACATCAGATCAATGGTAACACTTGCAGTACGATTTTAAATCTTACGACGCAGATAATAAGAAATGTGGGATTACAGGTGCATGTTGGATGAACAAAAAATGCGAACTTTTGCAGACCATCAAGAAGCATAAAGTGGCGTACTTAGGACATACTCTGAGGTACGAGCACTATGAGTTGCTCCAACTTATTATGGTGGGAAAAGTCGCCGGAAAGAGAAGAAACGGTCGCAGGAAAAAGTCGTGGCTGCGTAACATCCGGCATCCGGGAATGGACTGGAATCGCGAGCACCGCAGACCTGTTACGCCTTGCGAAAGATAGGCACAAATATGAAGAGCTGATTGCCAACCTTCACTAGTTAGAGAGGTTAAAGTGCTGTACTAGTCCAATGTTTTGAACATTTTTAGAAGGCAGACTGTGTATCTAGTTGTTTATAGGAGATCAATGGTACCAAACAGTGTTACGTTATTTTTATATGTAAGACAATCATGTACCTAACTGCAACATTGTGCAGATGAATAAATGTCTCTTTATATATTTACTTGCAGTAACGATTTAAACTCTTATGACACAGATAATAAGAGCGGTACAAAGTCCAAAATGTTACACTTGATGTATTTTGTGTACTTGTGGTGGTTTAATGCCGTCTCTGTTCAACATAACTCATTTATTCAGATCTTAGGAACACTAGGTACACTTGATCACGTCAATAAACAATATTCTAAAACTTGTGTTGGACAATCTATTAGCTCAGCAAGCGCCTGAGGGAGGCGACGGGTGACCCTCGTGCTGGCGGCTTTCTCGCGCAGAGGCTGAGTCTAGCCATCCAGTGCGGGAATGCCGCCAGTGTGATGGGCACCAAGAGGGCCAAGTTTTTTAGATTTTTTTAGTTAGGTAGATTTTTACTTTAGTTTTTAATGTATTTTTAAGTAGTTTAGTTTTATTATATTTATTTGTATGTTAAAAGTAAATATTAAAAAACACGTAAGTACCAAAAATCTATTGGCAAATATACAAACATATCACCTTTTAGGATCATTTCGTCGTCTCGAGACAATGTGGGCTTTCTATACCAAACTTAATCTATGCCGAAGTCTAGCACAACAGATTCGGTAAGCAGTATAACGTAGTTAGTCATCGCACGACAATAGGGCTGTGTACTATAGATACCTATTACATAGTAGAGCTATACCTAGCAGCCATTAGCATAATTTAACGCGAGTAAGCCATGCTGATGCGGTATTGTTTCGAGATTCAGGGAGAATTTTGAGCGTTAGTTTAAAGCTTATGGGACTCTCAACAAGATTGCTCGACAACTAGCCAATTCATTTATGAATATATCATGTACCTACGTACGCAAGAATATATATCTATTTCAAAAAATCAGTGACACACATAGTTGTAATACAAGAAATAGGGATAAACTTGCATTTCCCGGATTCAGACTACGTAAGGTTAGTACATCCTTCATGGGGCACTGTATTCGCTTTTATAACAAGTTGCCATAGAGTGTCACGACGTTGACAGAGAGGAAATTGAAAAATTTCATTAAAGGAACACTTGTTAAGGCGCTATATGGTTGTCAAAAGCAAGAGTGAGACACAAGGTGCCTCGCAGCGGCGGAGTGAAGAGCAAGGCGCAGTGCCTCGATATTCGTATTTTTATGAATTTTGGATATTGGCAGGGAAATAAAAATACGTCAATAAAAATCAGATTTTTTTGAAACAAACTCTCGTATTCATAATTATCTACATTTTGATACATATTTTGTATGAATAACTGATATAATTTTCATTTTAAATGACATGGAAAGGATACTCAGCCCGTATCAGTCCACTGCTGGACGTAGGCCTCTCCCAAAGCGCGCCACTCAACCCTACTCTCGGCCCTCTGCATCCAGTCCCTGCCAGCCATCTTGCGAAGGTCATCCTTCCATCTGGTCGGGGGGCGTCCCACACTACGTTTACCCGTTCGTGGCCTCCATTCGAGAACTCGTCTACCCCATCGCGGTTATCGGTTCTACGACAGATGTGACCAGCCCACTGCCACTTCAGTTTACTGATTCTATGAGCAATGTCCACTTTTGTCTTCTGGCGGATATACTCGTTTCTTATTCTATCTAACAGAGAAATTCCAAGCATAGCTCTTTCCATAGCTCGCTGAGCGACCTTGAACCTGTGGGCCAGTCTCACCGTCAATGTCCACGTTTCGGCTCCGTAGGTCATCACTGGCAGGACGCACTGGTTGAAGACCTTAGTTTTTAGGCATTGTGGTATTGAAGACGAGAAGATATGACGTAGCTTCCCAAACGCTGCCCAGCCCAGCTGAATTCTCCTGTCACTCTCTTTCTCGAAGTTGTCCCTACCCAGCTGCAGAGTTTGTCCTTAGTAGACATATTTCTGAACAACTTCGAGGACCGTGGCATCGACTACTACTGGTTCCGGGACGACCAGATCATTGAACATAATCTTTATTTGTTGTATGAAATGCCAAGTGTTTAATGTTTAAATAAACATACCTACAATAAAATATGGTAAATGTCTAACCAATACTTCAATTACAAACACACCATAACTCAAAACACTTAGATGCGTTGACAAAAATGCATTTCATATATTTATTACTCTAAAACTCCAGATTTTTATCTCATACGTCTTCCCCATAAGTCTGTAATAAATAAAGATTTTTTTCTCTAACGCAACTTATTCTCAACATTCCTCCAATATTTATGGGTCTGACTACTAACAAATCATAGTATTGTGCATTTCATTCTGGATACCGTATTGGGAAGCGACGAAGTGTTAAGATTTATGCCACTGTTCGTGAACTTGAATTTGAACGAATTAAAGTCTCTAGATATGACAATGACGAGATGAGAATAACGAACGTTAGAGCGTGGTTTCTGTGTGGAATCGAGCGCACTTCATTTAGTCACGCAGTAAAATTCCGCCAGTAAGTACTTGAATAATGTTTTATTGCAACACACAACTCGAATAATATATGTTGAAAATAGTTGTTTTGAATATTTCAATTTAATTGATAAATAACAGAGCTGCTAATGAACTAGCGACACATTATGCCGTAGCCGTTCATCATTAGTCTATTTATATTGCCCCACTGCTCGGGCACAGACCGGGAAGGTCTATGCCCGAGCATTACATCGAGGGAGCTGGGGCCATGATCCACCACGCGGGCCCTTTGCGGATTTCACATGCCTAGGTTTCATCACGATGTTTTTCTTCACCGTTTTCAGAGCACTCGGTAAATGTACGTCAGTTTTTCCGTCGAATAAAACAGAGGATAACTCATTGGTAGGTAACTTACATGGCTGCACTGGCTGGGACCATAGCCGTTATATTAAGCTATTTTTTTTATAATTCCAATTCCGTCTGTTATCATATCAGTATCACATTAGAACATCAATAAAAGTACTATATTTAAATAATAATGAAAAATATTTAATTGTCAATAAGTTCAAAAAACGTAACAAGATAGTAACGTTTTTGGAATTTTAGAATTTGACCAATTATTAAACGTTCTCAATTGTGATCTACAACACTAATTATATTTTGAAATACAAAACACTAATAGTTATTTGTTACTTATTATAATTGTATTGTTGTGTTGAAACAAGAAGTTCCGTAGTTCTTTCCCATTGATTGGTAGGTCAATGTTCTTTCCAGAAATTTTTTACGATTCTTGTCAGCGAACTTATTAAATGTCAAAATATTGTCGCCCCTCACCGTTTACGGGTTAACTAGGGTGGCAACCATTTTGTAGGGCACTTACTTTTTAATTTTATTTATGAAGCGTGCTCTTTCCACTTAAAACCAGAAGAATACCTTTCAATGACCTGTACAAACTTAACAGTACACACGAAAAACTCTATGTCCCTTTAAAATACATTTGGAATAAAATTTGTGGGTTGCACAGTTAAGTTTGTAAAGGTGCATCTGTGAATAGCTATAAATAAAGTATGGAACAGAATCGTAACAATGTAAGAGTGATTTAAAAAGTCGTTATTTGAACATCGGGGCGCGACAAATGCTTCGATAATTCGTTCTGCTCCTTAAATAAGAATCTAATAGATAAATTTTGACTTTTATTGTGGTACTTTCTAGTTGAAAGGAAGAAAAAATATCGTACAAATTCAATCGATATTTTTGGATTAAAGTACCGAAAATCGTTTGCCCAAAGCTGTGTAGTAAAGTAATGCATGGTTGATTTGATAAAAGTCACTTTAAATTACGATCCAAGAATTTAGTTTCCACATAAAAGGAAAATGACATTGCCACATTTCAATGGAGCTTTGCCCCACCTACTAAACTACGAGACCATTTAAGCTGTGTGCCTATAATTTTGTTGGGGACTTATTACAGGTTTCATATTGCATAATCATAATCAGTAGGAGTTGCGAGAGTAGTATCAGAATGATAACAAAGACAATGAATAATTCGCGTCGATTTCATACTATTTTCTGAATTCTTAATTAAGCTGTTTTTTCGACTCGTTTGATGAACAAAACTTTATTTTAAACCAATAATTTTAATAAAAACGGAGATATTTTTACATTTATTCGTTATCTTGTACATCATACGGTTGATGGTGGGGCAGAATCTGGCATTGTCATTTCAGGATGCCAATTTATTTGTTTTATTAATAGACTCGACAGTTCGTCATTTGCCAATGTCATGTTACAGAATATTCAAAATATCATATTATCATCTTCTCTTTATCCAGGGGAGTCGCCGTAGCGTCGTCACTCTGGACGAAGCAGCTCGACAATCACGTTCACTCCCGAGCTCGTAGTGGGACTCTTGACTATAGCGCCAAACTTCAGATCCTGCATGAATCCTCCAATAACACTCTGTATAACTTCATGAAATTAATTAATAGGTATGTTTTATTTATAACTTCCTATTGTTTGGAAAATTAGGTGTAAAGATTTTTTTTGGAAAAATAATATAATTCCTTTCTTATCTCTTGTAAATCGTGATCCGTTTCCACAATTAATATAATTTATTTCTTGTAGCCACGGATACCGGGATCGGTGGGTAAAAACATTAATTGATTTTTGTGTTGGAAACGGATCCCGGGATCGGTGGAGACAACCCCATAATTTCACCATACTGACATGAAAACAAGAGTCGTGACATCGTCGGGAACTACAACTATTTTAGAATATGTATTGGGAATGTGATTATTAGAAGGTGTTATAAAGTTTAGTAAGATGATTCTTAGTATTTTTTGCAGACTACCAAATGGCGCCGTTTATTTTTAAATAAGTATCTATATTTAACTAATGATTACGTTATTTTATATATTTAATTATTTTATAATACTAAAAACTTAATCGAATAAGCCCCCTCTGATCGTTCCCGATGCAAAGGTGCCCATAATACCAGCGGCGTTACCGCGCTGTGTGGCTATGGACAGCCTTTGCATCAGGAACGATTCAGAGCGAGGTCCGAGACCGAGGTCCCGCATTCGCCGCCCAATGCCACGCACAAACTCCCTGGCATTTTTATTTTATATAAAAAGTAATGTCTTCAATGATAATATTTTTGCTACCGAATGATAAAAGAGCTAGGAAACAAATTACCTACGAAAATATTATCAAAATAAAGTTATGTAATATCCGCTTTTTAGAGAAAATTAATTTAAATGCTAATACAACTTAGAAAAACAAATAGGTAGATATGCGTATTATATTAACTACATATTAGTCATCGAAATGCTAGAATGCAAATATACATTTAAGACAAGTAAATCGGAATAGTCGCGTTTCGTGCGTCGCTGTTTTTGAGTAAACAACCTAGTTGATCGCGTTTCGTGCGTTTTATGAAAACAATAAAAAACTACCTCCACTGTTGGTCGCGGTTCGTGCGTTCTACTTAATTTCATATTTGCTGTGGTCGTCTTACTACCTACTTTAGCAAGTGTAACCATAGAGTTATGAACCCGCGAAACTGTCAAACGTTTAAAGATTTTAATGATTGCTTAGGATCGCAGCGGGTACTTTGGTAGAGTTCTATCGCAACGCGCCCGCGCCGCCGCCGCGCCGCTTGTAGCGCTGCTGCAGAGTTTTCTGTCTCGCTCGCACTTACGTGTCCTTTGAAGAGGCATAGTGATGCACGTAATAGTAAAAGGGGTGTGTATCGATAAGAAAATTCATGAATAAATAAGAAATTACTAATAGTGTACTTGACTATTTTATTTATTGTTTTAAAAATATTACTTAATAATAAACGGTGCAGTGTTGAATTTTTTTCTGTCTTATATTATAATCAGTGAGATTCAATACGAATTAGTTGAAAGTTACTTGTAGTCAAACTTAAACAACCTGCTAATTTATTTTCGAACCGATTTTAGTTCTTTCATGAATATTTAAAAGAAATGCATTTTTTCATTTATACATTAAATATATTTTTTTCGAATTCATTAAATGTTTATAATTTATTAGTTATTCAGTTACATTAGTAATTCCTCAAATAAGAGCTGCAATGTCTCGTGACGTAGTCATTCATATCATTACTTATATGTATAATATATTTATACTAAAACAAACAAGGGTCTCTATTATTCATCGATTGCGCGTGCGCAGTTAGATAACTATCGATAAATAAGATGCAATGTATTGCACATACCTATTGCATGATATTTATGACCCTAACATGACAATGAACGGTCGCTTTAGTCATTCACAATACAGGAAAGTATTATATATATATTATTTTTATTATTATTTTTATTAGATAAGTACCAACATGTCTCAAGAAAAAAATTAATATGAATATTTCGTATATTTAATTCCAGTGAACAGTTTGTTTGAATTTTGTAACATATATTTTTTAATTCGGTACTGACTAGATCAATAAATAAGTTCGTAATAAGTATATTTAAAATTATTATTACTTAAAACTTTAATGGGCACCCTACATTAATGATCTGACCAAACGTCGTTGGACAAATGAACGTTGACGTTTAAACGATATGCCCAGCACAACTTGATGATTTCGTAAAATGCCACCATTTCATGAAATGATTGACGATTTCATGAAATGCTCAATTTAACGATCTGACCACGACATACACATCTGTTACTGTTACGTGCATCACCAAGCCTCTTCAAAGGACACGTAAGAGCGAGCGAGACAGAAAACTCTGCTACTAGCAACGCTACTAGCGGCGGCGTCGCGACAGAACTCTTAAACCTTTGACAATTTAACGGTTTTTATAACTCTATGGTAATACCTGCAAACGTCGGTAGTAAGATCACCAAACTATTAAACGCACGAACCGCGACCAACAGTGGAGGTAGTTTTTTATTGATTTCATAAAACGCACGAAACGCGACCAACTTTGTTGTTTACTCAAAAACACCGACGCACGAACCGCGACCGATCCAGTAAATCATGGTTCGGCCAAGGTTTAGTTACATTGACGTAGAACTTTAGATGGAAATAGAGGACTTAGAACGCGAATCTAGCTTTTAAGGGCCTTCATAGAGCCAACTAGCGCCGCCAATCTTAAAAATATAATATCTTCCAATATTATAAATTTTATTAAAAAAGCTATTTACGAAATGTTTATTACGATAAATACTTTTTTTCAATATGCAATACATGGCATAATTGCGACAAGCTAAGTTGTAGTTCTCAAAAATAATGAAATTATTATTAAAAATCTTCTTATAAATTATTTTGCTCTGTATATTTAAAAAAAATGCCTATCGTAAAATATAGTATGAGGTGGGTCCTCCTATTCTGATACTAGGTCTCTGTATCAATGAGAGAATTCAACTCATATTCAAGTGACGCCCACTATCCACGTTAATAATACTATACACAGTTTACACCACTAATGCGAATACTATTGTCGATCGAGTTATTTAGTCCTGGTGGTTTAGTAGACCTTCTGTGCAAGGGATTATGGGTTCGATTCTTAGAGAGGGAGTTCTCATCATCAGCCCTTATCAATCAGTCGGGCTCAGGCCAGTTGCGACAACACGTTGAAAACGATCATACAAGTTAAGCAACGTTGGGCGAGGTCAGGATCTGAATGGGTGACCGCTAGTGACACTTTCATCTGAGCCCCTTCTTGCCTGGGAAAGCACGTTAAGGAGTTGGTCCCGGTCAACGCTTGGCAGCAGTCGTTAGGCCACGTCAAAAGCCTACGGGCGGCCTGAATAACTTTGACAAATAGGTTTGGTCACTAAACCACACGAGAAAAGAAAAAAAATCAGTGAGGCAGTCGATATAACGATTTATACATCTTTATATATCTTTGCCAATAGGCTGTCCAGTGGGGTGACCGCGCCTTCCAATCGTTATCGCTTTCAATTTGACACATGGACGCTATACATTGCTGCTATGTTTTTGCAAGTTTTAACAAATGACAACGAAACGCAGCAACGTATATTATTCGAGTGTCAAAATGAAAACGATTGAAGTCGCGGCCACCCCCCAAAAGCCAATGGGCACATTCGTATGGAGGGTGGTGCCTTTTTTTTTTCGCGCGGCCAGAATCAGTTTCACATCTACTGTGTAGGAGACCATACAAAAAGAGAAAAAAAGTTGTTCCCGGGGTTCTAACCGCAGTCCGGGCCGAGATAATAGAGTTTAACTTTTACCAAAAGAGAGGAGAATGTCGCAACTGCCATCTACAATATACTCCCCCTTTGCGACAATTTATTGGTTTCCGGTCTTCAAAAGCGGAAATCCGGTGCACCACGTGCAATATACCTGCCCCCCCCCCCCCCCCCCCAACCAACCAAAAATAAGTGTTTCCTATTATTCCTTAAGATGTCGCATCCGCCATGTTCAATACACTCTCCCTAGACTTTTTTTTTGCGGTCAACCAAAGCGGAAATCCGGTTCAACATGTACATTGATCAATATCCTCCCCCTCACCTAAAAATAAATTGAAATGTATTTTATTTCATAAGGCGTCGCATCTGCCATCTATAATACACTTCCCCTTTGATGTTAATTTATTTTTTCCTCCTCCCCCCGTAAAAAAAATATTTATTTCATTTCCCATAATAATTATCCTCCTTGGTGTAACTTGTGTCCGGTGTAGTTGGATTCTCCCCGTGTAAACTTGACGAACTGAACTACACTAAATGGTTCCTCAGCATCCTCTGGCTAGGTGATCGATGTACGGTCGACAGCACATAAAGCGTATCACATTGGCACGCTACGCAGGGGTTATACGACGTAGTTTGCAAAGTTAGTTTTTTTGTAGGTTGATGTGCCGTCGACTGTACACAAAAGTTAAGACCTTTTGAAAAAAATACACGGAAGTATAACATACGCCGTAACAAGCCCAGTGGCTTGTTAAAAGAAACCATTGCAAAATATATCGTATAACTCCTGCGTATGGTGCCAGTGTGATACGCTTGATGTGCTATCGACCGTACATCTATTGTTGCGGCGTATGTTACACTTCTGTGTTTGTATGTGTTAGAGGATATTTTTGCACACATAAACACTCCTACATATTAAAACACTCCCAAACTCACACCAAACGAGACCCAAATACAAAAAGATACTATTCCTAATATCGTCGATCTGGTTCGAGTCACAGTTTTCAACAGAGCATTAGCTCAACATTAGTTGAAAAAGAATGGCAAGGTCTCTGGTTCGAATCCCAGTCGCGATGTAATATTTAAAAAGATACCGTAAATCACAAATTACACTAGGATGAGCAAAACACACCCTAAATAACACAAAAATACTGGTACATAAAAACTCTCTTACACATAAAAATTCCCCTAGATATCGTACTAATTAGTTTTGCGCGTCTGAGTATGGTAGTGTATTTTGAAATTGAATGTACCATAGAGTGTGTTGTGAGTATTTCGGAGCATTTTTTTATGTTAGGACACGAAAAAATCACAGTTTTCGTTTGTCTCTATATTTTTTGCGTAAAGGTATGTTTGTATTTGAGGAGTGCGTTGTTGATTCTAGGTGTTTTGTGTGTATTTGCATATTGTATTTTGTACGCTAAAGAGTATTTTTGTTTGGCTGTGTGCTTATGCATAAAGATGACTGTATTTTGTGTGTTACAAATGCAGTTGCCTGTGTTTGTGTTGTTCGTAAAGGTATGTTTGTGTGTAGATGGGTGCGTTTTTGTTTCTAGTTGTGTTTTGAGTGTTTGCTTCTTTCTGCGTTAAACAGGGTTTTTGTATCGTAGGGTATGTATATATCAGGGTATGATTTGTGGGCGAGACTGTAATTATGTTTATCTGGTTGTTTTTGTATTAAGGTGGGGTATTCAAACGTGTTTCAGTGTCTAGGTAGATTTTATTATATTTAGGGGTGTGCTTGGGAGTTAAGAGTTTATTTTTGTGTATGTCGGACTCTGGATATAGTTATATGAGTCAGCGTGTGTTTATATCCAACGTGTTTAACGCTTCTGTATACTTTTCTTTAAATGTTAGGGGTTCGTGATAGTAGCATAATAATTATGTATCCTAGCTAGTCGATGCTGATAAACGACTGAGATCGCCTGGATCCTTTATTGGATGTTTTAGGGGAAGCGGAAAAAGTTTTACTGTTTTGGGGGTGGGGGTTCCTTACCTCAATAGGGAAAAAAGGAACCTTTATTTAAAATATTTTCAGTCTCCGCGATATTAGAGTTTAAATAAAATGACAAACTAAAGTAACATGAGAGAGAAAGTATTTATTTATAACAGCCGAGTCGTGGCCTTTCGACGACAGTAGGGTCTTTAAAACCATGGGAATTTGCGAGATATTCGATTTTAATTTTTCGTTTACGTAAACTCAAATATCTCGGCCCCGGATGAGTGGGGAAACATAGACGCAACATTTTTACGTTCATCGTGAAGTCCGGGATTCTTACTTTCAGTCAGGGTATAAATATTTAATTTTAAGTAAAGTCATAAAACTTGAGAGGGGGTGTGGTGTAGAGGATACACCGGATGTGAGAGGATTCTTACCTTCCGGGATTTTTACCTCCAGTCAGGGCAGAGATATTTAACTTTAAGTAAATGACAAACGTGAGCGGGGGGGGGGGGGGAAGGATGTGCTCATTTTAAATGATGCACCGGCCATCTAAAAAGAACCGGAGTTCTAGTGGCCCAGTCGGGATGAATTATAACAAAAGTTATAGTAGATGGCCGGTGCACCATCTAAAATGAGCATATCCTCCCCCTCTCTCACATTTGTCATTTACTTAAAGTTAAATATCTCTGCTCTGACTGAAGGTAAAAATCTCGGAACAACATTTTCTTGTAGACGACCTCATAGTGAATGTAAAAATGTTGATTCGACGTCTCTACCCTCCACCGGAGCCGAGATATTTGAGTTCAACGGAAGTAAAAAGTTAAAGTCGAATATCTCGGCCCGGACTGAGGTTACAGATGAGCTGCCATAATATGTTTTATTTCATCATCATCATCATCATCAGTCTATTTATATTGCCCCACTGCTCGGGCACAGACCTTCCCTTACATCGAGGGAGCTCGGGCCATAATCCACCACGCGGGCCCAGTGCGGGTTGGCGGATTTCACATGCCTTAGATTTTTTTTTTTCTTCTACGACATGCAGGTTTCATCACGATGTTTTCCTTCACCGTTTTGAGAGCACTCGCACTTGTTTTATTTACTTTGCCAATATGTACCTAAATAACCATATTTGGTTTCTGGCCGCGAAAATTTCAAAAGGCTCCAAAAACGCCCATTGGCTTTTGGTTTTTATTATCGTGTTATTTTTTTATTTTGTTTGACAATTAGGTAGCGTAGGACAAGTGAAATGCCCAACATTCTCTGCGAAAAGAAAAATAAAAAGTAATAAGTAAATGCAAATACCTATACATTTTAAGTAAAGCACGCTCAACATTGTAATACGAAGCTATGGGGGCAGGTCTGGTCATAAGACCCCATTGATTCATGGTGTCATAAATGTCAGAAGTAAAAGATTATGCCTAGGCGCACGGTCAGTGCTACAAAAACTAACGTAAAACGCTTCGCGCATGCGCTAACGAAGTCGCATTGTTGCTCGACTATAGATCCGAGTAAAATCGAACGCGGAACATACTTTTGGGTGGTACAAGTTTTGGATAGAGGCGGAAAACGAAATTGGGCGACTTTTTTTTTTCGAGAAATGGTTTGCAAAGTGACGACAATGTGTTGCATATATTTTTTTAAAGTACCTACATGTTTTGGTTAAAATCGGAATACGAAATTGAGATACAGTTAGGTAGGTACGTTTCGACATTTTTTTAATGAGAATTGGCAAAGCGATAGATAGCGTGGATGAGCCACGTAATGCAATAATATTTTTTTAAATTATGATATGAATAATAAAATATATTTATTAAAAAACATACTTACCAATTGATTGTAAAATTGAACAAGAGACATGAATTAATTATTCTGATCTACGAGTACCTACACCTTGCCAAAGGAGATAAATTGATTCTTATGGTATTTTTCCCAGTGCAACTCGCGTAATTTTTGACAGAGTTTTGATGAAACTGTTAGTTCAGAATTTGAATTACGCATTATCCATGCTCGGTGAATAAATTAGAACATGATGAAAAAATTCTTGCCGTGGGCAGCTTGGCTTACAACACAACAACTTAGCTTGTCGCAATTATGCCATGTATATATTGAAAAAGTATTCATCCTAATAAACATTTTGTAAATAGCTTTTTTAATAAAATTGATTATATTGGAAGATATTATTTTTTTTTTAAGATTGGCGGCGCTAGTTGACTCATGGAAGGCTCTTAAAGCTATCGGTTCCTGTCTAACTTAACATTTTTAACGGCGTGTAACAAACACGGTTTAAGAGAAGTGAAGTTTAACTAAGTTTATTGCTAACAGCATGGAACTATTATTTATTATTGATATTAGTTTATATCGCTTATAACTTGGGCCGCATTTAAACAAATCCGAGCAAAATCGAAGTGCCAGCCAACAATAGCTCGTCCTCAATACGAAATTGACAATAGGGAGAGTAAGCGACGCGGAATTTATCACCTACTGTTTCTTGCGAACCGCATCGCGCACTGTGACTCTGTGACTAAAATGTTGAAAAACGATGCGCAGACGCATACAGTACTTATATTGTATTGGGGGAGTTATTTTAATATTATTAGAATAATTAAAGTTAAATATAAATTCGCCGGCGTCGGGGCAGACCGCGGCGTAGGTGGAGAGACGATATCGTTAGATACAGGGATGGGTGGCTGGAAGAGGCTCAGGACAGGAATGGATGGAAGAGGAGGGGGGAGACCTTTGCCCAGCAGTGGGACAAATATAAACCTATAGCTCCGTAAATTAAACTAGCAAAGAACATATTACTTACATAATTGGATGAAATTTAAATATGGACATAAATGTACTTAAACATAAATAAACAAGAAATATACAAAAATATTATTAACCTAAGATTGCATTTAAAATTAATTCCTTATATTTATTTATATTTTTGCTGATAACATACCAAGAAAAACTGGCAATTGTAGCGATTCCACAATATTGTACGCTAACTTTAATCATCGCTAACTCAATTTATTTATGACGGTGACATCTTTGCGTTAAGTCTAATGCTCCCTTGGCTATTCGTAATCGCTATTGGATGTTTGTCGTATTTGTCAAATATGATATGTTTGTCAACATATTGTGTATCGAATAGGCAAATAATACAGATATTTAGGCACACATACCAACCACACATGGCAACCTATAGTAAATACTAGCCAAGTGAAGTGGGAGCATTAAACATATTTGCTTGCCAAATATTTGGAATGCGATGCAAATTTAATTTTATTCCTATGCCATCTCTAAGAGACATGAATGTCAACAAAATTATTTAATGCAGAAACATGTAAAGCAAGAAAACGAATCGCGGAAGCTTTACTTGAAGTTTCCTAACATAAAATCGATCAGTTTAATTCCCTGCTTACACAAATTAATTTACTAACCTATACACAATAGTTTTCAATAATAACGTTTGTCGTATTTGTCAAATATGATATGTTTGTCAACATATTGTGTATCGAATAGGCAAATAATACAAATATTTTGTCACACATGCCAACCGCACATGGCAAGTAAGTATAACAAATACTCTGTCTTTATACAGTGACCATTCATTTCATAAGTCTTACCGCAAATGGATGACCTTCTGCTCTTTATAAATGACATTGGCAAACCACTTAACACTACACCCCATAAAACATCCCCGCCTCTAGTCATTAATAACATCACAACAGTTTTGTTCAACACATCTGCTCTCCAACAATGTTGACTCTAACACAAGATAAAGATCAAACAATTATGTTATATTCATACATTTGGACTGAATTGACAAGGTCTAATTTTTTTACCCCCCTTTTTTATTTTTTATGAAAATAGGTATATGTAAAATTAAGCAACCCATATTTTTTCTTTTATTAAAATACCGTCGTTTTCATTATTTAAAAATTAAGTTTAGATCGCGAAAATTAAAAAGGGCGTAAGTGACGATGACGTCACATTACTGAAATGCCCAGGTTTCGGACGTTTTCGGTATTTGTAAGAGTGTGTTCATTGCCATTTTTCTTGTGGACTCGCCAAATATGATTTTTACTACCTAGAAAGCATTGAAGAGTATTACAAACAAAAATAGGATGTATTACTTGGCTGTATGAGTTAGATTCCCTTTGCCTACTACGTCAGAGCCATAGTACTTCCGGAATTCCTAATTTTACACAAAACATTTTTTCCTCGGTATTTATCTACGAAAATTTCTGATAAAAATTCAACGTATTTATTTTAACGTAGATATACCAAATCTTGAAATACTTCAATACTTCATTTTTATTCAACCTTAGGAGCTCTAGGGAACACTTGGTTCTGTCATACATAATATAATAATTTACAATAATATAAGGTACAGAATACAAACTAGGCTGGATGCACGAACAGAGAAACAGGGCAAAGAACCGACAAAATGGTATTTAGAAACTTTTAGAAACCCACACCTCCCAGGACGGACTTCTATAGGTAGTTTCGCAGCATAGCTCTCGCATCCTCGCAGCATCTGCATCACATCTTTGATGGAATAGCAGCCTAACCCTGAGTATTTTTGCTCGTCAATAAATTCCATTCGATTTCAAGTCTTAAGACGCAAATAATAAGAACTGTCAAAAGTAAAAAGTGTTACCATTGATCTGCTGTCGACTGTACCTACCTACTTATAGATACAATTTTAGCTGTACCTACTTGTTAATTCAAAAGTAAACAGTGAAGTAAGTCTTCAGATGCAGGTATATTAATCGTCAGGATTTTTGTCTTCGGGATTCTAAACTTTCGGCCAAATGAACATTCGGGATTTTAACCTTCGGCATTTAAACCTTCGGCGTTTCAAGCTTTCGGCCAAACGTCCATTCGGCCTTTCGAGCGTAGGTCTTATGAACTTCGGCCTTATGATGCGTAACCATTTTTACTCCAAAACCGATATCTAAACCAAGATAACAATCGTCACCTGGCTAACAGTGCGAGCGCTCGCGGTGATCTTTTGTCCCAACACTCGTAAAGTCGTGGGGTCGTTATGACCCGCACCTAACAGATGCTTAGCGACAATATCACAATACACAGAATATTTGGTAGGCGGTGACGAGTAGCTCGAAATGCGGTTAGTGGTAGCGATGGAAAGATTTGGGTGGATCAGTCTATTTTTTATTTTACGAAATAAAAAATGCAACAAATGAAAAAAATATTCACATGCTAAAACAACACCTACATGCTAAATGCTATTACAGAGTAGATGAATTTCTAAATGAGAAAATATAATTACCAATCGCTACTTCTTAGTTACTGCAAATTACATTATATTTGAACAAAAAATGTCGTCTCTCTCTTATATTGCTGTGCCTAAACAACGTCTATAAAGAACATTGTAACATTTTAATGTTAAGTATGTGAACATCTGTATTATAACTTATGGAATGCAATAAATATATTGAGTATTGAGTATTCCGATTTGTTGGACTAAGTACTAAATATTTTGTAAACTCTGATTTTGTTAGCTAATTCAATTATTATGGTACTAGGTGCAATGCAATGTGGTCAACTGGTGCAATGTTGTTAGATACAATGCAAACATTGTCCGTTATTTTTATATCTAACTTTAAAGTTAAAGCTACAGCTTTTGAAAATGCCGGGAAACGACGGTTGCGAAATTATTTGATAATTTTCAGTGGTTGTTTTGTGTTTAATATCACGTTAACTTAATCATAAAATGTTCGCAAATGACAGTATGCTTAAATTATTGGAGGATTCATGCAGGATCTGAAGTTTGGCGCTATAGTCAAGAGTCCCGCTACGAGCTCGGGAGTGAATGTGACTGTTGAGCTGCTTCGTCCAGAGTGACGACGCAACGGTGACTCCTCTGGATGAAGACAAGAAGACGCGGATACCCAAGGTGACGACGCTACGGCGACTCCCCTGGATGAAGAGAAGACGATATTTCGAATATTCTGTAACATGACATTAGCAAATGACGAACTGTGGAGTCCATTAATAAAATAAATAAATAAGTTAAAGTGATTTTTATAGATATAGGTACTGGACAAACTATATTTTGAGTAAGTAGGTACATAATAAAAACAAGAAGTCTTGCATCAATTTGAAAGTAATAATTTGTACTAATAGATATAATTATATTAATAAACTGGTTGTAAGCGGAAAGGCAGCCTTCTAATTTTTGCAGATTATAAATTGAGAGTAATCGACTTTTTTAGTGCATGAACTCTTAACTGCTTATTAAAATTATTGCGATTACTTATTAAAAGTTTCTTTCGGCTCTCTTTGATCTAAAGTTAATCAAATCCGATATATAATTATTAGTTCAGTATGTAAACTAATTAGGCTACCTACTCTCTCTTAATTCCTGTTTTAATTTAGTTGTAGAAAATATTAATTATCAGTTGATATACGATAATAAAACTGTAAGTAAAACTTTCATTACTTGTTGGTACAGTCGAAGACAGAGATAAGTATACAGGGTGCTTCAATAAGGTTGAGATTTTCTCAAAAACTACTGGACCGAATTTAATAATTATTTTACAGTTACATAGTTTTAACTTTTATCTATTAAACAGTGAAATATTTTTTTGAATAAATCTCAACCTTAAAAACTCTCCTGTACACCTTTCTCTGTGTTCCACCGTACTATCATTAATAATATTTATTTTACCGTTGGTATGTTGTATTTCGTTATTATTACATTGTAGGTGCTTAACCTTTTTTTTTTTTTTAATTTTTTTTTTGTTACCCAGGAGAAATACATTATGTATACCGCCCGTCCGGGGGAACGGGCGATTATGTTGGACTTGCACCAACTAAAACTCCTGGGGTGTTCCGCCTCCGCCACCATGGACAGGACCACGGGTACTCTTTCGAAAACTACCGCGGCCCTGTCGGCGGGTGCCCTTTCGGGCCCGACTCCGGGGGGCCTAACGCCCCCCCTTCTCCGCTGAAGGCGCTCCGGAACACGTGGAGCGCCTTCCAGCTCGGGACCGCTTTATTCGGACGGCGGATCCCCCGATCTCCGCCCGAAGGTCCCCGTTAGGGCGGCAGGCGGTGGGCATAAGCCAACCGCCGGCGGCCCGTTCGCCGGCGGCGAATTGGAATAGGTGCTTATCCTAACCTAACCTATAACTATTTTAATCATATTTAATGTGAATAAAATATCAATATCCTAATTTATTTTTAATTCATTATTTGTATAGTCTTTATCGTACTAAAATTATATATATTATGTTTCTTAAATATTGCCTCCAATTTTGCGTCATGTGGATATGTGACAAGAGTAACTAAGTCTTGTCCACGTTATTCCAATTTACAATAATCCAACAAATTATACCATTTATAAGTATCATAATGGCGATAGTAATTTATCTTCGCCTACCACAATGGCTACGAAAACATTGTTCACAATATTGACACGTTTTTGTTCATAACACGAGGGTCTGTTAGACCCCCCACTTAACATTTTCATTGTACATTTAACGTGAGCGCTTTACGGGTTGATTGTGAACTCAATTGATGAGCGGTAGCGGTAATATAATTTTAGACGCAGTTCTCCCACCGCCGGCGAGTAAGCGAGTAGCTATCGGCTATTTTTGAGCTAAAGAAACTTACAATCTATACATATAATAAGACTGTAAAAAAGTTGTGTCTGTACATTGGATATTTTATGAAAAGAATAATTGTAAAGTGTTTTAGGATCGATACTGATGCCAAAACACTAATTTTTAGAATTTTTGTCTGTTTGCCTGTGACTTTGTGCAAGTATTACGCCATAACTACTGAAGGGATTTTGATGGGAGTTTCACTAGGAGATAGCTCATAGGCTATAAGCCATGGCGGTATGTGATGTGGAAACAAGGATCCAGAGAGGAAGATCTGCCTCCTGATCTCCTCCTCTACGGAAACGAAGTTGCGGGGTACAGCTAGTAGATAATACATTCCGTTTAAACAAAAGATACGCAGCGATACTCGAAAATATATGTCGCTACATATATTTTATAGTTGATCGCTAAGCGAGTGTCGTAGCGTCTCTTTTGTTTAAATGGAATTACAATTACATGTACATTTCTTTAGCTATAAAATAGTCGGGCAGTTGTCCGATGGCGATGAGCGAGTAAAGCTATCAACTATAAAACGAGTGGGCGAGCAGCGAGTATAATTTTGTAGCTCGGCTATAGGCCGCCGGCGATTTTATCGCGCAAGAAACGTACAATAGATAGTAATTCCGTGTAAACAAAAGAGACGCAGCGATACTCGCTCGGCGACGTAATATTTATAGTTCATCGCCGGGCGAGTGTCGCCGGCACATCCCATCGCTCGGCGAAAAAATAGCCGAGCGAGTACTCGCCGGCAGTGAGAACAGTCCGCGATGAACTATTAATATATGCGTCTCTTTTGTTTACACGGAATGTAATATCTTTTGTACGTTTCTGGGGCGAGTAAATACCTGTCGACCAATTATCATCAAACATAACCCTTTATAAAATATCTTACGTCGATAAGTTTTTCAATCAATATCAGTAATTAGACTGTCGTGCCATATGATTTAATATCCAAATAGAAAAAGACCAAGTATCATAGTTCAAGGTTTCAAAGTAAATTAGGTTTTTTACTGAAATATTACATGAAATATGATTTTAGATCATGATTATGAAACTAATTAATTTTTTGGTCATTATAAAATCGAAGGTTAGCAATAAAAATAAGTCTTATAGGTAATGCACACTCAAGGCCCATGCTATACCGAAGCCCAAATTAAGTGTCTTAATTTGTAAACAAAAGCTACTAACATTTCAAGCTTTTCTGTGATTATTGCATGGTTATTTTCACATTATTAGATCGGATCGCTTTATTTTCACAATGATGAACAGGTTCAATCAATCAGTTCCTTCGGTGTTACTTCATAACAGGTAATTAGACGATCAAATTTGTTTACAAAATAAGATACTTGATTTGGGCTTCGGTATAGGTGTTATGGGTCCAGAACTCAGGTCCAGACAGAGACATACTTATACAAATTGTACACACGAAGACGACGACCGGGTCTTTTCACCCCTAACATTGGGGGGAGAAGTGCGGGCCTTGAGGTATACCCTCTCTACCCGGGCATGAACTCACCGGATGTTGATCCGATGGTGAGATTGTACCCGTCTGCGATTCGGTATAGGTATTATGGGTCCAGAACTCAGGTCCAGACAGAGACATACTTATACAAATTGTACACGAAGACAGAGATAAGTATACAGAGGGTCTCAATGAGGAACTACTGGACCGATTTTAATAATTCTTTTACAGTACATAGTTTTAACTTTTATCTATCTAACAGTGACAGAATTATTGCAATAGGTCAAGTAATTTTTGAGAAAATCTCAACCTTAAAAACTCTACTGTACGCTTTTCTCTGTCTTCGACCGTACTTTGAATAACGTTTAGACCGACCAGGAAGCTCAATATACCCTTGAAAATATCCTTATTAAATTATACTTTCTAAGTACTTTTTGCAAGTGCTTAGGAACTTACAATAAACATAAACGCCACCTCTTCTGACTTAAAAACTGTGAGAAAAAATTGCACATTTGTTCATACAATATTATGCGAGATCTTGTCAAACGATTGTGTTATTTACTACAAGTTTGACCACATTCAAAGAGCTTTACACTGTTCTCTGGTCATTGATTTTTATATGGAGTTTCTCACATACAAGGGTCTTCGATATTTGGTCATATGAAGTGTCGATTATCCATAATCTATACACATGTCAATGCCGTTGCAAAAGTTCAAATTGCAAATGTATCTCGAAAGTCATTCGTCAAGGTGTTTAATCTTTTGTATGAGTATTTTTTTGAGTGTCATTCAGAAACTGAACATGAGACAAACTGCTCTTTTTTGCGGTAAAGGTGTATATGATAGTGATCTGATTGCAAGCTGGATTTGTAAAGTAATACATGTTTATTTGGTGCACGAGTTGAAAGTAGCACAAAGCATGTAACGCACGATCCTCGGTATTATCTTTCATTTATATATCTTTTATTTAATTATTTGCGTCTTGTTTAATTATTCAGTATCTATAAGTGAATACCTATAATTGGCTTCTTGCTTTTATTGAAATAAAAATGTAGTAGTTTATAAGCTGTTGGGTTTCCATGTCTTAATAAAATTAAAAATTAAATATCCCTATGCCACAGGAGCGAGAAATAAGACCATACGGACCCGTGTCACCGACATCGGCAAACGAGTGGTCAAATTGAAATGGGCCTGGGCGGCACCTCTGTCGCCGAAACGATGGTCGATGGATGCGTTCTTATGTGGAGATCCTGGACGGGGAGAAGAAGTGTGGGAAGACCACCAGATGGTCCGGTGACATTGCTAGCTCTGTGTGGACCAGGCAACCTTGGGTCACATGGATAATTCATGGAGAGGCATATTCCTGGGCATATGAGGCATATTCGTGAGCTGCAGTGTGCTGAGGAAGAATAAATGTTTATTGGTAAACAGTGACTAAACATTCTAACATACACAAACACAATCGATTAAAAATTTTAAAATAAAATAAAATATGCCAAAAACACTTTTATTAGACGCTCTTGCGATTTCTATAATAAAAACTTACTTGATGTCGACATTTTTTCCAATTCTTTGAATCAATTCAAATCAAAATTAATTAAATCTTTGCTACCTAAAAGCCATAGAAGTAAGGAGTCTAACAGCTAGGTACCAATTCCCGGATTGGTGCTGTGGACACATGGTTATGTGTGCACAGCGCTAGTCCGGGGGGGCCTGGTTGTTGGACCCCTTTGCTAATCATTGTCATAGTGTAATTATATAAGTACATTATTATGTAATCTTCAGTTACTAGCTATAAGTGCTAGCTCTAGCTACGCTCCATGTGACCTTATGTAACATTCGTTTGTAAGTTATGGGACTATAGGTCTAATAGTATTTAAGTTCTATTTATCATTGTCTGTATATGACTGTGTGTTTCCCTGAATAAAATAAAATAAATAAATAAAAATACAGGAGTGTTTCTACTCAGTTAATGAATATTTTAGTTATGAAATGCGCAGGACGTGACCTAGATCTGCGGTCGGGCTACGGGACGTGTCACTCTAGTTACGGAGAGTATTTCATAGAAATACGTAGAAACCATGGTTTCTATGGTGTCCTTAAGTCAAATGTTTATCAAAAATTATATTCTTCTTCTTAGTCGTTACACTCTTGTCAGAGTGGTCGTGGTCGTCACTTCAGTCGCAGTGCCCCACATCACAACACGTGGCAACTCGTCTCTGCCGGCTGCCCTCCTGGTGCAGATGTGCAAGGGATCGGCCACGGCTGCCTGCCTATCTGGTCCGTCCATCGCGTTGGCGACCTGCCGCGCGGGTACCGTCAACCTTGCCCTGAACCACCAGTCAGTCGATTTAACTCCACGCCGAGACACGTGCCCAAAGAAAGTCAGAATGCGAGCCTGAACTACAGAGGATAGACGCTGCTTGATGCCCAATTCTTGTAGTATGGCATTTGTACGAAATTCAGTCCATAATATCAAAAATTACTCAAACCTAAATGACCATGCCAGATTCTGCCCCACCATCAACCGCAAGTTGTACAAGAAAACGAATAAATGTAAAAATATCTCCGTTTTTTAATAAAATTATTGGTTTAAAAAAAGTTGTGTACAAATTAGAACATGAAGAAAAAATTCTTGCCGTGGGCAGGACTTCACCGAGCATGGATAATGCGTAATTCAAATTCTGAGTTGTGTACAAGTTGCGATTCGAAAAAAACAGCTTAATTAAGAATTCAGAAAATAGTAAAGATTATGATTATGTAATATGAAACCTGTAATAAGTCCCCAACAAAATGATAGGTACAGCTTAAATGATCACGTAGTTTTGTAGGTGGGGCAAAGCTCCATTGAAATGTGGCAATGTCTTTTATTGCAAGATAAACTCAACAGTGCAGCAATGCAAAAAAATCCTCCCACGCGCAATAAAAGGGATGCTCCAAAAACGATAAAACAGACAAAAGGCTTCGCAACATTAATCAAAATATGGATCGCAAAAAATTTAAAGTCACGTGGACGAGACGAAAAAACTCGATCAAGTGTTGTCGTGATTTGCGTAGTAGGAGTTCCGTACATGTTTCCGTACAAGCAAATTTTCCTTGCAAAGTGGTAAATGAAAATTCAAAAATGTTTACGTGCAACAATGTACACAACGTAGGTACGGACAACAGCAGATCAATGGTAACACTTGCAATACGATTTTAAGAACGGTCTAAAGTCCAAAGTGCTACACTTGTTCTGCTGTTAGCTGTACCTACTTACTTGCGATAATGAAAGAGATTATGGTTCTGACATATTATAAAAAGTATATAAAGTACTGATTCTATTAAATTAGGTACGTTTTAAACGGTTTGTAGGTAAAATTATCAAAAAAATAGCAGCTTACGATACCTAGGTAAATACCTACCAACCGCATAGGAGCGCATCATCATAAATCATGTTTCTAACCGAATGTTAGACATGGTTGTCGGAATACTACTACTATTGTCCGATAGATGGATTTGCGTAACATACCTTTTAAGTATGTATAAAGCGATGAAGATTTTCGGTGGGCTCGGCGTGGCCTGTGGTGGCTCAGTTGGTAAGAGCGTGTCACGGAATGACAAGGTCGCAGGTTCAAGTCCTGCCCACGGCAAGAATTTTTTCATCATGTTCTAATTTATTCACCGAGATTCATGGATAATGCGTAATTCAAATTCTGAGCAAATAATTTATGTTTCAAATTTTTTCATGCAACCCTAAAATTGGCCCACATTATTTTTTAGCATTAGTCCTCTATTTTGTTCGGTGCCCGCACATTGAATCGGACTTCGGGACAACAATAAAATATGGAGCGAGATGGAAATTAATGGATGTCGCAACATCTATTGCCCTTATTTCTTAGTATTCCAATCGTTTTATTTGAAACTTCAAGCTGTAAATTGCTGTATCCACCTGGCCTTCGAGCATACTTGGAATAACTTGGATACCTTCTGAAAAAAGACTTGGGCTCTTAGCAATAAACGTGACTTACTTAGTCTGTCATAGAACCGATAACCGATGGCGTAGACGTAGAGGCCACGAACGTGACGCTCCCCGACCAGATGGAGGGAGGACCTTCGCAAGATGGCTGGCAGGGACTGGATGCAGAGGGCCGAGAGTAGGGTTGAGTGGCGCGCTTTGGGAGAGGCCTACGTCCAGCAGTGGACTGATACGGACTGATGATGGTGTTGATGACAGTTAGATGGTGGTTCAAGCCAAACCACCGATATGCTTAGCGAAAATCAGCAAAAATCCTTAATTTTTTTGTTTGATAGATAAAAGTTAAAAACTATGTATGTAACTGTAAAATAATTATTAAATTCGAACCAGTAGTTTTTGTGAAAATCTCAACCTTATTAAGACCCCCTTACTAAGACTTACTGGACCGAATTTAATAATTCTTTTACAGTTACATAGTTTTAACTTTTATCTATTTAACAGTGAAAGAATTATTGCAATATGCGAAGTTGTTTTTGAGAAAATCTTATCCTTAAAAACTCTACTGTACACCTTTCTCTGTCGTCGACCATACATATAGGACCGACCTGAGAATCGAACGCGGGCCTCCGAAACGGAAGTACAGGTTTATACACAGCGCCAATAAGGTCTTCTATTCAACATGTAACATGCATAATGTTTTATGAAGAACAAACAAAATGTTTTAGTGAAAAAGGTGTGTATTGTATGTAATATCCAAGAATAATAATAACTTTATCACAGTCATAAAGTGAGGCTTTGAAGTGAGATGTCTCTGATATATCTGTCTGCGACATTACTATTAACTTTTACGGTAAAGTGGCAATAAAAGAAGGAACAGTTTGTTTACTGGAGTTAAATTGCTTGCTGTTGGTTGTAGTTAGAGAGCTGTGGCACAGTGGTTGGGTCAATTGCGATACGTAGGTCCCAGGTTCGATTCCCAGCTTGCGCAGCCATGTACCAAGGAGTTATCCTCCGTTTTTTCGACGGAAAAACATAGGGGAGAGTGGGGTAATTGCGAATACCTAAGCGCGATGGTAAATAATTGTCAAAATATAAAAGTTATAATTATCATTTATTACTTAAATACTACATTAGTTAGACTACTACAAAATATTAAATCAACTTTGGCGATATGTGAACCCAAATTTAAATTATAATTAAAATTGCAAACCCTTGCTGTTCGCAATTTCCCGACAGACGCGGGGTAAATCCGAACACCCCATGGGGCAAATACGAACTAGGTATTGGTTAACATTTCTTCTTGCAAAAGTCACACACAAAGCCTCTGGATGTGCTAGCGCCGTCGCTACACTTATCGTGTGCCCACAAGCTACAATTGTAGCACATAATCGAATCTTCAATTATAGGGCTCTGTACTTTTCGTATAGAGCCCTATAAAACGTCGAGTGGGGGAAGAGGGTCTACCCATGCCGGGTAAAGAGGATCATATGTTCCTCTTACCCCGTGTCAGGGATGACAAACCATTTTCTAACATGCAATTTAAAATTAGTTTATGTTGGTAAACTAATATAGGTAAATTTACGAACAAAAAGGCTTAAAGTCAAATACATTGCCGGGCCACCAATTTTATCCAAAGATGTCGAAGAAACATTGATAAATTCAATAAGTTAAGAATGTATGTTAAAAAGTTTTGTATTTTTTATTTATAATTTAAGTTATATTTAATTTATAGTTTGTTACTAGAACCCAAACAGCTATAATAAAATATTAAAATTTTCTTGTATATATTATTTATAGTGTAATTGTTTAAATACAGATAACCTAAAACCACGTTTCATAATTTCCGTAGACGATGTTTGTAACCCAAACCATAAAAACGTTGCACCAGGTTCTAATTAGATTGTATTAGCTTTTGCTGCCATAGTCGCCTTTGTAAGAATGTTCTAGTCGCATTATTTATGTACATTATGATGACTGTTTCTCTTATCCCAAACCTCGGGGTAAGAGGGACAGTCGCCCCAAAGCAAATGGTTTTGTTAATAAAATGTTACTCGCTTTACCTATAAGATACAAATAAAGATCACTTAAAGCTACATTTACGTAGAGTGTATTAAAATAATCTAAACAACAATAAGCAATACCTTGGTATATTTACAGCTCTTTACAATGAAATTAAAATGAAATATGTTCCTCTTACCCCACCTGACCTTACAATAAAGGAATACATAGATACTTAGTTATTTAAAAGGGAAATACTAAATACAACAAATTGTTGGGGTAAATGCGAACGTTCGGAATTAACCCAATCAAAACGTTCGTTATTGCCCCACACACTAAAAAAACACAATTTAAATTTACTTTTTAGGTTATAAAATAAAATCCGAAAATATGAACACGTCAAATCGTTCTTTGCTTTATAATAAACTTACCTTAATTTAGTCAATAATGTAGTATTTACGTAATGTAAGGCACAATCATATGAAGTCATGAAAAAATTACATGATAAACAATGAAAACATAAAAGTATACCTACTTTGGACGGCGCGCGCGAGTTCTTCCCTTTGACGTTTGTCCGGCACTGTTTGTAAGCCGAGTTGTGATTTGAATGAGTGTGAGCTCAGCTGGACCTCTCTATCATACCTAAAGGACTGTGGTCGGATTTACCCCGCGTTCGCAATTACCCATCTCTCCCCTACGTAGGTACATTTACCGAGTTGTTCAGGAGTTGATTAACTTTAAATAGTGTTTATTTATAATAGAAAAAAAATTAAACAATTGTTAAACAATGTATTCATAAACTTTAATCATCGATTATGAGTAAGGTAAATAGTAAGAAATCGAAGCGATTTATTCATTGTTTTTGTTATTCTTCTATAGGAGTTGCGAGAGTGGTAGACAACGATACTGATTATGATTCATCATCATCATCATCAGTCTATTTATATGTCCCTACTGCTCGGGCACAGACCTTCCCTTTCATCGAGGGAGCTGGTGCCATGATCCACCACGCGGGCCCACTGTCGATTAGCGAATTTCACATGCCTTAGATTTTTTTCTTCTTCTACGGCGTGCAGGTTTCATCACGATGTTTTCGTTCACCGTCTTGAGAGCACTCGGTAAATGTACATAAGTTTCCGTCGATAAGGATAACTCATTGGTACGGTCGAAGACAGAGAAAGGTGTACAGTAGAGTTTTTAAGGATGACATTTTCTCAAAAACTACTTGACCTATTGCAATAATTCTTTCACTGTTAGATAGATAAAAGTTAAAACTATGTACTGTAAAAGAATTATTAAAGTCGTCCCACTAGTTCTTGATAAATTCTCAACCTGTTTACCAAGGCTGGGAATAGAACATGGGACCTCCGTATCGCAAGTCAATTGACTAACCACTGAGCCACCAGAGCATGGTGGCACAGGATGGTATATATGATTAGCTAATATATTGTTCAGTGGTTGATTAGTGTTGTTTATAAGACTAAGGCTGTATGTAAGTATAAGGCTGTAAATCAGTATATTATGCTACACCCTGTACATGAACATGAAAGGAGTTTACTATTTGTTAGTTTACTGCGCTTATAGTTAACTCAGTTTACGGGCAATTTAACCGCTCTGTGTAATAAAGACCAAATGAGTTGTTAAGTTTTACGCTTTATGAAGTGTAATTACTCGCACTAAGATGGAATCTTGGTGTTATCGTGAGGCTGTTGGGGTGGCTGATGACGTCACTAAAAGTATTAAGGAGATTCAACTACAATTTTGAGCGCGAGATTAGGCCGAGATTAAGGCCCTTGTTAATAGTCAGAGCTCAAACCCTCAAGAGCGATTTCAGCTGATATACTCTCAAAACGTGATCACCATCTCAAGTATGTCATCTATTAATAAACCAATCTTGAGGGCGTATCACGTGATGTCTTTCTCAAGTCGCGGTTCGCCTGCAATCAGCAAAATACGTTCTCGTGTGAGTTTGATAGTTCTCTTGAGAACTGAGTTTCGTTTATTAATACGGCGTTACTCACGTGATACCAGATTCCTAAACGCGCATGTAGGTTACGTTTATTAATAGGAACGCCATCTTGAGGTCGTTCTCAAGATTGACTTTTGAGCTGAGAGTGAGAGTTTATTAATACGGGCCTTAAACACTATTGAACGCGAGTCAATGTCAATGTCTTTAGACATTTTTGACTGAGACCTGAGTTTTAGTTTGGTTTTACAACTGTCAGATTTCAAAGTCTACGTTAAACTCTTCATAGTTCTCCGTCCCATAAGAAAATATACGTACCTATTTACAATGTTTTCCAACTATATATACCTATTTCTATAAGAAGAAACCCAATGAAAATATATGCATGTTTCAAGTAAGTTAATTAATGTATAAATTAAAATATATGTAAATATATAAATATGAATAATATTCAACAGAACGATACCACTAACGCCATCTGTCGTCACCAGTCGGAACTATTAGGAGAAGGTGTGCGCTCGGTGACAAGCGCACGCGCAGGTTTTCGATCCAACTTTTGAAGAATGACTTGAGCCGCTGCATAATGTACCGTTGCCTTTAATTTGTGAGTCGATGGCGCAGTTAGTGTAGAGACGGCTGGTTTGTTATTAGTAGCGGGATCGGTTCCGTCAAAGATATTACGTGTAGATTTTAATAATTATTTAGTAATAGAACCTGTTAGCTACTGGCCACATAGGCTCCTTTAGTTTATTTTCTATACATTTAAATTATTGTTCTTTTTGAGTTTATTAGTCAGTTGCGTCCCTGGCCCCCTACAGATTGTATATTTTATAATTTTACATAATTATATTCAGTTTTTCAGTCTTTTAATTTACCAGCGAGCTTAGCTCCTCAACAGAATCCACAACTAATAATATTTTATATAACTTACTTTTTTTTTTTAAATTAACTTGATATAATATTATACTTATCAAGACTATAATTATGTATTTTTGCGAAAACCGATTAACTTATTTGGATTTTATTTATGTTTTGATATTTTCTTGCATACCTATGCGGTACGATATCACTGTGGCTCTGTTGGAATAGAGCGTGCCACGGAATGGCGAGGACCCTGGTTCAAAACCCGGCCGTCATGAATTTTTTTCTCAATTTATCATTTATTTGGATTTACAATCGCTCACATAATAAAGTACCTGATATCGGGCTAACTAGAAATTCTCAATGAATCCTGTTAGAATCTGTTAGTCTCTAAGTAATAGGATTCACTTTGTTTTAAACAATAAGTTAAATTTATATTATTACAGTCGTATGTCATAATTATAATATAAATAAGTGTTAATATAAATGTAACTGGACTATTTTGTGGTGAAATGTCAGTAATACAGCCTAAGATAATCGGAGTGTCCGAAGAAATTAATCACTAATACATCGTTAATAATAGCAATAGCATTAAAACACCAAGTTGTAAATCGATATAGAGAGTACCCACCTATATTCTATGCTCTTCTTCTTCTCGTCTTAACCAAACGTATCGTCAGAATTATTCAAGCCGACCGTAGGACTCCGATATGGTCTGACGACAACCGGGACCATTGTGATTGTAATATTGTTTAAAATGATTTGTACAATATTACAGATTATTTTGCCTAAAAAAGTCGAGGCCACGCGTGACCAAGGGCTGGCGGTTACTTTACCCAACGGGTCAGCCTCGCTATACAGCGAGGCAACGCCGCCAGCCTTTTGGGCACATTGCCAATTGTGGGGGACTTGGCGCAGGTTTTTTATATATATTTTTTTTGTACATTTGTAGGTTGTTAGTTTAAATAGTTTAATTTTTTTTCAACAGTATTTATTAAATTATATTATTATTATTCAAAATATCTGTAACTCTTAAACCTTTTTGTTGAATAGATATTAAACTTAATCTATACTTACCTACTGGTAATCGGGCCACATTTAGGTAAGTATCTATTCCCATAGCATTGTTTATTTAGCTGTAAATATTTCTACACGTTTTAGACACATCGTCGATTTACTTACGTACACACATTTAAAATGTTTGATATTTTATTTATATAATAATATTTGGATGTTTTATGTTTTTGATTGATATGAAATGCATCAAATTTTGGCTACACATATCTAGATAGAATTCCAGAATAACACATCCCGACTACTGTGGTGTAAATGTAAATTCAAAAAATATGTTGACGTGCAAAAATGTACACAACGTGCTTACTTGCAATAAAGAAATTTGACTTGACTTGACTACTTTGCCATAGGAACATATCGGGTTACCACTGGTATCTTGATAACAGATGAAAACGAATTTATCTTCCCAGTATTTGAACTGAAACATTTCTAAATTTTTCACACAGCCAAGACAGATGATACTAAATGAAAAGTTTCGGTTTCTATGACTTTATCAGTTCAAGAAATTATTATGTGAAATAGGAGACGATGGGTACAAACTGCCAACATGTCACAATGTATAAAGACTCAAATTGCACGAGTGTCGATATGTCCTTTTATAAATTGTAGATTTCAAAACGGCGACAGAATAGCCGCCGAAAATTAGTGAATCATATTAGATTCTTTATAAGATCCTATTAGAATTTCTGTCTAGCCCTAAATATAGTCTATAATCTAACCAGAACAAATATTTAGTTTTGCATTGTAATAATTATTTAAAGATTATAACAAACATTCTTTAGATACTTATTAATAATAACTAGCTGTACCCCGCAACTTCGTTTGCGTAGAGGAGGAAGATGGAGGAGATCAGGATCTTACTCTCTGGATCCTTGTTTCCACATCACATACCGCCATGGCTTATAGCCTATGAGCTGTCCGGATATTTCACCTAACTCCTAGTGAAACTCCCATCAAAATCCCTTGAGTAGTTATGGCGCGATACTAGCACAAAATCACAGACAAAAATTAGTGTTTTGGCATCAGTATCGATCCTAAAACACATTACAATTATTATTTTCAAAAAATATCCAATGTTTTTATAGTTGTTGTTACACAACTTTTTTACAGTCTTATTATATGTAATAATAGATAGATTATGTTACCAGGTCGTAGGCCAGTTGCGAGTACACATTGAAAACGATCGTACAAGTTAAGCAACGTTGGGCGAGTTCAGGATCTGGATGGGCTAGTGACACCTACATCTGAGCCCTTCCGTGCTTCGGAAAGCACGCAGTTGATGTCGGTCGGCAGCAGTCGTTAGGCCACGTCAAAGGCCTACGGGCGGCCTAAATAACTTTGACAAATAGGTTTGGTCACTAAACCACACGAGAAAAGAAAATAATTATACTACTTATAGCTAAAATATTTGAGTAAATTTCTAAAATATTTTATGACAATAATAATAACGTATTATACGAATAAATATCTACGTTAATTACAACATTTACATAAAATAAACCGACTGGCAAGTTAACAAGCAATCACATATGCATGTAAATAATCAACAGGAGACCAATATGCATAACAACTTCTTCAATACATTCCTTTAATTATCAATATGCCATATGTCACATCCCCCCTATAGTGCGTGATCTACTAACCCCCACTTTTAGGAGGGCCATTGCCCCCCTATAACGGTACAGGCGTGGCTTGCGCGCGACACGCCAATCGGCGCAAATGCTGCGCGCGCGCCGGTGATCTAAGCGAATGATCTAGCCAGCTTGTCATTTCGCGAGCACCCGATTGGTCCGTGATAAACGATGTGGCATAATTTTCGGTTGATCTAGTTTCGGCGGATAATTTATTGGACATGTTTGGCCTGTTGACTTTTTCTTTAATTGGTGTCAACTTTGACCTAGATTTTTTGGAATTAATTTCCTTGCATTGTCTGTTCTTTTAAGGATATTTTACTGATCTCTATTGAAATATGAGATAATACTAAGTGTAAAATTAATTAAATTGTAAAGACGCCTTGTATTATTTTGATTAATTACGCTGTCATTTATTTTTGACCAAAAAATATTGAAGAAATATTCTCGGCAGTTTTCAGCAATTATTTTCGTAATATTCAAAAGTTGTGCAACTGTAAAAGCAGTGGTAAAACAGTACTCTAACCAACTTCAGTCTAAGATTTTTACATTTGCAATGACCTATGAGCTTATGGGGCCGCGTCAAAAAGCCCATTAATAAATTCAAGGCACCTGCGCTTCAAACAAATAAATTACCCAAGAGCGAACCATACAGTACGGTGTTTTATGATCATAGAGAAAGCAACGGTACACAACCTTCCCACTCCACGGCCGCGCGGCGACTGACTTGACTGATGAGCAGGGTTAACCTCTGATAATAACGAGCGAGAGAGGAATAGGCGACCTCACGAGTGTAAAAGAGAGGGGAGATGTATCTTCTTCGGTGATCGCGAGGTGCAAGATGAGTATACAGTCACACACGGACCACATCCGAGTGAGGCTCGGTTTGAAAAAAGAACCGCGCGATTTTATGCGCACACGCATCGGCGCGGTCGAACTTTTGAATTGGCGCGCGGTTTCGCAACATTTTTTGACATTTTTTTTTTAAATTAACCTACAAACTTTAGTTTTTTTTAACTTTTTATATTTTAATTGACTCTCTACATTTGTGTTTTTTTAGCTATAAATACGTTTATGTGATAAAGTGTGCCTAGTTTAGTGGAAATATGAGAAAGGCGGAGTGAAAACTGTAACTTTTTGTTTTTGTTAAACAAAATAGAAGATTATTTGGTGATCAGCTGATTGCAGACACAACTTCAAGGTATGTTTTTTATATTATTTTTAATAATTTTAGAGGTTACTTTTTTCAAATCTTTTAAAATGAACGATATCGTGTATCGTCCGATCCATTTATAATAAATAATTATGCCTACCTTATAGTAAATTTATAGGCATATATTTTTATATTGGACAAGATTATTTTAGCATTTAATTGCCATAAACGAAAACGCTCTACTATATCAATATTTTGAACGGAAAATTGTGTTTATTACCTTTTTAGATATGTATCTTATTTGAATGAATAAATTTCGTTCTGATTTGCGTTAGTAATGATTCTGATTTGGCACTAATGATATATTACTATGTTATTTTAGCACTAATACGTCTACTGTTTTACTGTATATTAGATTTATCTCTAATGGAATATCTACTAATGACGGTTCAACTTTTATCTGCTCTTAGAATAAATTAAATGGACATGATTTTATAGACGAAAATATTTTTTTCCTCGTACTCTACATAGAGCACAAAACTCTATGTAGAGCAAAATTCTGCGGACTGCGTATGATTTGACATTTTTCATACAAACTTTACATTCGGAACTCCTACGCACATATTTTGAACATTGAAACCAAATGTAGAGCATGTTATTTTTCGGAATAATCTTAGAAAATACTTCTTTTTGTATTTTCAATTGATACATATATAGTTAAGCGTTTCGAATTTCGATTTCGGAGTCCGATTGTGTGCGTCGGAGGTTAAAAAAATATAAGTACTGGAATTTGTAAGAAAGAGAGGAATTAACCTTAAAAAGAACACAACCCATAGAAGCAATTTTATAGAAGAACAAAGCATTTTTATATCTACTCTATGTAGAGCAAAGTCTCAAAAATATAGAGCGATATAAACTTTACCTGTTCTATCTATCATATTTTCTATTAAACCTTTTACTAGGAAAACCTTACATTCTTTGCTCTACATTATTTACAACAATTAAACCTTTATAAATGAATAATAATTTAAAGCAATATATTTGCAAGTACGGTTTTAAATAATGAACACCTTGCAAATATATTTTTGAAACTTTAAACGAAACCAGCACATAAATCTTCCCATATAAGTAGAGTGGTAGAGTAATAACTTTTAAGAAGTTTAAAAGTTCGCATACCGTACTTTCACGCCATACACGGCTCTCCATTATAACTTACACCCTTTATTTTATTCTGATATCAATATGAGATCTATTTTGTCAGCAATCTGAATCTGACCACACATTGCGCTAGTAGAGTCGTAAGACACATTAATTGCACTCTATGCAGCGGTAATAGAATCTAAATTGTAATGGTTTTGCAGTTGATATGCTGTTGACTATACTAGCGAATACTGAATCTATGCAATAATGCTTTGGACTTTGTTTGCTTTGATAACGCTTTATTGACAGATAGAGTTATATACCAGGGGGCCTTAATAAGGTTGAGATTATCTCAAAAACTACCCGACCAAATTTAATAATTCTTTACAGTTATATAGTTTTAACTTTTATCTATCTAACGGTGAAAGAATTTTTGCAATAAGTCAAGTAGTTTTTGAGATAATCTCAACCTTAAAAACTCTACTGTATACATTTCTCTATAGTCCAGTATAAACGAACACAGAATCTTTCACAGAAGGCAGACTCTACTGACTACGCTAGGTCAAATTAAATGATTTAATAATTTGTACCTAAATATAACAGTTTTTGCTATAGTCATTAAGTAAATAATATCGACTGATGGATTCTCCCAAAAACCTTCCGCATAGCTTGTAAAAAACTAGAATAATGAGCTATAAAAAATATTGACATTTAATATACTTATTCGTAAATATCGTATTTTATTAATAGTAGTTAGATAGAAGAAGGTCATTTCAAAGAATCATTACTTATAAGTTTCGTCTTGCAATGAATAAATAAATTGTAGACGCCACCGTAAAGAAAACATCGCTTCTATCAAAATCATTTACTAACAATTAAAACTCATTTACAAAAGGATACTAAAATATAAAATCGATGCATAATTAAAAAATTAAAGAGCTCTGAAAATTCGCCATTTATTGATTTTTTCTAGGTCTTAATCTAATAACAAAGACCCAAACAAACGACAAAAGATAAAAAAAATTAATGTCATTTATTTAATTATATGATTTTTTCAATGAAATTAAAAATTATTATAAAATTAGTGCAATTATTACAACACTCTAAAACAAATTGAACTAAGTATTTAAATTTTCTGTAAAAACTAGATTAGTTCCTAATTTACTGTAATATTATTAGGCTTATTTGATTAGGATTAGTTATTTGGTTTTATTAGTCTAATATAATTTTATTTCATTTACTGTAAATTTAATTACTAATTTAACGTATTTACGGTTTACCTATTGGATGACAATCTCCGACGTGGAATTACGAAATAATGAAATGTGTGAGGAGACTGCATTTAACCCGCAAACGACTGGGTGCAATTAGCCGACCACGACGCAACACAGTACGGGTCTTGCGGACCGCACGCGCTTTATGTCATAGTGTTAATACGACGGCGCAAGGGTTGAGAATTAAGCGATTAAATTTTTTAAAAAGCGGTTTTCTTTTTTTTTGGAATTTCCAGATTGCAGATTCACATGGAAAATATACATATTAAATCCGGTTTTTTTTGGTATCTCAAGTAACATAATAAGATTAAGTACTTTCAATGTACTGGGAGGCAGCTCTTCTTCTCTGGTACGCGGTTCCACTGGCTTATAGCATATATGCTGCCCAGATATTTGAGCTATCTCCTAGTGAAAGACCGATGGCTGTCGGACTCGCGGACCGAGGGTTCCGTGCAATTTATCACCGTAATTTTGCTCTTACAAAAAGAAGAACTCGATTTAAGGGACAACTTATCTGTGCCGTTTCCAAAATAATATCCCCATACATCGACATACTCCCCGACTATTTTGGCAACTGTAAATATAGCTTTGTAATTAGAAAACATTTTTTTTATAGATAGCGGGAAAATGCGACATAAACGGTCATATCTTTTGATTGCGTTGATGTAGAAGTTTAATTTTTTCACGGCCGCATGAGGATGCAGACCTGTGTATTTGGTTAAAATTTCAACTCGATCCGTATACGCGTTTCTGAGATATAGGTCGTGACAGATAGACAGAGGGACGGACGGACAGACGGACGGACAACAAAGTGATCCTATAAGGGTTCCTTTTTCCTCTTGAGGTACGGAACCCTAAAAATTGGTGTTTTGGCATCAGTAGGTATCGATCCTAAAACACATTTACAATAATTTTATTATTTTAAAAAAAATCTAATTTGTAGACTCAACTTTTTACAGTCTTATGTCTTCACTGTAAAAGCTTATACTTTACATACGCACATAGAACAAAGTAGAAAGTTTTGAAACGTCTAAGGTTTTTACAACAAGGGTGTGCCTGCGGTCAAGTCGGTTGAAGACAACTGGCATTTTCACCTCTCGTGTTAGCAACTGCTAGTTTTATGGGTTTGACGGATTTTAAACAGCCTGTATGCTATTTAGTTGCATAAAGGAGTGTGCCTAGTTTAGTACTCGTGGCGATTTAAGTTGGGACATGCTAAAAATCGTCGCTAAATGAGGCGTCCAGTTTACTCTTACGCGAAAATCAGAATGTTATTATTTCTTTATTGCAAAGTGTATATATATTTTTTTTAAATATACATTTACACCACATTGCAAAGAATAGGAGAAAAACCGACCAAGTGCGAGTCGGACTCACGCACCGAAGCCTTAACCCTGTAACTATTATCTAACGAAAAGATAAGTTTTCATACAAATATGCCCCAAAATTCGACATAAACGACCATATCTTTTGATTGGGTTAATGTAGAATGTAGATTTTCATTTTCACGGCTGCATGAGGTTGCAGACCTGAGTATTTGGTATTAATTTCAACTTGATCCGTCCACACGTTTTTGAGATATAGGTCTTGACAGACGGATAAAAAAGTGATCCTGTAAGGGTTCCTTTTTTTCCTTTTGAGGTACGGATCCCTAAAAAGTAGCAGAAAATTCTTCATTTATTTATTTTCATGTTGGATTAGTGACAGTGTCTAATTGCGACCACGAGAGAATCACATTCGCTTGCTATAGAGTAAAATGATATGTACAAGGTTCATGATTTGTGCGATTATAGTTCCACCACTGGTTTCTAGAAGTGTAACAAAAAATCCACCCATAACGAACCTTGTGCATTCGAAGACAGAGATAAGTATACAGGGGCCCTCAATAAGGTTGAAATTTTCTCAAAAACTACTGGACCGAATTTAATAATTCTTTACAGTTACATAGTTTTAACTTTTATCTATCAAACAGTGAAAGAATTTTTGTAATAGGTCGAGTAGTTTTTGAGAAAATCTCAACCTTTTAAACTCTCCTATACACCTTTCTCTGTGTTCCACCGTACCTACCTTTTTATGCACTAATGAGATAACTTACTACAGTGCTAGTATTAAAGCTACATTCCCAATGTATTCACAGTTAATTTCCCAACACGTAACAACTCTCGAAAAAGTTACAAATAAATCTAAGAGAAACAGTCACGCACATAAAGCTATCTCATTTACGCGCGGTAAGGGCCCGGCCACATATCTCACCGCGTAGCGGTATGTTGGTAAAGGATAATGCCCATTGGAATAGGTTACCGTTATTATTTTTATTTATTTGAGTCCGACAATGTGTAAATGTGGCTGAATAAACTTATGAAATAATAATAGATTGACTTGACAGTGATTCTATCATGCGCTTTCTGATTTTGAAACTAAATTTTCAGTTTTCAAAGGTAGTGCCAATATCCTCTTCATAACAGCTATAATGTAGGAAAAGAAGCATTTGTAGACTTTTTAGAATTAATTTAGCTTTATCTATTCGAGTTAGTCTATTAGTTTAGCTATATCGATCTATTTTATATCCCCAATGTTAGGGCACATACCTTTCCTTGCTACGAGGGAGTTGGGCTAGGTCCATAAATTTTTATACGTACTTACGTCCAAAAAAAATCCTCATTGACTCACTTTCCTGGGCATCGCCTCTGGGCCTGCATAACAGAAGTCATGCGTCCTTAGCTACTGTATTTAACTCTTCATAGTTTGTTTATAAAATTATGGATGACTTTTAGATAATAGTTAATAAGTACATATGAAAATGACATTATAATTTGTGATAAATAAATCTAATCTAATCAAAAGTAATTCATAAACAAAGTAGTTATCTTGGCAGTTCCACTGGTTCGACCGATAATAAAATTGTTCTACTGTGTTTAGTGTAACTGACTCACCATTGGGCGTTCTCCTTTACACCATTCGATAGAGTATCGATAATCAGCTCATTTTTATTCAATCCCTCTCTAAGGAATTAATCACAAACGTGTCGGCATTTAGATAAAATAATTTAAGGAATTCGGTCTGTTTCTTGTGGCAAGTTTAAAGACGTCTGAGATTTTTATAGATTTTCTAATTTGAAGAGTATAATTTTAAAAAAAAATGTGCAGTATACATGAAAGCTAATACTGAAATTACGATTTCAACTCTTATTGGTCAGACAATAAGAATTATACGAAGGCAAAGTGTTACACTTGACGTAACTTTTGAATAAATAAATACAACTCCACAAATTGTCTCCAAAATCTAAATACAAAGTATACATATTCCACAATAGGATTTAGGTGTATAGGAGTTATAAAAAATATTTCTACGAATTGAGAATCTCCTCCATTTTTTGAAATCGGTTAAAAAGTTACGCACTACAGAATTTATTAGTGTATGAATGTTAAATTTCGAAGATTGGCGTTAAGTTAAATTATTTCGCAATTTAACTAAACTAGTTATAGTTTACTACTGGTATGAAAGTAGTTTAAGTACCAATGACTATTTCAATTTAAGAACACCGTTTTACACAATTATAGCTTTAAATTACCTACTTATTTATTTCACACTAAAGATAGGAAAAAGTTAACGATTTTCAATAAAAGATAACGCAATAAATTACTATATTATCTAGTTACTATTAAAAACGTCTGCATACCCATTTATGGCAGTTTCGAACCTACTTATAGTATTATGATCGTATTAAATAGATTTCAGGGCCCGTTTAGATATAAGCGTAATACAAGTAGAGTAATAACGCGAGTAGACGAGAGAGTCGCGTTGCAAAAATAGGCAAAGTAATATTTACGTTTATGTATACTTAATATGCTTTCATCTTCTTTACAAAGTCAAAGTCAAATTTCTTTATTGCAAGTAAGCACGCTGTGTACATTTTTGCATGTCAACATATTTTTTGAATTTACATTTACACCACTTTGCAAGGAAAAGGTGCTAACGCTGAGGAGAAAATGTGGCAAAAACTCACAGCAGCACATATTTTAAAATATTTTAACACAATTACTTAATAACTAGGTATTATACAACTATTACTTTTATTAGTAATCTAAACTTTATCCTTCATGCGGAACCGGCGACACACACCATGCATGTTCATCGTTTAAATAGTCATATATTCTGTAATAATTAGAATCGTTAAAACCCCTATATGACTAATCCCCAGTGTTTCCCAATTATAGTCGTAATATTGTTATTATTGCTCATTTATTCAAACATTTATATTCTTACTTATACATTTTTGTTCCCATTATTATAATCTTATTTCTTAAGTGAATTCGCATGATTTAAAAGCCAGTATGTAGTCCTCATTACATGCGTGTGCGCAGATAACTGGATGGACTTCATTTCACAACAAATAGCGTCCTTTTAACATCAACTGTGCTCGCTGAAGGCTCGTTTGCACAGGTTACAACAACACACAAGTTATACAAGTTATAATTATATTTCCCTAACTATTATTAGTCTAAACTAGAATTTAAAGACCGCTGTAGATTTAAAAACAAACTCATATCATTTATGGCTAGAAAATATTATCATTGTGTATATTACTGTATGTCAATTTTTTTTTTTAATTTCCATTAATATACCACTTACTAAGCTAACACTGCTCCTTTTTCTAATTATTGCAAATAGAAGGTCTAGTCGTAACTAGCAATAAGTAAACACGGACGGACACTGATTCCCGAAACACAGGTCACCAGAAATATTAATGGAATTTAACCACTAAAAATTAAGTTAGCAGCTTAATTTTAAATTTTATATTTCAAAATTTAATTGGAATTTGAAATTCAATGATATCATTAACAGTAATATACCTCTTTTTGGTTTCAATTAATAATTTATTAATTATTAAATTATTTATTAATTAGTTCGGGAGTCAGGGTTATTTTTCTTCTTCTATATAGGTTGATCTAAAAACGTGCTATGTATCATGCTGACTCTGTTGTACTTGTATTATGTTAAGTAATAAGCACCTTGTATTCATCTTGTCAAATAAATAAATTATTATTACTTTGTAAGGAAAGTATGCCAACGCTGAGGATTTTTATTAGTCTTTTAATTCGAATCCCTTATTGATAAGTAAATGTGGCCACAAAGACATTCTAGGCTGTATTCATGCTCATCTTTGGTGACAATTGCCTATTTCTTCTTCTTCTTTTTAGCCATTCTCTACCAGTCTGGTGTAGGCCTTCTTTAAATTTCTCCACTCCCGTCTACTTTGCGCCACTTGGATCTACTTCGAACCAGCTGCTCCGGATGTCATCTCGCCATCAACGGCCCCACGGCCTCCACTCAATCACTACCTTACACCAGGAGTCTTGCTTGCGTGCTACGTGACCAGCACATTCACATTTAAGTTTCGCTACTCTTTTAGCAACATCGCTGAATTGCTTATTTAATAAAGTATAACTTGGTATTACGATATATTCACTAAAATAACTTACGACTTGACCAACTTATGTTGAACACCATTGAATCATACAAAAGACCAACGAGCATCTACAGATACCATTTATTTTTCGACTTTCTTCCAGTGGTTCTACTGGTCTATAAATAGTCGAGTGTGAACGCGGCATGACGGGGCAAGTTTAGCAATTATGTTCCATAAGCATACTAATGTTAGGTAATCCAATGTGTGCTATGGGTTACTCGGAAACGATGGAATTTAGTCTCATTTGTAGCTAGAGTCATCTTATTTGTTATTTCTGTACTAAATTAGACGAGTTTTTAGTTAAACAATTTAAAAAGTTTTTTAATTATTTAGAAAATTAGTAGGAAAATGCATATTTTACTTCTCGACATACCTAAATGTTATTAATTCGTTTAGATTACCTTTGAATATTATAAGTAATTATTATTATTAAATATTGTACCTACTGTATGATAACAATTTAGTTTCACCGTTAAATTAGGTATCAAATATAATAAACTTTAGAAGTAAGTATGTATTTTTCTTTAAATATCACTAAGTTCGTGTTACACCTATAACAAATACAAAAGTTATACAGATTTGTACAGTCGACAGCAGATAAATGGTAACACTTGCAGTACGATTTCATGTCTTACGACGCAAATAATAAGAACTGTCAAAAGTAAAAACTGTTACCATTGATTTTGATTGATTGAGCAATTTACACACACCCATTGCAATATAGGTCGTATTTCCATCCCGTAGAGTGCTCTTGTATACCTTATGTGCTTTTGATTGTAACATAGATGAAATATTAGAGGTTAAACTCATTAATAGATTAAAATTTAAACATTTTAATTAACCTAGTAATTATGCTAAAATATGCAAGATTTTTAAAAGGAGCTCGGTGGCTCAGTGGTTGGGTCAATGGAATTGCGATACGGAGGTCCTAGGTTCGATTCCCAGCCAGGGCAGCCATGTACCAATGAGTTATCCTCGGTTTTTTTCGACGGAAAAACTTACGTACATTTCCCGAGTGCTCTCAAAACGGTGAAGGAAAAACATCGTGATGAAACCTGCATGCCGTAAAAAGAAAAAAATCTAAGGCATGTGAAATCCGCCAATCCGCAGTGGGCCCGCGTGGTGGATCATGGCCCCAGCTCCCTCAATGTAAGGGAAGGTCTGTGCCCGAGCAGTGGGGCAATATAAATAGACTGATGATGATGATGATGCAAGATTTTCAAACTATTTGCTCTACTTATCGTTATTCTTAGAATAGAGACAAAATATCGGTACTTACATACATAAACTCGCGTCTGTAGAGGTATGCAGAGACGATGGACTTCCATCTGCCGCGATCCTGGCACACAATTCTTCTTTCCTCCACATTCATCAATATCTTCATGCACGCTGGTTATAAAATTATGATACCACAAATATCGAACTCTCTGCAAAATACTTTACAACTCCATAAACCAATAAAACTACCAATATATAAATAAACAAATAAAACCATATCTTATCGTATGTTTTACTTCAAAAGTCGTATACTACTTAGTTAGATAAATATGCGAATTAGTACTGTCAACACCAAAATATTATGAATACTTTAATAAATTCTAATCGGGCCTAAATTGCAGTAGTTTTATGTTAATTGCAGAATCATACTTTTGTCAATTTACCAAGCAATGATTTATTTAATGATTGCACAAATTACATTCAAGTATAACTTACTTATAACCGATTTGTGATGTGCTGCAGCTGTATTGTAAATATCACTGTGAAAAACTAAACAATGAATTAAGCTGAAAAGACATTGCCACATTTCAATGGAGCTTTGCCCCACCTACAAAACTACGTGACCATTTAAGCTGTACTTATCATTTTGTTGGGGACTTATTACAGGTTTCATATTGCATAATCATAATCAGTATCATTTTCTACTACTCTCGCAACTCCTCTATAGGAGCTATTCTTCGCGCACGTTGACGTTCATTGCAGACTTCAACAATATAAGTGAGATATCACTCACTATCTAGTTTATATATAATAGTTTGTAGTAATGGCTCACTATAGTTTTAATTCTAAAAGTTAACAAAATATTATATTAATCATTATACATCGATGTGTTAATTTTAAACACAACATAAATTGTAAACTGACTGTACTTACGATGTACTGAATTGACGGTAATAAAGTTAAGGCTTTAATCAGAGATTTTACGGCGAAACGTGGTTTTTAATAAACCAGTAGCTTATTTACATATCATATTTGTATAGTAAGGCTACAAGATATATTAGTATATTCATGAGACAGCAGACACTTTACTAGATTGCTTGATACCAGTTCTAGTTCATGTTCTGTAGTAAGCATCATAAATAAGCCTGTTTTATCAGTATTACATTTGTAGAAAAGAGATCTGTTATTAGAAATTTTTCTAATGATGTAGAGACTAAAAAATTGAAAGGTGAGTTTATTTATTTTATTAATGGACTCGACGGTACGTCATTTGCCAATGTCATGTTACAGAAAATATAATATATCATAGTCTTCTATCTTCCTCCAGGGGAGTCGCAGTGGCGTCTTCACCCTGGGTAGCCGCGTCTTCTTGTCTTCATCCAAAGGAGTCACCGTAGCGTCATTGGACGAAGTAGCTCGACAGTCACGTTCACTCCCAAGCTTGTAGCGGGAACTCTTGATAAAGGCTTGAAACTTCAGATCTTTACACCCTGTATAGGAAACAAACATAGTCTGATCTTAGATTTTTATTAGATAGACATACAATACAGTTTTTTTAGTATTTGATATCATTAAAACGATCATTCGCATAATTAGTATAAGTATGGCGCCAAACAAGATTTGCCAATATAATTCCGTTGTGTTTATGTGCATAATTTGCAATAATTATTCGAAATATTTGGATGAGAAGTTTACGTAATTAAATTACTTTTTATATAACAGTGACCTTCTAATATGTTTACTTTATTTTATTACTATACTGCAGCCCAAATCAAGTATCTTATTTTGTAAACAAATATGTTCGTTTAATTACCTGTTGTGATGTAACACTGTAGGAACTTATTGATCAAACCTGTTCAAAACATCCCCAACTGCACAGAAACGTCCCAAACCATACAATTCATCCAAATCACACAAAACATCTAAAAATGCACAAAAATAAGAAGTTATTACGAATAAGTTATTGAAAATAAATTCTTCAACCAAGTACCTTAACACTACATCCTGGTATTATATATCTATATCAAGTATCTTATTTTGTAAACAAATACGATCGTCTAATTACCTGTTGTGATGTAACACTGAAGGAACTGATTGATCGAACCTGTTCATCATTGTGAAAATACAGTACTGCGATCTAATAATGTTGAAATAACTACGCAATAATCACAGAACAGCATAAAATGTTACTAGGGTAGGGGTTTTTGTTTACAAAATAAGACACTTGATTTGGGCTTCGGTTTACGTAAGTTTACCTTCGAAAAAACTGAGGAAATCTCATTGGTACATGGCTAACCTAGGTGATTGAACCTGGGACCTCCTAATCGTTAGTCCAGTAACACAACCACCGCGCCACCGAGCTTTCGGTCATACTATATTATATCTGTTATTGGCATTACTCTGTTAGATAGAATAAGAAACGAATATATCCGTCAGAAGACAAAAGTGGTTGACATTGCTCATAGAAATAGTAAACTGAAGTGGCAGTGGGCTGGTCACATCTGTCGTAGAACCGATAACTGATGGAGTAGACGAGTTCTCGAATGGAGGCCACGAACGGGTAAACGTAGTGTGGGATGTCCCCCGACCAAATGGAGGGATGACCTTCGCAATATGGCTGGCAGGGACTGGATGCAGAGGGCTGAGAGTAGGGTTGAGTGGCGTGCTTTGGGAGAGGCCTACGTCCAGCAGTGGACTGATACGAGCTGATGATGATGATATTATATCTGTCGGTCTATATTATACTAAAACAGATCTAACAACGTCCGAGATCTCGAACCTACGTCTCGAACAGTGTTGTTTGACGTGAATGACGCATCGTGTCAGCGGAGAGGTCGTCGTGTCGTGACGTATGGATGACCCGGATCAACTGCGCATGAGTGGCATGAGTGCGTTTTTTTAGGACGGATTGATTAAAGGTATACCAGGAAAACTGTACGATTTAGTTTGCGGATTATAAGTAATTTTTAGGGTGGTTTAATCGCAACTGAGGTCTTAGTCCAGTTGCGAGTACACGTCGAAAGCGATCGTACAAGTTAAGCAACGTTGGTCGAGGTCAGGACCTGAATGGGTGACCACTAGTGGCATTTTTAACAGCGCCCCTCCGTGCCTCGGAAAGCACGTTAAGCAGTTGGTCCCGGTTGCTGTCGCTCGGCAGCAGTCGTTAGGCCACGTCAGAGGCCTACACGCGGCCTGAATCTCTAACTTATGAATAAAAATAGGTTTGGTCACTAAAACCACACGAAAAGAAAAGAAAGCATGTTTAATTAAAATAACGATGTTCACAAATCGATGGATAAATAAAATATTAGAACACTTTATTGCACAAAGAAGTGTCAATATTTGACACTTAGTTAACTAGAGTTAGAGCCTTGACCAAATCTGCCAAGAGGTTTGGTCACTAAACAATAAGAAGATTCCTAACCATAAAATATGTGCTGCTGAGAGTTTTATTGCCACTTTTTCTTCTTAGCATTAATTCCTTGTAAAGTGCTTGTTCCGTACTGGAGAGTTTAGGAGGTAGTTGTTTGTTTGTTGTTGTTAAATTTTTTAATAGACAACACAATTTGAAATGTGTCCCTGCCAGATCACTTATTGTATTGGAAAGTAGGTAAAATCGATGAGCCTACCAATTCAAATGCGACGCATCTACTCGATGGTCTGAAGAGGGCAGCACTCGTCGCCAGCCTGGTGGTGGTGACGGGAACATTTTGACAGCTTCATTGCATTCGCGATTCAGGTAGTTTCACGGTCCCAGCTGTCGGACCAGAGACCTGGAGTCTAGTCGTGGAGGATTGGCAGGTTAGTGGGCTCAAAGATTTGTAGATGAAAATGAAAAATATTGTAAATGTTACCCGAAAAATTTAAAATCGAAAGTAATAATAAACTGTTCATAAAAGCTTTAAAGCAAATGTTAATAAACAAGTGTTACTATTCATTACAGAAATACTTAGACGATGATTTCAAATAGTCCAATGTCGAGCTGCCTTCCCATATTGCTGTGCCCGACGGGGGCCACATGTATTGTGAAATGTAACTGTGTTATGTACCTAATATGTGTGTGATATGCAATAAATGAATTATGAATGAAAATTTAAAATATTGTAATTTGAAAAATATACCAAATATATTTTCAATAAAATTAAATTCTGAATCGTCCCAAAACAAAATCGTGTTTGCTAACACAAAAATTGTATATAATATGTTTCCCAATGATTCGTGATCCACATTAAATCATAATTTCATTACAGCCCATGACCTCACTCGTTTAACTCACAAACGAGCACCGGTCACTTTTTTCTCGGCTGTCATCTCCGGGCGTGCGCGAGCGCAATGTTGACACGACATGTCAAAATTCTTAACATTCTAGTGACAGACGAGTTAATTTGAACGATTCGAACACTTTAGAATTCGGCGTTTTAGGGGTCCGTTGCAATTTTATCTTAGTTGGAAAACAAACAGTGACAATGAAAAAATAATTAATTAAATAATATTAATAAGACAATTATAAAGTTTCACATGTACAGTCAAACACAAAGATAAGTGTATATGAGAGTCATAAATATTGAGATTTTCTCAAAAAGTACTTGTAGTTTTTAAAAATCTTTACATTTGATATACTCTTTGACATTTTCCGGTAAATTTTAATTAATTATTGATGACATTGAGTATCAATGTATGTACTATTATATTAGTTAATATTACATTCCGTACATCGTCTTCTAGTATAGTGTAACTGTAGTGTAACTAAAATGTAGTGTAACTGTTAAATAATATTAACAACATACATCTTATTATTGTTATTTAAAATTTATGACGATCATCTTTACAAATCCCAATAATTGATTGAATATTTTTAATGCAGTCTTAGCATTATATGTATTCAATCAATTATTGGGACATTTGTTCCCGTTTTTTTCCATTTAAATAACTTAATATTTTAGCGACATTGTAGCCCTAATGAAGTCCCTGGAAGCCAGTGTAATTTTTGATAATTGGTTTAATACCAAAAATTAATTGAATTAATTACCAAAAATTACACTGACCTCCTGGCTGGGGTCTCTAGGTCCTAACTACGAATCTTGGTCGTGATGAAAAATCTTTATCAATTCCTTATTTAATTTTTCGCTTTGATAAACGTATGAAAGCATGAAATACGGAACCCTTTACTTTTTATTAAAGACGATCGTCCTTACCAATTATTTTGGTTATTAAATTAAACGAATTTAGTTTCATCACGAAGTGACAGGGTCGTACGAAGGTTGTTATGAGATTTGTTTTTTATTTATTTATTATTATTTTTTATTGTCGGTTCGTTACGAGCAATTTGTAGCAATCGGTTTTAAACAGAGCTCTTTTATTTTCGACCGATGTATTGGAAACGAATTAATGCTATTAGTCTTCAAGGATGATCAATGAATGGCGTTCAATTAGTAAGCTATTATTAAAAAATTGAATTAGCGAATTAGTGTTTAGAACATATTTATTTAAGTATCTTTGTTTATTTTGTGGTTTTGCAACTGTAATTTAAAATAGTTTTTATTGGAAGTAGGTACCTATTTACTTCTCTGGTAAGGTAAACTGATAAGAATAGTGCAGTCTATTTTAATTAAGTTGTCTTATATTTATACACAATAGGTTGTTAAAGAAATAACTGTGTGCGCGATAAAACCGACTAAATTGTACCTGTTTTATTGTAGGTATTAGTGTACGTGGAACACAGAGAAGGAGAGTTTTTAAGGTTGAGATTTTCTCAAAAACTACTTGACCTAATGCAAAAATTCTTTCACTGTTTGATAGATAAAAGTCAAAACTATGTAACTGTAAAAGAATTATTAAATTAGGTCCAGTAGTTTTTGAGAAAATCTCAACCTTATTGAGGCCCCTAAATACTTATCTCTGTCTTCGACGTACTATGTTTCGTACAAATAAAGTAAACAAAAATAAGATTCCGATTCAAGCAACATCTTTTTTTCCGTATAGACTATTCGTTCAGTCGAAATTCATATGCTCGAATTTTCGCAGAGTCGAAATTTTCGATGAACCTTCTGACTTGACCCTAAAAGCGGTCATGTTTTACAGAATTTAGGAAATGTCACACCGTGGGAGGTCTCGTCCAAACAGAACGGAAACTCGTCCCAGATTCGGTCACAGGTTGAGAGTAAAGTCGACAACGGCTTTTCGAAAGTGTCGTGTAAGTAATTTGGCACGTGTTGTAAGTAGGGACATTATTTGGCAAGAAAACAAAAAGAAAATAAATGGCATAACTGTAGTTCGGGTGACGTGACAATAATTTTTGAAGGATTTTTTTGAAAAGGTTGAGATTTTCTCAAAAACCATTGGACCGAATTCATAATTTTTTTTACAGTTACGTTATTTTAACTTTGAGCTATCTAACAGTGAAATAATTCTTGCAATGTCAAGTAGTTTTTGAGATAATCTTAACCTTAAAAACTATCCTGTATCTTGTGTTTTGGCTTAAACTTCTATTGTTGGTTGCCTGTAAGAAATCGCTTATAGCGACAAGGCCGTTATATTATATTATACTTTTTGTACAGTCGACAGCAGATCAATGGTAACACTTGTAGTACGATTTCAAGTCTTACGATGCAAATAATAACTGTCAAAAGTAAAAAGTGTTACCATTGATCTGCTGTCGACTGTACGATAAAATATACCTAGTTATTTAGCAATTCCTGCTGAAAGTTTTTGCCACTTTTTCTCCTCAGCGTTCGCACTATTTCTATGCAAAGTGATGTAAACGTAAATTCAAAAATGATGACGTTTAAAAATGTAGGTACACAACGTAGGTACTTACTTGCAATAAAGAGATATTATTCATGATTATGATTCTATATTATTGTGATAAATTCGAACTTATGTTAACAATCGATTTTAGTCGAAGATAAGTATACAGGGGCCCTCAATAAGTTTGAGATTTTCTCAAAAACTACTACTAAAATTATTTTACAGTTAGATAGTTTTAACTTTTATCTATCAAACAGTGAAATAATTTTTGCAATAGGGCAAGTAGTTTTTGAGAAAATCTCAACCTTAAAAACTCTCCTGTACACCTTTCTCTGTGTTCCACGGTACGTTACAATACTTAAAGTTAACTTCTTTGTATGTAGTCTATAATTTTACGTAACTTGCTTTAGAAAACACGAGTAAACTTATCTTTTCCGAAAGCCTTTCAAAGTCCGTGTAACTGAACAAAACAGACACTCGTAAAATCATTTCTACGCCATTCACAATACCACCGCAGACGTCACTTTCCAGCTAAACTCGTAAAATGCGGGAAAAGTGCGTTTTAGGGCCCTTAAGTTGAATACCTCTGGACGTTTCCCTCTCAAAGTTTAACCTCTTTATTGCAAGTAAGCACGTTGTGTACATTTTTGTACGTCAACGTATTTTTTGAATTTACATTTACACCACTTTGCAAGGAAAAGGTGCCAACGCTGAGGAGAAAAGTGGCAAAAAACCATCAGTAGCACATCTTTGACCGTAGTACCTAGTTACTTCTACAATTTTGGCCACCTATATATTATACAAATATATAATATATTTAAATATATTTGGTTCAGTGGAAAGTAAATCTAAGTTTTTTAAATGGTCAGAACGTGACAGTTGGTAAATTATATGATTGTAGAGTAAGTAATTTAGAGGAAATGTAAAGAATTAAATTTAAATGACAATGCCAGATTCTGCCCCATCATCAACCGCAAGTTGTACAAGGTAACGAATAAATGTAAAAGTATCTCCTTTTGTTATTAAAATTATTGGTTTTTATTAAAGTTATGTACAAGTTGCGAGTCGAAAAAACAGCTTAATGAAGAATTCAGAAAATAGAAAGAAATCGAAGCGAATTATTCATTGTTTTTGTTATTTTTCTATAGGAGTTGCGAGAGTAGTAGAAAATGATACTGATTATGATTATGCAATATCAAACCTGTAATAAATCCCCAACAAAATGATAGGTACTTACAGCTTAAATGATCACGTAGTTTTGTAGGTGGGGCAAAGCTCCATTGCATAATACAAATTCTGAAATGAAAAACAATTTATAAAATCAGTACTTTTTGAGAAAATCCTAATCTTAAAAACTCTCTTGTACACCTTTCGGGTTAGACCGTACTATTTTTCTATAGACGAAAGTGCGATCGCTTTAATTGGGCGCCATAGAGTCGGGCGTGACGTGACCTGCGCGCGCGCAGCTATTCTGACCGCTCTCGCATGTCAGAATGAAAGTTTTGACGTGTTGGGATATGGAGCACGTGGAATGGATTGATAGACGTTTATTTGATATATTTTAGTCGTAGTTCAAGAGTGTTGTATAATTTAATTGGAAGTTTATAAATCTAACTGTACAGAGATAAGTAGGTATATAGGAAGCTCATTAATTTACATTTCCTCAAAAGTATCTACTACATAGATTTTCCTTATTATTTTATCATTTCTGTACTCTTAACTATCTACTAGTAAAAAAACTTTTACGGGTCAAGTAGTTGTTTAGAAAGTCTCAACCTTAATTTTGTATACTTTTCCTTGTTTTCGGCTGTACAGACAAAATAATATTATCGTGCCTATATTTAAAAAAAATCCTGAGATAAAAACATAACTAAATTACTCACAGGTCAACTGGGAGCGAGATTGCACTATCCAATGTTTTAGTACAATTTCTTTTGTGTCATTTATACCTCATTGACCTTGCATCTATAGTATTTTTAAACAAAGTTCCTTAAAGTAACAAACAAAATAAGTTGATTCTTAAACAGGCTATAGATACATGAACACACGTCGCCTTAAGATAGAAAGTGAAGTGCGGAGGTCAGGTGGATCTTCATTAAGGGCCGCACTGGCGCCAAACCGGTGCAGTGTGCAATTAGCGATACTGGACTCTACTGGATTCTGTCTCTTAGATAACAACTTACGTACTTTGTGGTACTGAGCAAAACTTTCATTTAAGATCCATTTTTGTTGTTGTCTAATTTAGAAGCTGCTGAAACTTGAAAAATAAATATAAAATAGAGGACGTCGCAAATATTGTTTCTTCTCAGGGCACAGACCACTTACCTCATAGATCTGTAACAGGAGGGCGCCCGTGTCTGCCCGCACATGAGCACAAAATTGCTTCGCGACACGTGTAATTCTTTAATTCGGCACCCCTGTCTCCCGCTTCGTCTATTGCATTCATGGTTGACAGATTTTTTCGCTTTCAAATTACCACGCCAGATTCTGCCCCACCATCAACCGCATGTTGTACCAGATAACGAATAAATGTAAAAATATCTCCGTTTTTTATTAAAATTATTGGTTTAAAATAAAGTTTTGTACAAGTTGCGATTCGAAAAAAACAGCTTAATTAAGAATTCAGAAAATAGTAAGAAATCGAAGCGATTTATTCATTGTTTTTGTTATTCTTCTATAGGAGTTGCGCGAGTAGTAGAAAATGATACTGATTATGATTATGCAATATGAAACCTGTAATAAGTCCCCAACAAAATGATAGGTACCTACAGCTTAAATGGTCACGTAGTTTAGTAGGGCAAAGCTCCATTGAAATGTGGCAATATCTTTTGTACCGATTTCATGTATAATGGGTAAGTGGTCTGTGTCTCAGGGTGGCATAATGTATAGGTACTGGCAATTAGTGCCTATATAAGATTTTTTTAATGTTATAGCAATAAATGATTTAAGTTGGAAGTTACAGAGCCTGATCTCCCATAAATTGCATGCTCTTTTCACTAACAAAGCTACCTTTTTTATAATTATGAAAAATTTCTTGATTTTTCATTGATTTGATGACGAGATTTTCTCCAAAAATACTGGACCGAATTTAATAATTATTTGACAGTCATATAGTTTTAACTTTTATTTATTTAACAGTGAAAGAATTAATGCAATAGATCAAATAGTTTGAGATAATCTCAAACTTAAAAACTCTCCTTGTACACCTTTCTTTGCGTTAGATCGTATCATAAGACGGCAGCCTTCGACCTTCAAGTTCTAGCTTATAGACGCTTAAATCTTATAGCTTATACCACTTCATCCACCCATAAAGTGCATCCCATATGACCGGGTCAAATAGGTTCGTTTCCCTCCACCGGTTCTAAGTTCGATTAAACTTTAATCTGTCGTCAAATGGTAGCTAATCTCTATGCGTATGCGCATTGAACACTCATAAAATTGATAGCTGATGTTTACGGTCGCTTTGTCTAAATGACTGATATTAAACTATGGGAGTTCATTTTGTTATATTTCTGAATGACATTTTGTTGATAACGGTATTTTTAATCATGTTGTACAAATTATTATTAGTATATAAACGGATATCACTCACTTATGTTACTGAAGCCGGCAATTAGACCGAAAGTTTAATAATTTGTAATAATGTCTCACTGTAATATAGTTTTAAACTATATTATAGTTCTAATTCTAGAATCACATATCTTTCAAGGAAAAACTCTCAGCAGCACATCTTTTTTTATTTGCCACATAATCTAGACACAAAATCAATAAATATTACTTAAAATTATAAACTCATATTATATCCTAGATTGGTAACAAAAAGGTTGAGAGTGGTTGTTTAAATAATCATATTATGCAATACTATGATGCGAATCGAGTCTGAACTTTAATATTATAAAATAGAGTACCGCCTATCCTAATTCCGAGCTCCCATATCGTAATAATTTGTATTTCTCAAACATTATTTTGCATTCAAAATACATTGAATACTATTAAAAACATCATTTTACATCTCTGTCATTTGAATGCTATAAAAATTCCTACTTTAATTTTGTTCTGGTCCAATTTACTTGGCAATTTAGAAAAGAATGCGATCCCATTTTCAGAAGTCAACATGTTTATTTTATCTCAGTTTAAGATCTGTTGGTTTAACCAATGAAGTAATTGAGCAGCTGTGTTTATTAAACTAGGTTTTTTACACAGTATATGCAACAAGCATAGTAGAGACCAGATGGAGGGATGACCTTCGTAAGATGGCTGGCAGGGACGGGATGCCGAGGGCCGAGAGTAGGGTTAATTGGCGCGCTTTAGGAGAGGCCTGCGTCCAGCAGTGGGCTGATACGGGCTGATGATGATGATAGTAAAGTAATTTTTTCAAAGATTCTTGTTGTATTATCAACAAGCATCTTTCTCTCCGCAGTGTTGGGCCAAAACTCATATGCCTCCGGTGTTTTAGTTAGTGATAAATTCAAATCTAATCCTAAATCTACAATGTGACCTATATGCAACATGGCGTAAATGAGCGAAAAACCTAACTTAGAGACTATTACATCTAATATGGCACACTCTGGAAATGCTACAACTATCATAATGGACATAAAATCGAAATAGTGCTGCCTAATAGTGGGGAACCTGGGGCAGTTTTTTTTTAAAGTTTGTTTTTTTAGACAGTTTTAGTTTAGATATAATTATTAGTTTGTTTAGTTTTATTATATTTGTTGTTAAGGTTTCATTATTTAAATAAAGTATAATCGAAATTAAACCCTGAATTGATAAAAGACAGTAGCCACATTGCCTGTTTCACTTACAATGATATTATGATACTGTAGGTAGTTAGTTATTTGGCCTTATAAAAATTATCCAAAAATGTATACGCTTGATACCACGTAAAAATAAGATTGAGGTCACTGTGGGCTCTATAGTTTTTTTTAAGATGGGTACTTATACTATTTATGAAGTGACTCTACTATATTCTATACTGTGTCCAAATCAATAAAAAACTATATCTATAGCAAAGATCTTGAGATAATCAATGTATGTGTGAAAGAATTATATTATAGTCTAGTAGAAAAATTCTAATATGTCTAATTATATCTTAACTGATCTTATCCTAGTGATCGGTTTATAATTATAAATAATTGCTTAATAATTAGGGTATTTTGTATGCAAAGGAGTATCTTAGTGTGGGAACCAAAAATTGCCATATTCGAACTACATATTAATGAATTTAAAGATAAATTAATTATTAATTAAACATTTCTTGAGGAGATCGTTCAGTTTCGAATGCACGTTGAAAATTATCGTACAAGTTAAGCAACAATATATGTACCTGGATGGGTGAGTACTACTGACATTTTCATCTGAGTCCCTCAATGCTGTGAAGGGGCTGCCAGCTGTCATACTCAAGCGTGAGACAGAAGATGTCCCGCAGCGGCGGAGTGAAGAGCACGGCACAGTGCCTCCATATTTGTATTTTTATTAATTTTGTATGACTTTTTGGCAGGGAAATAAAATACGCCAACAAAAATCAGAATTTTTATAAAACAAGCTCTCGTATTTATAATAATATTTTGACATATATTTTGCATGAATAACTATTTCTGTTTAGACATAATTTTCATTTTAAAAGACATAGAAAGGGTATGTTTGCGATTTTTTTCTATCGAGCGAAGTTTGTCCAATCGTGTATCGGTATTCTTCAGTCTCTAAATAGACACCCCAAGATTGCTACATATTTTTTTTGGACATTTAATTTTAGTAGTTAGAGCCGTCAGTAGCCTTCATAGAAAAACTGTAAATCCACACACACACAGCCGCCTATTGAAAATTGAGGGTCGCCCCCATTGATCTCCTATAAACAAATAGATACAGTCTGCCTTCTAATAATGCCCGAGCGCAAAGAAGGTCCAAACAGATAAATGGACCCTCATTTCCTTTATTGGATGGACCTTTATTCAGACGTTTTTTAAATTATTTTAGTAACACATTTGTGTATCTAGTTGTTTATAGGAGATCAATGCCGCCCCCTCAATTTTCTTAACTAACAGTTCCTATATACATTTATTAACGCAAATAACAATATTATATAACTCTATTCTTTCGACATTGATGGCATATTTGAGACAGTGAGGTTATATTTCCGTAATATATCTTCCATTACGCAGGTCAAAGGTTATTGCACCAATCTGTAACATACATAACCCATACAACACAACTAATCAACATACCTACAGTCTGACAGACGTGCCTTATAAAAAAACCAGCGCCATAAATAGCTATTAAATTAACATGGAATTACAATTTATAAGTAAGCGTACGACTAACGACTAGATAACTATGTACACGGGCGACAAAAAGTCGCACAGTTTTTACGCGATCGAGATCTGAGGCGGCCGCGCGCGATTTCCATTTTAAATTACTTTTTCCGATTCCAAATTGGGATTTCCTGTGCTTTTCCCTTTAGTGGTACTAAGTGAGTGCTTTGTGTATTAATTAAAAGATAAAAATGACATTATGAATTACAGTTTTTAGTCTTTTCTAGGCTTTGAAATATGCCGTTTAGTTTCCAGAAATAATAGTTTGTTGATTAATTTTTCAGTAGAAAATATTTATTGCAAGTATAATATATATAAGTAGATAAACACTTATTAATTTGCGCTCTTTAAATAAATAGTAAATTAAGAAAGAGTGACTTAAAAAGATTATTTAATTTAGTGCAGATTGATTCATTGTGTATATTTTTGCATGTCAATATATTTTAAGAATTTACTTTTAAACTAATTTGCAGGGAAAATGTGCAAAGGCCGCCGAAGAGAAAAAGTGGCAAATTATTTTCAGCAACTATTGTTTTAAGGATAAAGTATAAATTTTAAGAATAATAGTTGTAGTCATGTAATTACGTAGTTAAGTATTGTGTTATCATTATTTTAAAAGATGTGCTATTGAGAGTTATTAGCCACTTTTTCTCCTCAGCGTTGGCACCTTTTCCTTGCAAAGTGGTGTAAATGTAAATTCAAAAAAATATGTTGACGTGCAAAAATATACACAACGTGCTTACTTGCAATAAAGCGATTTGACTTTTGACTTTAAGCATAGTCTTCCAAAGGAAGTCTATATAATTCTGTGCGATAAATGTGAAGACATTTGTCGCGAGTCTATCTTTTCAAAATGACAAAAGATGACTCACTGTGTGAGTTCGAACGGCGAATTCAAGAATTATTCAAATTCAAATTATGAATGTTCATAATCGGATTTATACTACAAATCGTGCCAATTTATATATAATTCGACAACCATTCGTATATGCCATTTAGAACTCTACTCTTAGTAGTATAAAGTTGATAAAATTTAATTCAGTCTGTTACGATGATTTATATTCAAAATTTAACTAGATTAGTCCAAAAAGGCTGAGATGCGGTTAATAAATGTATGTAGAATCTGGATTATAAATTGTATATAATATATATCTATGTCCATATAAGTAAAACCAATCAATAATTATTGGATATCGGTATCTGTCATCGCAAATTATATTAGGCATATAAATTAGTTTTATAGACGAAAATAGTAATTCCTATATAGGTAATTATGGGAAAAGGTATCAAATACAATTATATAAAAATACCGATATATTACTTTAAATACTGGAAAAAATATATTTGTACAATAAAAAAAACTATAAAATTGACACCTTCAATGGATTATTTTAACGTAAACAGTCATGGGTCAATGAACTATTGTGAACAAATACATTCATTCAACAAACTGTCATTTGTTTATTATTAAAAATCGCCGCGTGAGGTCAACGCACTTCGCGAACAGCTGTTATTTTTCTAATCCTAATGTAGGCTGTGGCGATCAATAGTGATGCGTCAATAAAAGTAATAATGCCACTTCGGTTTTCGGTCCGAACCTCTCTGAGGTTTTTGTAAAATGATCGATTATATTTCTCTTCAGTCAAACTCAGGAAACAGTAAAGGCTATAATTTACTCACTTTAAAACTAACATATCGATAAAAAGGAGATTGAACGAAATAACTTTTAAATTAATAACTTGCGTAAAACATTTAGGTACCTACTGCAATAATTATACTGTAGAAATTATTAAAATTCTGTCGACTACTTATACGATCTTTCAGTGACAGAAATAATGCAGCAAAAAAATTACACGTCCCACATAACCAACCTAACCTAATGAAATTTGTATTTCCCTAAATATCATTCATCAATAATGCTATGTGATAGGATACTTATTTATATGTCGAAGCTTCACAAACTGTTATTGCTATTATTTTTCCTGTAATTTTTTACTGACATATTTTGTTAACATAAATGCCCGTATTTTGACAATGTCTGTTTGTTTACGAACCATCAATCCTTCTTGTGTTGGTGTCTCGAGGCGACGATAACCGCTTGTCTGATTATCTACTCATACTTATTTCTACTTATACTTTATTGCACACAAAAATGATACAAGATAATGTTTACCTGATAATGTATGTACATTGGTCGAGCTTATCTCTAATAAAGAGGTTACTTCCTTGTCTATCGCCTTTTCTCAACAAAAAAAAATAAAGACGATCATATTGATCTTTGCAAATAAGTCCGAGACCAATTTCGCATCACTACTTGACCTCTTAGCTCAGTCGTAAAGCTGGATGCGTTTATGGCGCCGATGTACAATTAGGTTTATAGTTTTCTCGTCTAGCTGTCAAATGACTTCACACGTATGCGCTAGTGAATGTTAGTAGGTGCCTTTTAAAGGGTTTGAGATGTAAAAGGCGGGCTATGTCGTGGGTTAGAAATAAGGATCGCATTCATTGTGTAGAAAACTGGGTCTTTACTTAATAAGTTATGAGTGAAGTGAGAAAAGAAGGGCAGTATATAAAAGATTTTGGCTAAATAAGTGGCGCCCCCAACTTTAAAATGACCATAAATGACATTGCCACATTTCAATGGAGCTTTGCCCCACCTACAAAACTACGTGACCATTTAAGCTGTACCTATCATTTTGTTGGGGACTTATTACAGGTTTCATATTGCATAATCATAATCAGTATCATTTTCTACTACTCTCGCAACTCCTATAGAAGAATAACAAAAACAATGAATAATTTGTTTCGATTTCTTACTATTTTCTGAATTCTTAATTAATCTGTTTTATTGTGAAGACGCTACTGCGACTCCTCTGGAGGAAGATAGAAGACTATTATATATTGACTTTTCTGTAACATGACATTGGCAAATAACGAACTGTTGAGTCCATTAATAAAATAAATAAAATACGTTCATACTGGTACAAGTTATTAGTCCAAAATACATTTATAGCTGCGGATATACGCTTACAAAATTGTAATCTATTATTTTATAGCCGCAAAGAGGTATAATGATCGAGTCTCGGCTCGATTTGCGCATGTTATAGTTATCCGATTGAGTTTAATGCGAGCGAGTTAGCAGTTATTAGTTGCTCGAATGAGCAGTTTATCTTTAACTAGCTTCACTAGGGCGTGGGCAAAACCGAAAAAGTAAGAAAGGATCTCAATAGCTCGGTTCTGGATATAATAAGCTAACTACTGAGACTAAACATGAGTATCTCAAATTAAAAACTTTCCATTGTCACAAAACAGGAGACAATTATTTTAATTATACAATGCCTAAACCTAATAAAAGGATATCAGCCTAAAAATGCATTTTACCTAGGTACAGTCGACGACAGAGATAAGTATACAGGGGGCCTCAATAAGGTTGAGATTTTCTCAAAAACTACTGGACCGAATTGGATAATTCTTTTACAATTACATAGTTTTAACTTTTATCTATCAAACAGTGAGAGAATTTTTGCAAGTAGTTTTTGAGAAAATCTCAACTTTAAAAACTCTCCTGTACACCTTTCTCTGTGTTCCACCGTACATTATAACAGCATTATACCGAAATTTCTGTTTCACTCAAAAGAGTTTCATCATCATCAGCCCGTATCATCTCTCCTAAAGGGCTTATTCCACCTTGGTCATAATAGACTTAGGTCTCACCTTGGAATGCTTCCACCATCACACCTATTAAAAATTAAAATATTACGAGTCGACTTTGGTCACACCAATACTTTTAGATTATAGTTTACTAATCACGGAATTAATTTGTATTAAATGATTTTTTCTCAAGCTGTGTTTTTGAAGTCTTATTATCAATCATAATTTTCACAACCAGACGTTCCAAAAGAGGAAATATAATTTTCTTAAAATTAACGAATATTACTCGACCTTTTATTAATTTCGACCCCTAAGTTGGAAGATATGAATGTATATTACAAATATCTTCGAATATTTATTTTAATAACAAGTCCCAGTCCAGTTCAGTTGACTGAACTAGTCAATGTGTGTGTCCTGCCTGACATAATTATTTTAGGCCGTAGCTTTTAGATTACGGATAACTAACTTCGTAAAATAATATCTAGAACACACAATATCTCTTTCAAAGTCATGTCAACTTCCGAATTGGCCGAAAAAAAATTGTTCCCATAAACAAAATACATGACAGCATTAAATGCGTCATACATCAAACTCATTGTCTCACGCACAAATAATTTATGGCCGTCACTTGAACCAGTTACAAAAATTGACTTCTGGTTTTGTACATCATTGTTCGGTTAAGTGGCGTAATATTCAAATAATGGACCTAATTCCTTTAAAAAAACGCACTCAGTTACATACTTAAGACTGGTGGAGAAGGGCCACTATAAAATATATTGTTTTTGTTAATCCTTAATAATAATGCATGCATCCCGCTGCAGGCTGCTATTTTTTATATTTATATTATATATTCCTAATTGTTTTTTTAATTGTTAAAATTTGTATAAATATTATATAAAATAAGCATTAAGTTGAATAAAGAGAATAATTGGTTTTTATAGAGTTAAGAATTTTTCAATAGATTTTCTTGATTTACTTACAAACTTATAGCTAGTATTTGTTTGGAACAATTTTAAGTTTGTGGAACGACAGCATGCGTACTATTTAAAAAAAACTGTATAACGGATGCTAACGCTTTCCATCGGATTACAATACTCGTATCGCGTATTTTAGTCATTGCATTTTATTTAATTCACGCTAATTCGGTGACAGTCTCGAAGACAAAAAAATATTGTCACAATGATTGTGTAATCTTTCTTAAGCGATAAATATCAGCAGATTTAAATTAAAAGGAGCTCAAATTAAGTTTAATTAAATATTAAAGGCATGATCCACCACGCGGGACCGTGCGAATTCGTAGTTTACGTTATTGCTAATCACGAACCACAATGAAAAAGAATGTAGTGATAACTGTCCAATATACCTAACAAAAGACATTGCCACATTTCTATGGAGCTTTGCCCCACCTACAAAACTACATGACCATTTAAGCTGTACCTATCATTTTGTTGGGGACTTATTACAGGTTTCATATTGCATAATCATAATCAGTATCATTTTCTACTACTCTCGCAACTCCTATAGAAGAATAACAAAAACAATGAGTAAATCGCTTCGATTTCTAACTATTTTCTGAATTTTTAATTAAGCTGTTTTTTTCGAATCGCAACTTGTACAAAACTTTTTTTAAACAAATAATTTTAATAAATTTTTTACTTTTATTCGTTATCTTGTACAACTTGCGGTTGATGGTGGGGCAGAATCTAGCATTGTCATTTATCTTGCGGAATATACTTTCTTAGTTCTAACCAGGATTTTTTAATGCCAAGATATTGTTGCGATGACAATTTGTTTGAGGCGATTGGTCTCCGTCTCTTAACCCTAGAGCGTTGTAAATGTTTTAATATTAAGAGCAGTACTATTGTTTGGACCGGTTTATAGTTCATGGGGTTAAATTATGATGTACATGCCATTGTGAGCTACTGTATGAATAATTTGGTTTATTTTTAATATCATTGTTGAGGGCAGTAGTTTATTTCGATGGATTCATTCTGTCAGATCGATTCATTTGATTAGTTTAACAGATTTATTGAGAAGGATATGACCACTAACTTTATTACTTATGGGGATAACGTTCTTTTTTTTATCTTTATTTTTAAAAGGACTTGGTACACAAAGATGAGTGACCATGTCGTCCTCATAGAGGCTGCATACATAATTGATAATTATAACTAATTAACTTAAACAATAGATATTATGGTCTATTCTGAACTCCCACCTTAACCAGTTTATATAATGTCCTGGCGTCCTTAGAGGAAGGACGCGACAGGGCAATGTTACAGCCTCCTATTTTAACAAACATATTATTATTAAAAATCTGCCTTCTCATAGCTTCGTTACGGACACACCCCATCAAAATATGATAGACGTGGGATAACGTTCTAAAATATGCAAGTTTTGTCTAGTATCATAAATAATGAGTTTTAATTTAAAAATATGTTTTACAAATTAAACCTTATAATAATAGTTATATTAATTATTCAAAATAAATTAATTCAAGGCTAGGAATTTAAAAAAGTACCTTTTACAAATGTTGAATATGAAAACTAAATTAAAGAAAGTACGTTATACAGTTGGTACAAAAAACTTAGGTAGGTATTACCTACAAAATTATTCCCATAATTCCACCGATATCAATTATATTTTAATTATGTTCTTGTATTGTTTTTCAATGCTTAGCGATAATCAAATATTTTGCTAGTAGACATTCTTCAAAACAACAACTTTATTTCTTTGTAAACATTTATGAACATTGTGTTACAATATTCCGAAGCCATGACAAATTTGTCGCAACAAAATCTTGAATCCAATAAAAAACTTCTCAAAACACGTCTCGAGTACACATTGAGAGTCAAACAGCCGTGTCCAAACGCTAGATATCACTTTTGACATGTTCTGTTACTATTCGTCCAATAATATTCTCTATTGTAAAGTTTTTGATATAGGTACTTACTTGATGATCATCGATTGACATTTGCAACGGTTTTTAGAAATATTTTTAGATGCTTTTAAAAAAATATGCTTATCACCATGTTGTTTGATGATTGTGACCAATTGTGTGTGTGAAAGGTATACGAAATAACCAATACCATGTTATTTTTATTAGTAGATAGGTATATTTTAAAAATTAACTAATTTACATACAACCAATATTAAACACTTAAATTACTATATAAAAATATTTCAACTGACAAAATATTTAAAATAAGCTAACTTATAATCATAGTAGGTAATAATATCACGAATTTTGTGCCAAATTTATGCAACTTTATTTATATTAGTGATTTTATATTTAATACCTAATTATTTAACAACAATCCTCAATTACCTATTACTCACATTGTTTGTATTCTCTAGTTGATAAGTTTTCATGTCATGTATTTATTTGCGATTACCTATTATTGGCTGCGTAGAAAATATGTTCTGTAACAACTTTTGACCATGCTGCACAGCTGTTGGTAATCCAAACTTGTAAAATAAAATAAAATAAATAAATTTTCTAAGGTAAATACAGTAACTAAAAATATATATTATTTTTTAATCTGACTTGCATTGTAACATTTTATCGAATATTTTAAATAGTTTTTTTCATTATTTGAAAGTTTATCTAAAAACAAATCAATCAAAATATTTTAGGTGAGTATAGTATTTTAAATTCTTGTATCACGAATTCGACCATATCGAATTTTTCTCAAGACAACCTATCAAATCCATATCTAACGTCGCTCACACCGGATGCTATGCTTCTACCATAGTAAAAACACCTTTGAGTATTGTTATTGTAACGACTGTAGTATTTAAGATCACATGACTTGCATTTTTTTAAACAAAATAATGTCGAAAGACTTTCCTGACGTTACTTAGTACAGTCGAAGACAGAGATAGTATACAGGCGGCCTCAATAAGGTTGAGATTTTCTCAAAAACTACTGGACCGAATTTAATATTTCTTTTACAATTAAATAGTTATCACTTTTATCTATCAAACAGTAAAATAATTTTTGCAATAGATCAAGTAGTTTTTGAGAAAATCTCAACCTTAATAACTCTCTTGTACACATTTCTCTGTGTTCCACTGTATCTACTACGTCGATAGGAACTGCGAATATTTCATTTAAAAATATTATTTTATTTAAAAATCACTATAATAATATACATAATTTTAATTGGCCACCATCATCTTGAAACTTGAGAAGTGGCCGAACTAAATTATTTTTAAATCATCGCTAATGTCTCTCTTTTTCAAATTTATATTTTGTTAATTTACCTTGAATTTATCATCTCTCTATAAAAGCCTTTTTTTTAAGTGTAATGGATTTATTAGGTAAAACAAGAGATATAAAATAAAAATACCTAGATATTAAAACAAAAATTATACTAAAATAAAAGAAATACCTAACTATTTACAATAAAAGTCTATAGTATTGTTTATAATAATATGAATATTTACTATGAAGATACACGGTCTTTGCTAACATAATTCTTTCTTCGACGTCATAAAACACCAATCGTTGTAACCACACTTGTAACTAGCCTCTACGATAGTAGTCGCCATAGAGAGCGAAAGTAATGTACCAATTCAGAAAAACACACGGCTTGTGAATTAAGGCGAGCACCGAACCGACCTTTTCCCACGTGTGTAGAGATATAAAAATGTTATTACCGGGTATTAGTGCGGAGGTAGCCGATTTACAAGCGAATGATTTGTTCTGCTTAGTTCCGTAGCTGTAGTCCACTTTTTAAAAGTTTTTTTTAGAAGCGAGAGCCAGACTTTGACTTTCGTTAATGCTATATGTAGAATAGAATGAGAAATGTAGGATATTGACATCTGTTAACGAAAAAGTACATACATTTTCCTTATAATATTATATAGGCGTCCCACGCACGGCCATGCCACACGGAGAGAAAGTACATTAAATATTGATGATATGATATTTTACTGAAAGAAGACGTCATTTTATTTTTAATAATAAGTAGAACTGCATTTACAGATTTATTAAAAACTGCCAGCCTTTTTTTTTTTTTTACTTGGGGAAATGCTTTTACGCATCCCACCGCGCCAATAAGGAGGGGCGCGCGGTGGGTATGTGGGACTCCCGTCATGTACGTACGGTCCTATACCCACTAAAACCCCAAGGTGTTCAACTCACCGCGTTTGGACGAGGTTGTGGGAACGCAACGCCAGATACCACGACCTCGCCGGCGGCCGCCCGCGTGGGCCCGTCTTCGGGTTTATACCCCTAAACCTCCGCTTAAGGCGTCTCGGAACACAGGACGAGACGCCTTACAGCTCGGGACCTCTAAGCGAGCGCCGGACCCCCCGACCCGACGCTCGCAAGTCCCCGTTAGGGCGGCAGGCGGCGGATATACGCCCGTCGCCTGCGGCCCGCTCGCCGTCGGCGGATCGGGAGCGAGAGGGGATCATTCTCGCGCTCCCGCTCCGCCGACTCTTTCGCCAACTCTCAAACTCAACTTTCAAAAACTGCCAGCCTAAGCCAATAATCAAACCCGCCGACTCTCTGCTAAAATAATTTCGTTACAAAATGTCAATTCAATACCTATAGGTATTTTCTTTCTAAACTAGCGTTAACCCTTAGGTTTACTTGACTAATCAACTTTTTTAAGGGGGTTGATAACTTTTAAAGTTTAAATAACGTTTTATGGTTCATAATTATAAAAAAATGTTACAACCATATTTTAATTTTCACACGCCTGATATATCTTTCGAAAACTTTTTATATATTACAAAAAAAATGTGAACTCTACTCGACAAATGCAAGAGGAATCAACCAATACGTAGCCGATCTTTAATGGCATTATAATAGTGAGCGGGCGTGTTATGATTGCCCCTTAATGAGTTAAAGTGTTTTGGACACATGTAATGATATGCTACACTGTGTAGGCCCCTTAATTGCACATGCAGAGGTATTTTTAGAAGTGTAGAAAATCGTCTAAATACATGAAAATACCGTTTAGGAAATGCAGTAATCAGAACCTAATACTACCTAATATTTTAAAAGTAAATGTAAGGTTACTATAATGGCAGCGTGAATTTATAATTCATTTATTCATTGCAAAAACTATGAGTAGTTTAACAAGATGTAAGTTGTTTAAATAGTATCATACATAGTTCAGACCTTCCCCCTTACCTTGAAGTCTTATAGCAGTATTACTTCCATAATACTTTGTTACTTCGTATAATGACGACCTTAAAGTAAGCTCATTAAGGTCGTCATTGTACGAAGTAACAAAGTATTATGAAAGTAATACTGCTATAAGACTTCAAGGTAAGGGGGCTGGTCGAGATAGCAATTACAATATATATCAGTCATTAATTAGTCGAAATAGGTACAATTATCATAATTCATTACAAATCTTTATCATCTAAATATTCTCCAATCTTATAATAACACTTTTTCTGCAATATTGTTTTAATAGTTTCTATATAGGTATAGGTTATCCTTCGTTATTGTTTTAATATGTTCAGATAATTTATTATATATTTTTATCGCCATGTTATGCGTATATTATAAACATGGATGAAGACTATTGCTATAATATACGAGTATTATTATGAATAAAAATGCAATATCAATGAAACCTATACAAAGAATCATAAGATATATAACACGAGCATAAACTACTAAATGATATACAGAAAATACTATTAGAAAGAAACGTAACTTTAGAAGGATGAATAAACTAAATTACGACATACAAGGTGTGAGATAGATTAAAATGTAAGATGATGCTAACGACGCTATTAACTCAAATAAAACTACAAAATACTATAATAATCACTTCTCAATTGTCACTCATCAGCCCAAACCACATAAACAAATCTAAGATTCCTATTGAAGAAGACATAACCATCAATCCTTTTACGCAATCCGAATTTATTTGGGAACCAAAAAATAATGGTGCGCAATGTGTATCAATTTTTTATTCCGCGCAACAATAGTTACAAAGGCATTGTGCGCAAGCGCAGTTGGACAGAAGTTTACCAACAAACACCGGGACAATGCGACGCGTGATTAATTTTATAAGTACGTTGGTTTGGTACCTGGGGACGTAAGTGCTCTCTTTCAGAAGTGGTATGTCACAAAGATTTGAATGGTCATGCTTTTAAATGTAGGGTCTTTAATGAAATATTTTTTTAGGTTGCCTCATATGGAGTATTTTTGTTTCTTTAGAAGAATATTCTATATTTTGGTGTAGTTTTTTCTTAATAATACAAAGTGTTTCCAGACATTTTGGTGGATTTGAAAAAAAACCATTACAATAATAGTACAGCCGAAGACAGACATAAGTATACAGGGGGCTTCCTATAAGGTTGAGATTTTCTAAAAACCTACTGGACCGAATTTAAATATTCTTTTACAGTTACGTAGTTTTAACTTTTATTATCTATCAAACAATGAATGATTTTTTGCAATAGGTCATGTAGTTTTTGAGAAAATCTCAACCATAAAAACTCTCCTGTACACCTTTCTCAGTATTCCACTGTACCTACCAAAAAAATCAATACCTATTTAAATAATATTATACATCTGATAATTAATTTTTTTTAAATATCATCATACAGATATGATAGTGGCAATAAGCAAAATGCAAAATATAACATCTAGAATACGAATATTCAAATTGCATGTTAAAATACTATAATCTACTCCGATATATTCAAATGAAAACAAACAAAACGCAAAGCAAACAAACAACATAAACTAGAAAAGGAAAGAAGACAATTATACATTTCACTTCAACAATATCGTTATAGAATAAATCGATGCACCCTTCTTAGGACTCCCATCTATAGAGTATGAAGCAATTCTCATAAATAAAGATATATTAGGTTCAATATCTGAATCCCTTTACGGTAGAACCGATTGAGTTATAATTCAACGAAGAGATAGTATAACTGAATCAAATCGGATCCAATCCATTGGTTTTTTGAAGAGACGTGCAAAAGAAATGGTGATTAATACGACAGTAATGTATTACGTAACCTTATTAGTCATCGTAGTTGAAGAGGATGTTTTTGTCTCTACTTATTTTAAGATGTTGTTAGTAGATTAGGATTACGTTGATAATACTTGAAATATTAGTGCAAATTGCATGCAAATCAATTATTATTAACTCTATTATTAACTACTAGATTTCTTAATATCGCGTTCAATATTTTCATGTAAGTGTCTGTTGCATCATTGCCTATCTGTCCGAATCTTACTCAAAAAGTAAAAACTGTTATTTGATAATATACTACGAATTGTCCTTTATTTATAACTTAACTTTCAATTACATAGACGGCTTAAATCATGGTAATAGGATTTTCTATTTGGTAGCAACTGTCTAATTAAACCACTGTTTATAAAGTTTTTATTAATGACCTTCCAATTTTACAGATTTTAACTTTCATTGACCTTCACCAAATCTTACAAGTTAATCATCAATTCTTCAATATCGTAGTCTTACTTTCCTCCTCCAGATTAGTCGCCAAAAAGCGGCTGCAACACTGAATGTAGGAACTCAACAATCCATACGATAGAATTATTATTACTCTCGAATTTGGCATTGGAAATTGACAAAAACTTTTGAGTTGAACACTAAATAAATAAAACCCTTCAATATTTTATGCGCATAACACCTCCATTTTCTTAACTACTTCTAAATATCAAATACGAGCATTTGAAGACGTCCAATTGAATTGTATTGGATTTATTTGGATAAAATCTAGATTCAAGAACTAGTTCCCGTCCCATGCCCGCTGCGCGAAGCCACTTTCCAGGTCAGGCGAAGGCCTTGCAAAGGGCGTGGAAACTTCGACAAGGTTTACAGACTTGCTTCGTCTGTCTGTAGTAACGTAACATGTTACCAAGATGTTACATACCCTAACAAGGTCTACACTGCGATATATCTAACTCTCATATCCATAAATTTTATAAATTTCATTTTTTTTTTGTAAAGAATGGTCATAAATATTAAATTTTTTAATATTTATGGTCATAAATATAAAATTTAATTTTTTTTTAAAAAATTTAAATTTATACATTTTAGTTTCTTGTTGGAATTAAAGTATAGTGTGATATTTCTTCAAAATAATAGTTTCAACAAAAAAAGTCAGTGTTTTCCGACTTTATATACTTAGGTAATATTTTTTTGTTCCATAATAAAAATCGACAACCGAAATAAACATCATTCTAGTCATCTATGTACATTAGATGATTTGAATGATGATCTAGTTCTAGAGTAAATATAAATGAGATCCAGAGATTTTTTCACTATCTTCTTCTTATGGTGCCGTCTTCTTACGAAGGTTGGCGATCATTATGGCAATCTGCACTCTCTACAATGCCGCACGGAATAGAGACCTGGTACTCTTGCCGGACCATTGGCGTAAGTTCTTGAGCCATGATATTCTCCTTCTACCTGGCCTTCTTCTGCCCTGGGCCTTTCCCTGAAGACCTTTACACTATGATGGACTTTATAAAATATTATATTATCCATATAAAAATGGTAATACTTTAAGGATTTTTCCGATTGTTATGGAACCAGAAAGAGGGCAGAATGACGTAATGATTAGATCCTTTTTTTTGTTTGTTTTTGTTAACCTATAAATTGTCCCACTGCTGGGCAAAGGTCTCCCCCCTCCTCTTCCATCCATCCCTGTCCTGAGCCTCTTCCAGCCACCCATCCCTGTATCTAACGATATCGTCTCTCCACCTACGCCGAGGTCTGCCCCGACGCCGGCGACCGTCCGATGGCACCCATTCTGTGACAGTCCGGGCCCATCGGTCCGGCTGCATGCGCCACACGTGGCCCGCACAGTTCCACTTTAATGTGGCTGCTTTGCGGGCCACGTCTGCTACGCCAGTTATCGATCGCAGGGTTGTGTTTCGGACACGCTTAGATGCTTTAATTACGCAAAACATAAGTTGATATTGATGACAATTTTGAATATTCTATGACTAAGTAGGACAACTTCACTTTTTATTCAATACCAGTATTGGATAAAAAGTTTTAATGGAAATCCGGTGGATGCTTTGATCTCTAAGGGCTTCCCTTAGCATTTTAGCTGATCACAGTCCTATTCATCATCATCACCAGCCCGTATCAGTCCACTGCTGGACGTAGGCCTCTCCCAAAGCGCGCCACTCAACCCTACTCTCGGCCCTCTGCATCCAGTCCCTGCCAGCCATTTTGCGAAGGTCATCCCTCCATCTGGTCGGGGGGCGTCCCACACTACGTTTACCCGTTCGTGGCCTCCATTCGAGAACTCGTCTACCCCATCGGTTATCGGTTCTACGACAGATGTGACCAGCCCACTGCCACTTCAGTTTACTGATTCTATGAGCAATGTCAACCACTTTTGTCTTCTGGCGGATATACTCCTATCACATCCTATCACAGTCCTATTACGCATATTATTTTAAGTTAGTTCTAAGTGTCTAGATAAGGTCTCATTGTATGTGTAATATGTGTAATAAATATTTTTCATTTCATTTCTTAGATATTAAAGCACCGGATGGATTTCCATTAAAAAAAGAAATCTCTTCACAGCTTGCTTAAGCTTCCATCAAAAATCTACATCATTACTCATTCTAAGGATTTAAACGTCAATTGAACAAAAACAGTTGACGCAAACAAATTGTATATTCCCACACACTGAGGTGAAAATCCGAGGGTAAATACAAGTATAACAAATGATTAGATAAGTATAATAAATGACAATCAACTATAACAAACCTTAAGGGAGAAAGTTTAAATTGTAAAGTCGATTGAAAGGACGCATCGTTAGCTTAAACAGTATTATCAGAACACATTTTCATAAGATACGAAGTTAAAAGACGGTATCCGCACGTCGCTTGATTAATGATGCTGACTCCTAGACTATTATCACCAAGTAAAGGAAGGACAATTGTCAGTTTCTAATACAAAAAGATGACAAAACTACTTTTACCGTTCACAATAACAATAGAATTAGTTCAATTTCTGTATATCAAGGTCGTAAGGTTGATAATCAAAGTTTGTAGGCTAAGAGAGTGACATACACTTATGTAAAGGTATGCTTGCGTGTAAAAAAGTTGACTAATGATTCTGGTTTGGGATCAAATATTCATGTGTTTTTTTTGGCAAGACGACTTGTTTTGTTACACTTAACGCTTTTTAGCTCAGCGCATCTGTTTAATGATATTAACGACTGCTTTTGTACTACTGTAATATTATTTGACTTAGATACTATGGTGTTTTTTATTTGTTTTCCGCTTCAGATAGTTTTGTTTGTGGTACTTACCATACATACCTACATGGGGTGCATTAAAATAAGATACCTATCGAATAAAATGAGAGTGTGTTTTTTTTACTTTATAAATTTTAAAGAATTATAAACTACTTAGATAAAAATGGTTTTGAAAGTACATCAATATAAAATATTATATATACACGGATATCACTCACTTATATTGTTGAAGTCGGCAATTAGACCGATAGTTTTGACCGATTTCGACGATCAACGAAGCAACGTCACCGGCGACGCAGGAGTTGAGAAAGACCGTTGAAATCGGTCGAAACTATCGGTCTAATTGCCGACTTCAACAATATACCTAAGTGAGTAATATTCGTTTATTTATATATAATATTTTGTAGTAATGGCTCATTATAATTTTACATCAATATAGTAAAATAATAATTTTTGTGACGATTAAACTTACGGGACATTTCATTCAACTTTTAGAAATCTGTGACCAATTTTTATTGTAACCTAATTATGCTAACTCCCGTAAACATGCACTTACATAGGTGCTCTAAGGTAGAGATTCATTAAATGTTTTTAGTGTGAGAGCTTGCTCTTAAAAACGTCAAATTCCATAGACGTTTGACATTTGTTGACGCTAAATTCGCACTCAAAATTGTCTATAAAACTCGATCTGAAACTGCAATAGGATCATAATTTCAAGGCTCCATTGCCTTTCGATCGTAAATTAGAAAATAAAAGCATTACCAAGCTTAAATTACTAGATCATAATTTAAATTAGCTAATATGTAGAATCTAGTATAGTAAGTAATATAATAAGTACCACACGGCCTGGTTTCCACGGTATCAGATTTAGAGCTGCCGGTTCTAAGTTCACGTTTGGACTCGTATTTATTGCAATTTTGCGACCTTAGGTGCGCTCGCGCAGCTAACGAACCAGTTCAAGAGATAATGTTGAAATTGCAGGTTTACTACATATTCTTAGATGACATATTTGCATAATATGAAAACTGATACTTATCCAAAAATATGAACATAAAACTAAATATTTAATAGAGACGATGTAATCTTTCAAATCTATCTATCGTATCTTTGGCAACACAATTTTAGTTTTTGTTTTTGTTTATTTGTATGTTTGTTTGTTATTTTTACTCTCTAGCTTATAAGGTTTTCATATCAAGTATTTATTTGCGAATACCTATTACTGGCTGCGTTGAAAATTGTTTTTGTAAATCATCGACTGTACTTTACAGCTGTTGGTTTTCCGAAAATGTAAAATAAATAAATAAAATAAAAATTAGCGTTTATAGAAATCGCAGGAATGTATTTACAGCGTTTAACGCTAGTACAGCACGAAACGCCAAAATCTCGGCGTGTAAAAAAAACGTTGTGAATCTTAATCCATTTCCATTATATGTAGGACATAATCTATCATAGACAAAACTATACTATCCTAGTCCTTTAGGTTGAAATCACACATAATACTAGACTTTTTAATTAAAAAATACAATTAGGTACACACGAATAAGGTCGAGATTTTCTCAAGAACTATTTGCCGATTGAAAAAAAAAATTCTTAGTAGATTGTTTAGAGTACACACTAGGTATATAATTGTACAGAATTTTCAAAAATCAGTCAAGTTCTTTTTGAGAAAATAAAATAAAATTGTAATGAATAAAAAAAATTGCAAATTTAAAAACTGTTCTACACTTTTCTCAGATATTCGGACGAAAATATCAATCTTAATAAGACCCCTTTCTTTTAAGACTTTTGTATGTTTTAGTGCCTAAGTTATAACCACTTTTCAATCTTGGTGTAATTGGTGACCCTTTCTGTGTATATCTAAGGACCCATGCACATACAGGAATAGATTGGCCCAAGGTCCAAGAGAGTAGGTGCCGCCGCCTAAGTAAGGGCCCGGGCCCACGGACGCAGTGCGCGAACCGCACGGCGCCCGAGCGGCTCGAGGCTCAGATGGGGAGGAGGAAGGTGAGGGATGAATGGATTAGGAATGGACTGCTCGGGCGCCAGTCGGGTCGCGGTTGTATCACAGTTCCCGTGGCTCGGCAAGAATGGCACGAGGTGGAACACCCCAGGACGTTTAGTCGGTATGCTGCCCCTTCAGGGAGGTGAGCCCGACATAACCAACACGCTCCCCCGGGCGTGGTGACACATGATTTGTTACATGGGGGAAAAAAAGGTCCAAGAGAGTGATGTCTCATTAAAATGGCAACATCATTCAATAGAACCAAAAATCCATTTATTTTATCCACCTTCATCGCCCAATTCTCTCTTAATAGGTGTTAAATTTTTGTGCGTCATTAGTATACACATGCTACTGAATTTATTGCCTTTGTTATCTTATTTATTTTCAAATTTATTATTCCCCGATACAAGTATCTTTGCTGTCTCGTGCTCTGAATTCAAATTAGGCATTTTATTACTAACAACAAAAGTAATAGGGTTGTGTAGGAAGACTATTTCGATACTATCCATATGTTTTAGTTAGGCTGACGTCATTAGTCATTACTAATATCCATCACGTTTGAATGACCAAAAAATGACATAAAATATGTAATGGCCTAACGCAAAGATATACTTAAAATAAACTACTGTTAATTCTAGTGCTCCCTAGATATATGTACTTATTCGAAGATTACATAAGTTTCTTAATGGGATAAAACAAAATAAACCTAAAACAATAAAACTGTACTAGTAAGTATGCAGGAACTAACTAATTAATTAATAATAAATTATATAAAATGTATATAATTTAAAGAAAAAGTTGATATGCCTGAGTTTGTTAGAGAAAGAAGTACTTTTTGATAAAATATAAAAATATAGATTAGTCTGCTGTAGTGTTGTGGATTTATGATGTTCGACACTTCTTCTTTTTATTATACGAAGCATCGATACCATCGATAACTCCACAACACTACTAGTGCTGACTAATCTAATCTGCCCACACAATCGTTTGGACCCAAATTGGTCAAGTTGTACTACGTCTATTGGGTTCTGAACTCTTAAGGAAATCAATAGGCTCATTTTGACACCTTAAGGTGGGTATAGACTACAACATTTACTTGTAACAGAACAACGAGCCGCTGTATGATATGTTCTAGTGTATCATCCTTTTACGAACTAAACGTCGAGCACGTTCGCCTCTTTGTTATAAACAAACGAGCATATTGGTGTAACATTTCGTCGAGCGTATTGGTGTAACATTTCGTCGAGCCACGAGTGCGGGCGAAATGCTTTGGAAACTGAGCTTTTGCCTGTATTGTACCATTCGTAAGAACGTTACATTACACAGAAATGCTCCAGAAAATGTTGTAGTCTATACCCACCTTTAGTCAAATCATATTCACTAGTGGCATTCCACTCACATATGAAAATTTACAGTATTCATATGTTAAAATAAGACATATATCCGCACATGCTGGGCTCATATGAGGTTCGCCACCTATCCCGCTATAGATATATCTAACAATGAAAGAACTCTTGGTATAGGTCAAGTAGTTTTTGAGATAATCTCAACCTTAAAAACTCTCCTGTACTCTTTTCTCTGTGCTAGACTGTACAAGGTACCTGTAAAACAAAGAACGTCAAAGACTCTATTCTCGACTTTACGATCTAAATATCTCTCATGTAAGAACCACGCCTTCATTAAAAGTTACATCCGAATTGATTCATTGCATTCGAATAATGATGAGAGTTTTTTTCCGAACCGATTTGAATATTCGTATATTTAAAAGACATTGCCACATTTCAATGGAGCTTTGCCCCACCTACAAAACTACGTGACCATTTAAGCTGTACCTATCATTTTGTTGGGGACTACTATTACAGGTTTCATATTGCATCATCATAATCAGTATCATTTTCTACTACTCTCGCAACTCCTATAGATGAATAACAAAAACAACGAATAAATCGCTTCGATTTCTTACTATTTTCTGAATTCTTAATTCAGCTGTTTTTTCCAATCGCAACTTGTACAAAATTTTATTTTAAGTTTAAAGCCAATAATTTTAATGAAAAAACGGACATATTTTTTACATTTATTCGTTATCTTGTATAACTTGCGGTTGATGGTGGGGCAGAATCTGGCATTGCTATTTGGATCGAAATGGATTTCTGTAATGGTTTTAATGAATTTCCGATCATTAGGAATAAGTTCGGTCGATAACGCGTCACGCTATGTTTTAAAGTAACGCTTGTTAATCTATTTAGCTAATGGAATGCTTCCTTATTATCTTAAGCACCACTTGCACCAATACTTAATTTAATACGTAACTAAATCCTGGGTTAAACACATTTTATTATACAATTTTTACGTCTTGGATGAACAGCCCCCTTACCTTGAAGTCTTATAGCAGTATTACTTTCATAATACTTTGTTACTTCGTACAATGACGACCTTAATGACCTTACTTTAAGGTCGTCATTATACGAAGTAACAAAGTATTATGGAAGTAATACTGCTATAAGACTTCAAGGTAAGGGGGCAGCACGTCATTTTCTGTGTCGAAGGATAGAGTTTAGATTACTAATAATAGTAATAGTTGTGTAATACCTAGTTATTCAGTAATTGTGTTACCATTATTTTAAAAGATGTGCTGCTGAGAGTTTCTTGCCATATTTTCTCCTCAGCGTCGGCACCTTTTCCTTGCAAAGTGGTGTAAATGTAAATTCAAAAAATGTTGACGTGCAAAAATGTACACAACGTGCTTACTTGCAATAAGGAAATTTGACTTTGACTTTTGACTTTAAGCCAATCTTAATTTTTATAATATGATCTAATTTTGCTATTTAACGACCATGATACCTACTTCTGAATGTTTGGAAACACGTTTGGTTTGGAGAAATACATATTTGCGCATATTTTTTTTTCAATACCAAAAAGGTATTGAACATTTATCAAATCAAATATTAACAAATTCGCACATTTATCAAATCAAATATACTTTATTTGCACACAAAAGGAATACATCGATTACATATAAAACCAATATTAGTTAGTGTACAGACAGGCGGCCTTATTGCTTTAAGCGATCTCTTCCAGGCAATCTTCAGGTGATGGAGATATTGGATCGAGTAAAATAGATAGATCAAATAATAATAATATCTTTAAATGGAAATAGTCTTCTTTTGTTTTATCATGTTATTTAAATTGATTGTGTAAGATTTCTTGATAGATCAAAATGTAAAACCGAAAGTTATTCTATTCGTATTTGACATAAAAAATATATTTTTAAGTATTATTGTTATTTTAAAATTTTATTATGATCTAAATAAATTGATTTATATCCTTTTTAACATTAGACCGATATCGATAAAGTTTAGAAAAGTGGATTACCAATTGGAAACATAAATAAATTCTAGGACAACTTGTATTTTAATTATCCTTTAGTTATCTATAAAATAAAATAAAATAACACCTCTAATAAATTTTTTCCTGTTATGTTCAACATTAAACACTAAAAACAACATAAAACTATTATGTTTCATTAGATTTTATTCGCCTTAATTAACAACAATAGATCGATATCTGACGCCTACGCATTCAAAACATAATGCCGCTCGTTCATAAATTTTCATAAATTTATTGCTGAATTTTATGGTGGTTCCATAGCATAACGCTGTGTTAACGAGATTTAATGGCGATGCTGATGGAGTAAGTAGGTTTATGTATCAGTTAGGGACTTAACGCAATACTTGTACTATGGACTCGACAGTTCGCCATTTGCCAATGTCATGTTACAGAAAATTCAATATATTCAATAGTCTTCTATCTTCCTCCAGAGGAGTCGCCAGCGTCGTCACTCTGGACAAAGCAGCTCGACAGTCACGTTCACTCCCGAGCTCGTAGTGGAACTCTTGCCCATAGCGCCAAACATCAGATCCTGCATGAATCCTCCAATAATTTCAGCATACTGTTATTTGCGAACATTCTCTGATAAACTTAACGTGATATTAAACATAAAACAACCACTGCAGACATTAAACTGAAAATTATTAAATAATTTCGCAACCATCGTTTCCCGCCATTTTCAAAAGCCGTCATCTAGTTTTAAAGATGGGTTCTAACAGAAAACGCCGCAATAGTGCTTTACATCTTTTCGGCCAGTATCTTTCGAGCTGATTCGTCCAGAGTGATGATGCTACGGCGTCTCCTCTGGATGAAGACAAGAAGACGCGGCTACCCAGGGTGTAGACGCTACTGCGACTCCTCTGGAGGCAGATAGAAGACTATTATATATTGATTTTTCTGTAACGTGACATTGGCTAATGACGTACTGTCGAGTCCATTAATAAAATAAATAAATAATAACAGAAAACGGCGCATTAGCGCTTTACTTCTTTTCGGCCAGTCCATCTAAATCCTGCGTTTGAGACTCAAGGAGATTTTATGCGCTCGTCATATCATAAAAATATGCGCTATTGCACATTTTCATGCAGTCAACTACACTTGATACGATCTACATGCTAGATTAATAATCAGATGACTTTTACAATGTCGTTAAACATAAGAAATATGTTGCTACAACGACGACTTTAATGACGCGGCCTTAAAGGTTGGCCGAGACGCCATATTTAGTGATTAGATTGTTATCGATGCTTCAGGAATCGTAATAAAACTAAGCAGGGTAAGAGACACTGTTATTGCCCGCTTAAGCGGTTTTCACAACAAATTATGTGCTCTTGCGTTAGTTTTAACGAGATTCTAAATATTTATCGCAATAAACCTATCTTAGATCAATATTGAAAAGTTATCGATAGTTGCTTTGTTTTAAAAACTATAATAGAACTGTTTTAAAACGAATATCAAAGCCCAAAAACACTCATTGAAAACCTGAGGGAGTTAGTAATACATATTAAATAATAAATGGGGAAAAAATTCATCACGGCCGGTATTCGAACCAGGGACCTCACCATCCCGTGGTACGCCAACCAACAACCAACCAACCGAGCCACCGTGATATCGTACTAAGGTTGTGAATTTTGTCTCCATATTCGGCTTAGGGACGGTAGTAACATCTATCCAGTAATGGTGCAATTACTCATAATAAATATTTACTTTTAAGTTATGTCGGTGTTAGAAAGTTTTCTCAATTTTTGAGACACTAGACATAGGATATGGAAGTCTCAGATTCGTTCCTCAGTCAGTCAACGAGTTTTCCTAGTTGTGGTTTTTTCGAAATAATAGATTTACCGAATGCTCTCAAAACAATGAATGAAAACATCGTGAGTTAAACTGATTGCCTGAAGGAAATACCTAGGTGTAATACCTAGTTATAAAGTAATTGTGTGATCATTATTTTAAAAGATGTGCTGCTGAGATTTTTTGCCCCTTTTTTTCTTCAGCGTTGGCATATTTTCCTTGCAATGTGAATTCCAAAGATATATTTAAGTGCAAAAATGTACACAACGTGCTTACTTGAAATAAAGAAATTTGACTTTGAAAAGAAAATTATCTAAGGTAATAATAATAGTAGGTAATTTAATTCAATTAAAGAGCACAAAAATAATATATGGTAGGTGTCCGCGTGGTGGATATAAAATTTGGCCTGTGCAACAACAGTTGATGACGATGATGAACACTGTTTTTGGTTGTTAACATAACATGTCTATATGGGTAATAATGGTGTCGTCTACCCTATATAAATACTAAGTTGTTTTCATTGAGTTTATGCGTGGTTTATGCGAAGATGTCGGGTCACATACCCTATTATGTATCTAAGTAGCTACTTGTAGTTGAATGCTTATTCAAACCTTATTCAAACCTTATATATTATATTTATAAGGCTAGATGTGGCTTTTGAAAATAGCGGGAAATGACGGTTGCGAAATTATTTAATAATTTTCATTTTAATGTCTACAGTAGTTATTGTTCAAAGTCACGTTAAGTTAAGAGCCTTCCTAGAGCCAACTAGCGCCGCCAATCTTAAAAAAATCATATCTTCCAATATAATCAATTTTATTAAAAAAGCTACGTTCACATTGTTTATTGCTATAAATATTATTTTTTAAATGCTTATTTGTAACGTGATGCAACGTAGGTAAGTTGTAGTTCACAAAATTGCGAAAAACGGCCGTTTCTGGCCAGTGTTGCCAGATGTAGCCTGAACCAAATCGCCAAAAATTTGGCTTCAGGTAGCCTAAATCGCCCAATTCAAAAAAATATTAAAATTAGCCTAAAATCGCCCAAATACGGATCAAGTAGCCTAAGTAGCTTTTTTTATACATACCACAGTTAACTTTAATTAGCAGGACACCGTTTTTTAGGCTTGAAATACACCTCAATTTAATTATTTATAAAAATGACGTGTTCCTTTCGCAAAAATTTCCTTTTCTCCTTGTATATGTACTTAATGTGATTTTCAAATAGTATAAAAACTAAAATAAAAATAATTTAGATTTAAAAAAAAATAAGTAATATAGTTTGTTTGACGTTGACTGGATCATGATTTACAATTTAATTGTGGCCTCGATAAAATTGGAGAGCCAAACCTTTGTTTCACAAAAATCTAAAATTTGTAGAACTGACCGATACTGAAAACCCTCTCTTTTGGCTTTATACTCTTTCTGTTTCCTATTCCACAATAATAAATTGCATGAAAAAGTTTTATTTTTTAAATTGAGGCTACAATCAAAAAAATCACGGTCCAAGTCAACTTCTAAACAAACAACATTGATTCTTTTTTTTTTTAGTTTTTCTCTATTTGGTATATGAAAATACAAAGAGAAAAGGGAGATTTTATCGAAATACATTTTGCAAACTTAACAATTTGCGAAATGGACATTATGAGAGATTGATGTTTTGAGCTTGGTGGACATGACTTAAGCAACGTTACCCACACTATATAGAAATACACAATACAGAAATAATTTATTGACGATGGAGGCAATTTATTAGCATTGATGATGAATAATATTAATCATCATGTAGGACCTAATAAAACAATTTCTTCTAAAATACCTCCATCGTCATAATTCGCTGAAGATATGCTGGAGCTATAGAGGCCAGCTGATAATGTGGAAGGATCTGTGGGTTATGTGGTTTTGCCAGTATATGATTATATTAGGAAAATAATCAATAAAACGTTAATTGGAAAATTATGGCAAGATTTCTTACATTTTTCTCTATTTATTATTAAAATTTATTAGATCTGCTAAAAATTTATCTAGCTGTTCGTTTGTAGCCTAAAATCGCCCAATTTTTTTTTCGGGATAGCCTAAATGGCGACTAGTCGCAAATCACGATTTATGGTCGCCCCGACCCCCTTCGAGATAGCCTAAATGGCGATAAGTCGCCTAATCTGGCAGCACTGTTTCTGGCACATTTATGAACTACAACTTACCGACATTGAATCACGTTATAAATAAGCATTTAAAAAATAGTATTTATCGTAATAAACATTATGTAGGTACATAGCTTTTTTAATAAAATTGATTAAATATTATTTTTCAAAGATTGGCGGCGCTTGACTCATGAAAGGCCCTAAATAAAAGCCTATATCGAAATAAAAAAAATTAAAGGCATCTGACCGAATCTCTAACGGGACCGCATCCAAGATAATATTCCCATAGCTCTTACACTATGCGTGTCAAATCGCATCATTAATCAAACCCAGCTCCTGGTCTAACTTTACCCACTTTACCACACACGCAGCCGTAAAAACTTATCTAACTGCAATTTAAACTTTATTAGACAGCATTTAAGTTTATTTAGCAGCTTCAAAGTTAAAAGACATTGCCACTTTTCAATGGAGCTTTGCCCCACCTACAAAACTACGTAACCATTTAAGCTGTTCCTATCATTTTGTTGAGGACTTATTACAGGTTTCATATTGCATAATCATAATCAGTATAATTATCTACTACTCTCGCAACTCCTATAGAAGAATAACAAAAACAATGAATAAATCGCTTCGATTTCTTACTATTTTCTGAATTCTTAATTAAACTGTTTTTGTCGAATCGCAACTTGTACAAAACTTTATTTTAAACCAATAATTTTGTTAAAAAACGGAGATATTTTTACATTTATTCGTTATCTTGTACAACTTGCGGTTGATGGTGGGGCAGAATCTGGCATTGTCATTTGCACAACTTAGTTTATCACTAAGTGTCACTTAAGGACAGATGTAACTTAAATATGGTTAATGATCCTGTTGAAGTTTAAGTGATTGAAAAACTGCTTTTGTTACGAAATGCAATGTCATTACGTCTTGTTAGTTAGATGTATTGTGGTGAGGAATGGCGGTAGAAAAGACTGGTGATCTATTTAATGGTCAGATGCATGGTGATAACACAGGAAAGTCATATCTGTAATCCGTTTGTCGCAGAACTATTTATTTATTTATTTTCTAATCTGCCTTTTATTTTCCTCATAAAGCAATTTCCGCATAAAGCCTGTGCTGCCATCTATCTGTTTTATTGGATGACTTAACCTTTTTTTTATGGTTTATTTCGTTTAACCGTGCATTTTCTCAATTGGTTGGTCATCACCTAAGTACTCGACACTGGCAAAATTACTGTGCCAGCCACGGTAGAAGCCATATTTTAAAAAGTGAAGTGGTATTTCAATACTAACATCAGAAATATTCGTAATAAAAAATGTTCGAAAATCTCGTAGGTACTTTAACACAGAAACAGTATAATGGGTCTCATTATGTTTTCTATTTATTTATTTTATTAATGGACTCGACAGTTCGTCACTTGCCAATGTCATGTTACAGAAAATTCAATATATTCAATGGTCTTCTATCTTCCTCCAGGGGAGGCGCAGTAGCGTCTTCACCCTGGGTAGCCGCGTCTTCTTGTCTTCATCCAGAGGAGACGCCGTGGCGTCATCACTCTGGACGAAGCAGCTCGACAGTCACGTTCACTCCCGAGCTTGTAGCGGGATCTCTTGATAAAAGCTTGAAACCCCAGATCTTACTCAAATTATCCAACAAATTCACCATACTGTCACTCGCGAACATTTTCTGATTAATTTAACGTGATATTAAACACAAAATAGCCCAGTTGTAGACAATTAAGGAAATTATCAAATAATTTCGCAACCGTCGTTTCCCACCATTTTCAAGAGAACCTTATGTTTTCTAATACTAGATTTTAAAAAATATTTTACTAATCAATAGTTGAGAGTGCAAACTAGGTATATGCCTAATTGTGAAAGTATTTTTAAAATCGTACAAACAGTTTTTGAGAAACTTCAACCATACTTTCTTAGTGTTACCAAAAAAAAATATCGGAAGAAGGAATATATACCGCAGCCCAAATGAAGTGTCTTATTTTGTAAACAAATATCTAATTGAAGAAACCTGTTGTGATGTAACACTAAAGGAACTGATTGATCAAACCTGTTCATCAATGTGAAAATAAAGTGATCCGATCTAATAATGTGAAAATAACTATGCAATAATCACAGAAAAACTTAAAATGTTAGGTAGCTTTTGTTTACAAAATAAGACACTTGAGTTGGGCTTCGGTATACATACTTGTATGTTTTGTGAATTATCTCATGAGGTAACTTAAGCAACACTGTTTGACAAAGACGATTTTAAAAGAAGAAGGTTTTAAAATCAGTTTGGTAAATTCCCAATAATCAATTGTTACGGTTCTTCGCTAACTTAGATAAGTTTTATGTCGAAACATCGGCAGACATTTGATAAAATGAATGCAGACCACCTAGTTGTGACCTAAATTATAATAATATAAGAACATTTCGATATGTGTGGAGCGGATTAGAAACTCGTAAAATTGTATAGAGCTTTTATATTCGGTAGAGTATCACACCGTTGCGAATGATTTAATTATAAATATAAAATAATAAAATACTTAATGTTTATTTTCTCACCACAAACAATGATTATAATCAATCTTACAATTTTGCACTTAAGTCTAATAATTGCTTGTTAAGAGACTGGTGCCTAAACTAGAACCTGTAACTTAGAACACCAGGCTCCATTATTTCTGGTGTCTCCATCAATTAAAGTGATATTGAAATTAATTACACCAACTTAGTTGCTTGAAGGTTCTCAAAGGAAATTTAAAAAATAATATTGTACATTGATTTGATAATTATTATTAGGTGATGTACAATTTTATCAGGCCTAATCTGGGTCGGTTCTCCAACTTTTGTACGGACAACAGCAGATCAATGGTAACACTTGTAGTACGATTTTTAACCTTACGACGCAGATAATAAGAATGGCCCAAAGTCAAAACTTACACTAGATCTGCTGTTAGCTGTACGTCAACATTTTTTAAATTTAGATTTACACAACTTTGCAAGGACACTGAGGAGAAAAAGCGGAAAAACCTTACAAATAAATGACAATGCCAGATTCTGCCCCACCATAAACCGCAAGTTGTACAAGATAATGAATAAATGTAAAAATATTTCTGTTTTTTATTAAAATTATTGGTGTAAAATAAAGTTTTGTACAAGTTGCGATTCGAAAAAAACAGCTTAATTAAGAATTCAGAAAATGGTAAGAAATCGAAGCGATTTATTCATTGTTTATTATTATTCTTCTATAGGAGTTGCGAGAGTAGTAGCAAATGATACTGATTATGATTATGCAATATGAAACCTGTAATAAGTCCCCAACAAAATGATAGATACAGATTAAATGGTCACGTAGTTTTGTAGCTCCATTGAAATGTATGTGTGAATAAAATTACACTACGGTGTAACAAATGCCAACAATAAAATCCATACAGAGGAGTTGTAAAGTTTAATTTATGCTCTTGATAGCATGGAGGTGGCAATCAGAACTGGAGCAAGTCCAGTTTATGTGACATTTTATTTTTATTGTTTTTGCCTCTCGGTAAACACAATTAGGCTCCGTACGAGTAAGTCAGTGTCGTAAAATAAATCATTTTGGCTGTAAAAGTTTGTCAGTTACGTCGTTTTTAATTTAAACACTCTTACGAAACAAATTGGTGGGTTTATGTCAGAATTAAATGTCTTTAAAGTTTTTTGTTTTAGTTTTGCTGTGACTTTGAAATAAAAGTTATATGCTGTTTTGTGTTTATTTTTATTTTATTTCCTTTTGGAGTCCATCTGTGTAGGTTTCCACTACTTTTTTACCTCCTTAAATATTTATGCTGCTATATAACGAAATTTTTATGTAATGAAAAGGCATATTAAGAATAACAACAATTAAGAAATATACAGGGTGTAACGTAAAGGGTATATGAAGCCGAAGGGAAGGTGTTCAGTATCGGTAACTTAACAATTTTTGTTCTACGACTTTTCGAATAAACATAAAAATAAATTAATGTCTCATACAAATCGACCAGCTGTCCGTACGAAATGTATGAAAAGTCAAAAAATAAATGCGCGAGCATCGAAAAGTCGTAGAACAAAAGTTGTTCAGTTACCGATACTGAACACCTTCCCTTCGGCTTCATACCCCAGGCCCTTCCTGGGGCCCAGATGAAAGTGTCACTCGCGGTCACCCATCCATGTCCTGACCTCGCCCAACGTTGCTTAACTTGTACGATCGTTTTCAACGTGTACTTGCAACTAGCCTACGAGCCCCCCCATATACAATATCGAGTAATACCGTGGACCAACTAACTAATCGTTAAGGATTCAACGCGTGTTGCGGTAAACAATTTTATTTATCTACCAGGTGCCTCTACAAAAACCCTCAAAACAATATGTTCTTACGTTGGACTGGACACTTTGTAAGGAGTCCAGGTGTGACGGTAAAACCAAACGGAAAACACTTTACGCTTGTCTACAAATAGGTGCGAATGTTAATATGTGATCTCTATCGGTATGTCTACTCTTTGTATTGTGGTCTATGACATAGGCGATAGCGATTTATCATTAAGGGGCTGCCAGCTGGCAAACTCAAGCGCGAGACAAGTGAAGAAGTGCACGGCACATTGACTCCATATTAGTATTTTTATTAACTTTGGATGAATTTCGGCAGGGAAATAAAAATACGCCAACACAAATCTATTTTTTTAAACAAGCTCTCGTATTTATAGTACCTACCCTACTTTTTGATATATATATTCTATTTGAATGACTATTTCGGTTTAGACATAATTTTCATTTTAAAAGACATAAAAATACAAAGTCTTAACACTTAACGCTGATTTTTGTTGGCGTATTTTTATTTCCCTGCCAAAATTCATCAAAAATTCTTAAAAATAAGAATATTGAGGCACTGCACCGCTGCGGGGCATCTTCTTACTCACTCTTGCTTTTGACAACTATATAGCGCCTTAAGCGCCTTCATAGAGACAACTAGCGCTGCCAATCTTTAAAAAATAATATCTTCCAATATAATCAATTTTATTAAAAAAGCTATTTACAATATGTTTATTACGATAAATACTATTTTTCAATATACAATACATAGCATAATTGCGACAAGCTAAGTTGTAGTTCACAAATGTGCCAAAAACGGCCGTTTTTCGCAATTATGCGAACTACAACTTACCGACATTGAATAACGTTATAAATAAGCATTTAAAAAATAGTATTTATCGTAATAAATATTTCGTAAATAGCTTTTTTAATAAAATTGATTATATTTGAAGAAATTATTTTTTTTAAGATTGGCGGCGCTAGTTGGCTCTATGAACAAAACAAACAAACAGACACATGATTTGGGCTTTGGTTTAGGTATTTAATTCGTCTATCTCCTATCACATGTACCATCCAAAGCTGTGGGTGGTTGCTGGTCGCAGCAATAATGGCATCATTGCCATTCGCATACGAATTGAGTGAGACAAGTTGCGCCAGGCCGACGTTTAAGGGCCTTTGAGAGCTAACACAGCCTTAGGTATTGGTCAATGTGCTAGATATTGTTATTTGATGTACTTACCTACTCTACGGAATGGTAGAAACATTGACAAATAAATAGGAGGTTTTTCTTTGCGATTATTTTTTATTTATTTATTATACACCTACATATTATATGATGAAAAAAAAATTATAACTAAACTATATAAACTAACAAACAAAAAATATGATATATAAAAAACCTGCGCCAAGTCCCCCACAATTGGCAATGTGCCCAAAAGGCTGGCGTTGTATAGCGAGGCTGACCCGTTGGGCAAAGTAGCCGCCAGCCCTTTGGTCACGCGTGGCCTCGACCAGGCGCCATGAAATTTGTTTTATTAGGCGGTGTGCTCCCGGCCCCCATGGTCCCAGCGTCTCAACCCCAAACGGCACAAATACGTAATAATCGCCGAGCCCTGCGTATTTGCGCCGTTTGAGATTTTCAGCAGATTCTGCCGCATAGCCGACCTTATTAACAGTCCCTGGAAGATGGGACGGCGCTAACTTAAAATTAAAATAAATAAATATTATGTCAAATCGATCACCATAATCAATGTGCGGTCATAAGTGTACAGCGGGGTTACTCTCACCTCTAGGTTCCTAAACTGACAATTTGACGTCAAACGTCATTGTAGCAAATAGCGATTCGGTTCAGTTTAGGAACCTAAACTGGATCGCTATAAGAGGTCAGAGTAACCCAGCAGGAGAGTTTTTAAGGTTGACATTATATCAAAAACTACTTGACCTATTGCAAGAATTCTTTCACTGTTAGATAGATAAAAGTTAAAACTATGTAACTGTAAAATAATTATAAAATTCGGTCCAGTAGTTTTTGAGAAAATCTCAACCTTATTAAGACCCCGTATACTTTTGAGGTTTATAAAAATAAATAATAAAATGTGCTAAGTTTTATTGGAGTAGGTATAGTTTATTAGCTCATGCTAGCTTACATCTTTCAAAAGAAATAATAGGTTTTTCACTTGGAATATAATTGTAGAATTTAAATTAAAAGTCGCTCGATCAAAATCGCTCAACGAGCTATGGAAAGAGCTATGCTTAGCATTTCTCTGTTAGATAGAATAAGAAACGAGTATATCCGCCAAAAGACAAAAGTAATTGATATTGCTCATAGAATCAGTAAACTGAAGTGGCAGTGGGCTGGTAACATCTGTCGTAGAACCGCCCCCCGACCAGATGGAGGGATGACCTACGCAAGATGGCTGGCAGAGACTGGATGTAGAGGGCCAGAGTAGGCTAATTATGATGATTTAAATTAAATATGTCTGTCTCTAAAATGAAAAGACATTGCCACATTTCAATGGAGCTTTGCCCCACCTACAAAACTACGTGACCATTGAACCTATCATTTTGTTGGGGACTTATTACAGGTTTCATATTGCATAATCATAATCAGTATCATTTTCTACTACTCTCGCAACTCCTATAGAAGAATAACAAAAACAATGAATAATTCGCTTCGATTTCTTACTATTTTCTGAATTCCTAATTAAGTTGTTTTTTTGACTCGCAACTTGTACATAACTTTAATTTAAACCAATAATTTTAATAAAAAACGGAGATACTTTTACATTTATTCGTTATCTTGTACAACTTGCGGTTGATGGTGGGGCAGAATCTGGCATTGTCATTTAAAAATAAATCTCACAAATTAGACCATGAAAGGTAGATTTCAAATCGAACCTTTTACAACTAAAACGAAGCCAAGTGAAAAAAAAAACTTAACCCGTTTTACCAACGCTTTTTATTCTTAGGTCGACGAGACTCCCCACACATGAGGGAAAAAATTCGCCGCGATCTATGGAGAGAGCCTATAGTATATTTTGTACTGGGACATGTCACTGCCCTTGTTGTCACTTTCACTCTCACTCTGGAAGAGGCATCTGATTTTACTCGACTGCGCAAGGAGGAAGACCTGCAGCCTAAACGGTTTGATGGATTTTAATTTTTAAGATATGAGTGTCGTTAGATTCCTATTGATTGTAGAAGTGATCATGGCTATCAAAAACCCCTCAAAGTTTTTTCGTTGTTGTTGCTTGACGTTTTTATGAGAGAGTGGTCTGAGTCTGCGCAGAATAGAGATGAGTGGAAGGGTTGAGGGGAGACCTTTGCCCTGCAGTGGGACATTGCAGGATATTAAATAAATAATAAAATGTTGCGCTGTTATTATTTTCATCCCAGCTAAATATTTTTGCAGTTTTTTTAGTTTTTTAAGTACTTTCTATTTGTTATATGTTCGATGTGACAGAGACGCTAAAATTTGTCATGGGATAACGGTAACTGCGATGCAAACATGGCTCACTCCAAACTTCAGGCCAGGGTGTTCCTTGCTCCATGGCCCACATGATAAATGACGAGTAATTGTACCAGTATCGGTGTTTCAAGAAAAATGGCCAACTCATGTTCCAGAGCGATCCAAATCTGCATTATAAATGCGAAAGGTTCGATTCTCGGCCCAAGTTGTAATTAGGAGGCTTACGCGAGATAATTTCTGTCATGTGCCGATATAAATAATTAATTTGAATCGTGTGAAGTGTTAAAATGCCTTTATTTTAAATTAATCGTGTTAGTATCCGATAAAAGAGTGATAAAAAAACTTAAGTGCTTCGTTGACGAGTTTTATTTTTGCAATAATGTGTTTGCTTGACTATAAAGTCGAATTTTAGTACTTATCAAAAGTAAATTCATAAAATATCTACTTATTTGAATTGAGTAAATTGAGTCGCCTAATTTTAACCTTGGAATATCTTATAAAGTAATTGTTATTATTTCAAAAGATGATGCCGAGATTTTTTCCGGTTCCTTCAGAGTTAAGCCCAAGACTTTGATCCAAACGATATGGAAATTAAATTTATTTAAAATATATTTAATAGTTAAAGCTTTGCTATTTTTATACTCGGTATCATCTTTGTATGATGCTCAAAAATGTGCACAAAGCATGGAGAACTATGACAGTTTCTCGATGCCAAATTGTAAAATGAAATCGATGAATCGATAAAACAAAGCCTTTTATCAAAATAACGGCGCTTACAGTCATTTAGCACTGTCCTCGTGGTATTATTAAATCGATTTTCTTGAATCGATCTCGCGAGTAATTGTTGGTATTATTTATTTATTTTATTAATGGACTCGACAGTTCGTCATTTGCCAATGTCATGTTACAGAAAATTCATTGTATACTAGTCTTCTATCTTCCTCCAGGGGAGTCGCCGTAGCGTCATCACCCTGGGTAGCCGCGTCTTCTTGTCTTCATCCACAGGAGACACCGTAGCGTCAATCACTGTGGACGAAGCAGCTCGACAGTCACGTTCACTCCCGAGCTCGTAGTGGGAATCTTGACCATGGCGCCAAACTTCAGATCCTGCTTGAATTCTTCAATAACTTCACCATACTGTCATTCGCGAACATTTTCTGATTAATTTAACGAGATATTAAATACAAAACACCCACTGTAGACATTAAACTGAAAATTATTAAATAATTTCGCAACCGTCGTTTCCCGCCATTTTCAAAAAGCCTAATTGTTGGTAATAATCTGTTGTACGACACGCGTCATCAAGTCGTAATGCAGTAACTATAAAATCGAAATTTCTTCCATGAATCTTCAACTTTTCAAATTAGAATGTAATGAAGTGAGTTTACATGGTTAATTTAATTAATTGTGCTATTATTATATAAGAACAATGACAGAATTATAAATAGGTGATTTGGATTTTTCCTCAATTAAAAAAAAATAATCCAGGGCAAGACTGTGGGAAGAGGAGAGTTGGCAGGAGAAGACACTCTTGGCAATGAATTTACGTGATTGGTTCTGCTGCAGCACCGGCTCCTTGTTCCGGGCAGCCGGACAGAGGGTGACAATTGCCATGATGTTGTCCAACCTTCGATGAGAAGAGGAACGTTGAGAAGAAGAGGAATCTAAAAATACTTGTAGCTATCCTATTATTTAAATAAAATATATTAAATAGCAGCTTCATTCGTCAACTGCATTTAAAATGTAGATCGCAAACCTTAGCTATAACATTGTGTATTTTAGTCGTCAATTTCATAAGTAATTTTGAATGTTAGACGATTCGTTTCGGCGACTTTCTTAAGGCGGAGCGTTGGGCAGTTTTTCAGTTTTTCGGTGAAGGCTACGGCACTTACTACTGAAATTAAACTTTTGAAAAAAATATATAGCAATCTTGGGGTGTTTATTTAGAGACTGATGAATACCGATTGGATAAACTTCGCTCGATAGAAAAAAATCGCAAACATTCACCTTCCATGTCTTTTAAAATTAAAATTATGTCTAAACCGAAATAGTTATTCATACAAAATATATACCAAAATGGATACTATAAATACGAGAGCTTGTTTTAAAAAAGTCTGATTTTTGTTGGCATATTTTTATTTCCCTGCCAAAATTCATCCAAAATTCATAAAAATGCGAATATCGAGGCACTGCGCCGTGCTCTTCACTCCACCGCTGCGGGACATCTTGTGTCTCACTCTCGCTTTTGACAACCATATAGCGCCTTAAGGATGTTTCTTTCAAAAAATAATGTGGATCCTTTACTTACTACGTTTTTTCAATGCACCGTAAAAAAGGTGTCGATTTAACGAGATACGGGCCCCGTTACTTGCAAAACGCAGGTGGTCGAAAAAAATAATCTACATACGATGAATCGATATGCATTGAATCGATATGCATGAATCGATATTTTCGGTTTGACTGATTACAATGTACATTTTTCGGTTGTGTCATGTTGCGGAATTATCTTGGTTGTAATTGCGATTTTAATGTGTATCACTGTCAATCATCGTCTCAGATATGGATCAATGAAAGGTAGTGAAATAATTAAAATATCAATATCGATCGGGTCGATGGCACGAAGGCGATTTTTTTGGAAGATCTTTATTTTTTTATATAGGATTGTAATTTTTCTTGCACGCTATTCAAAACGAAATTCTGAATAATAATTGGAGAAAAATAAGACGAATATGTCGTAGAACCGATAACCGATGGGGTAGACGAGTTCTCGAATGGAGGCCACGAACGGGTAAACGTAGTGTGGGACGCCCCCCGACCAGATGGAGGGATGACCTTCGAAAAATGGCTGGCAGGGACTGGATGCAGAGGGCCGAGAGTAGGGTTGATTGGCGCGCTTTGGGAGAGGCCTACGTCCAGCAGTGGACTGATACGGGCTGATGATGATGATGAAGACGAATATGGAGGAAGACTTCGTCGATTTGATACGATTCATGGAAACTGGTTCGAATCTTAGTTTATTTAATAATACCTATGCACGAAATTTAATTCCATTCAAACTAACTATAATGAATAAAAATTAATCAAACGTCAGGTTTTAACAATCATTGTTGATTGTTAAAAAAATCAAAATTGTTAATAAAAGCAGTGTTTACATAGCGCGAATTGCGTATCAACAAATTTACGAACCGCCCGTCTGTTAGCCCTCTCTGTCGGCCGTTATACGCAGGAATTGTTGGTTTTTCACACAGCCTCGCGCGGAAGAGCTTTGTGTGGCTACAGACGAGCGGTTGACCCGCTGCCGTAAAAAATCTATGGATGTGTGTTTCCCGGTTTTGTATTCATGGCGTGTTGAATTGAATAAATACGTACAACACCAGATTAATGGTAACATTTGAAGTACGATTTTAACTCTTACGTCGCAGATAATAAGAACGGTCCAAATTATAAAAGTGTTACACTTTATGTTCTTTGATGTGTACTTATGTTGGTACGTATTCGTATTCAATTGTCTGATCTGTTCTTTGTCATTAGTTAACTTATTTATGAATTAATTTATCAATAATAAATTAAACTACAACAAATAGTTTTGTTGTAGTTTAAGTTGGTGTGTACTCTTATTTATATTGTGATGATTATAAGTATTTTCTAATAAGATTTGTAATTTGAATTTTATTATGGTTATATTTGAGTTTTAACGCGATCAAGTGTGAATATGTCACAGTTTTCCTGATGGCATTAAATGAATTATGTTTCTAATTAGAAATATATTATAGCTTTAATATCCAATTAGATTTCATTTAAAAAAAATTGTATTAAATAATGGAGAGTACTATTAGATCTAATAAGAATAAATTGTGAAAGCCCGAAACCGCTCGTTTGTACCTAACTCATTTGAATAAAGAACGTTTCAACAAACATTGCTTATTGGTGTTCTGCCATCTCCGTGTTGACGTCCTACAAGACTAACCGCCAGTCTACTTAGACCCCTGACTATCTATCCAGATACTACGTTAAAACTACATTATTTGGATTGTAGGGAGCAAAAGGGGTCATGTTATGATGGATACAAAGTGTACATGTGTAAAGCTTTTTAGAAATGAGATCGTAATGCAAGGTTGTATTGTTTGAAATTAGAATTATTGTTTCTTTGAACTTTTTGGAATTTGGAACGGGGTCATTATCACAGATTAAAGATATAAGTTTTTGAATTATTGCGAATGTAGGCTAAGGGGGTTCTCTTGAAAATGGCGGGAAACGACGACAGTTGCAAAATTATTTGAAATTTTTATTTTAATGTCTGTTTATGTTTATGAAAATGTTGTGTTTAATATCACGATAAATTAATCAGAAAATGTTCGCGAATGACAGTATGGTGAATTTATTGGATAATTTGAGCAAGATCTGAAGTTTCAAGCTTTTATCAAGGCTTGAAACTCGGGAGTGAACGTGACTGTCGAGCTGCTTCGTCCAGAGTGATGACGCTACGGCGACTCCTCTGGATGAAGACATGAAGACGCGGCTACCCAGGGTGAAGGAAGACGCTACTGCGACTCCTCAGGAGGAATATAGAAGACTATTATATAAGTGAATTTTCTGTAAAATGACATTGGAAAATGACGAACTGTCGAGTCCATTAATAAAATAAAATAAACATACCTAGGTAATCATATTTTTCTGAAATTATTTGGAAGAATTCGAAAGTTTTACAAATTAGATTTATTTATTTCAAATTAGAATGTTTCTTAAGTTAATGGCATTACCTCACATTTTTCAAAATATATGTAGGTAGGTACAACTAACAGCAGATCAAGTGTAACACTTTGGACTTTGGATCGTTCTTATTATCTGCGCCGTAAGATTTAAAATCGTACTGCAAGTGTTACCATTGATCTGCTGTTGTCCGTACATTGGTAACTTGATCGTCACTTTGACTTAAAATGTATATTGTATTAATAAAACATTATCCTCCTTCATTTTGAAGTCGGATTTAAGATTATTATTTAAAAAAGTGCAAACAGCACAAAGCCAGTAAGTTTAAATTGCACAATTTACGAAACGAAATAATTTAAGGAACTTATTTATAATAAGGTCATCATTACCCGTGAGCGGTTTTTTAATTATTAATTATGATTTAATAAACTGTAATCAAATCAAATGAATTGACTTCAAACAGACAGCTCCAATAATTAATTATAATTGGTAGATGACTCGTCCGAATTAAAGAGGTCATTATAACAAAATACTTGCAATTATCATAATGTTTCGTAATTTTGCTGCATTGCACTGTCTACGAAATGCTACTGTGTGGTTCTAATATATTTGATGTACTTGGATTTACTAATCCAAATGTCAGTTCTATTGCAAATAATATTATTTATGATAAAGTTGATGTGAAATTAACCTTCATCTAATTAAATGTACCCAGGTACCTATTATTAATTAAATGGATCCTTAATAGTATTTAAGAATCAATTTAAGTAAAGTAAATGGATTCTTAACAGTATTTAAAAATACATTTAAGTAAAGTAGGTAAGTACCTAAGTTTTAGGGTAAAACTTATTGGTACAGTCTTATCGGTAAGTCTTATTGGTACAGAAAAAAAGTATGCGAAGATATAATTATGAACTACTTAACCGATTGTAAAAAAATCCCTAGTATAGCCAGCGAGAGACTACGCAATGTATAAAAAAATTACAAAAATCGATCGATTACTTTTTAAGCAACTCTCAACCTTAAAAAACTAAATCGGAATTGTCTAAGAATTCTTTTCTTATCCACATAAACATGCAAAAACAACATTTTAATGATTCAAAAACATTCTAAAGTTCAATATTATTTTTACGAGCTATAATTATATCTTTCGAAACCCCATAGAGCACAGAAACTATGCCGTACAAAGATTAATTTGGAACAAATATTAGTTTCCAAATATTATGAATTAATGCCACTTTCGCTTTTTAATTTTCCGTCGATCGTGACCAATGTGTTTCGGTCGTATGCGATCGACATTTTAGGATTGTGTTAATATGCAAGCGATACGATTGTAATTCTCTAAAACTAATCTTAATTCATTCATTCATTTGTTTTTCCATTATAAAGCTGTGACGTGTTACCGTGTTACGAAACACAATAACATGTTTTGTTAACTGATTTAACACAGAAAATTGTTAAGCCACGCCCCTAAATCCGGTGTTACAGTGTTTCGTAATATAATACGGTAACACGTCGCATCGGACGCAGCTTAATAATATGATTTTAAATTGAAGGCGATCATTATAAAAAAAACAATTGTCTCTTTCTGACGCATGAGAGTGAAGACAATAACGGTGGAGAGCTGTCTCCATACAAAATAGAATATTACTACACTCTCTCCATAGATAATGTTTTCCTTCGTTGTGAGCTCGCTCTTACAAAAATCAAAGTCCATAGACGAAAACTAACGAAGTGGTGACATCGAACTGGACTCAGAAAGCGAAAAAATTACAAGGAGCCACGGCTAGAAATTTTTCATCATTAAAAAAAGATGAATTAAAAATTGTCTTTAAATAAGCGGGTAATATAGCATAGAGATAGCGTCGCTACATTTTGGATGAGCATCTTTAAAAGGCGTCCCTTAGGCGATGTAACGAAGCTCGAGTTTGATTAATGAATTTCCGAAACCGAGAATTTTGGGGTTACCTATACTTTTTATTTTACGCCTGAAAGGTGGTTGAACCGAGGGTAGGCGGTAATTAGCGATGATTGAATGAAATCAATTACTTTTACAGCTGGTAAAACTGGTTGAACACAATAAAGGTTCTGCTTTGTTCTTTTGTTTAAAGGGTTTTTAAGTTTGGTCGTGAATTCGTACAAATGCTGGTTCGTAAAAGGTTCATCAAAAAATGCATAAAAATGATAGGAATAGTATTTGATAATAATGCTATAAGATAGCAAATTATAATATACAATATTGTAAGCGACTATACGTTTTTTATAAATGTGATTTTTTTTTGTAATATGTACAAATAAAAAATCTTTATCTTAGTTTTGGATTTTGATTTTGTTAAATAGAATAAAACTCAGATGTACCTATACAATTTTTTCTAATTATTTAATAGGCAGTAAAATAATGTGTACTTACGGTTCGTTTTACTAAAGTGTTTTACATTTTGACCTTGAATCCGTGCAACCGTTGATTCGTAAAAAAATGTCCACTAAACATAAATTTTGTTAGAAAAAAATATTGCCTTAGTTTATAAATTTTTATTCAAATATTAGTCTACCTACTAAAAACCAAATATATATGATAATGCTAATAAAACCACTGGAGTTCGATTTTGCTATTTTATTGTTTTATAGTCTTTAAAAAAATGGACCAGTCTACTTAAAACGCTTATAAAATAAAATAAAAACACAATAAATAACCAAAATTTACGAATCCGTCTTCCCATCAATCAAAACTCACATAAATATCACATATAGTAAAAACAAAACGCTTATGAGAGCAAAATTCTTAAAATTCCCATTTGCATATGCAAAGTTTTCGAAAACAAAACATGCTTTAAACTCTACCAGTGTATGAAGATACCCATCAAACTCTTAAAGCAACAACCTTAAAGATTACTATCGTGTGTCAATTTAATGTGGTCAGCTAAGACAATAATTTTACAAAACTGGTGCATAAAATTTAACTCTGGCCACTGGACGTTGACCTTTATAGTGGATGGAGACGGTGGTGACGTCACAACACATGTTGAGAACAGCTGATATTGGTAATTTAAAAATTCGCAAGAGAAATATATAGAGAAGCATTAGCACATTTTCCTTGCAGCGTAGCATGAATCTAAATTAAAAAATATATTACATATATTGACGAGAAAAATATATACTCAATGTGTTTACTTCTAAATGGATGAATAATGAATGAATGAATGAAAAATCTTTATTTCAGACACAAGTCCATAATATGTTAGTAACAATTTGCTTACAACTATGTTCGTGATTTTAATTATAATAAAAAAAATTGGGTGAAGTTACCTGCCGTAGCATGTACCTTCACCCAAAAACGCAGGATGGGGCAGTCCCACCTGTCGACAATTAACTTCAGGAGGCTGTTGGGGCTACATCGGATTCTTGAAAAAATACACCTAGTCATCATCATCAGTCTATTTATATTGCCCCACTGCTCGAGCACAGACCTTCCCTTACATCGAGGGAGCTATGACCAGGATCCACCACGCGGGCCCAGTGCGGATTGGCGGATTTCACATGCCTTAGATTTTACTTCTTCTACGGCATGCAGGTTTCATCACGATGTGTTCCTTCACCGTTTTGAAAGCACTCGGTAAATGTACGTAAGTGTTTTTCGTCGAAAAACCGACTATAACTCATTGGTACATAGCTGCCCTGGCTGGGAATCGAACCCGTGACCCGTATCGCAAGCCCATTGACCCAACCACTGAGCCACCACTGAGCCACCGAGCTCGCTCAACTTGTACGGTGGAACACAGTGAAAGGTGTATATGAGAGTTTTTAAGGTTGAGATTATCTCAAAAACTATTTGAGCTATTGCAAGAATTGTTTCACTGTTTGATAGATAAAAGTTAAAACTAAGTAACTGTAAAATAATTATTAAATTCGGTCCAGTAGTTTTTGAGAAAATCTCAACCTTATTGAGGCTCCCTGTATACTTATCTCTGTCTTCGACTGTACACTCCATATTTTAATTCCAAAATTAAGAACTCTGTTAAAACAACTTATATTGTGTGACAGCTCTCCGTCCACATTTTTAACGGTCTATTTTTGTTTTTCGAACCGAAATTCTAATCAGTGTCTTTGTTCAAAATTTTGTGGTCATACGTATTCTTTGACAATGCATGGTTTATACATGATGTTTTTGTTTTGGCGTGACGGTGTAATGAGAGAATTTAGAGCGAGTACCATGAAATTATTAATCAGCTTTTCATGGGCGTGAAAAAGTGTAACATATTAGTTACATCCTATATTTGTGTTTGTGTAGTTGTACATGTAGGTATTTTGATATTTTATAATAAATTTTTGACAAAATTTTGAACTTGAACCTGCGATCTTGTCATCCGTGAGGTCACAGGTTCAAGTCCTGCCGAGGGCTAGAAATTTTTCATCATTTTAAAATTTATTACATAAGGCATAAAACAAATTCTGAGTTTTTGACAAATTATTTTAAAATTGTTTTCAAAAGACATTATCGTGACGTATGTATATCGTGTTTTAAAAAAAATAAGTTACCGATTTAAGAAAACAAATTTTTTTTTATTAATTCTCCGTCACCCACGGTAATACTTTTATAGGTTAACTAATGAATAATTAAATCCAACGAAAATAATACATACTATACCTACCATATTTATATCTAAAAACCTATATAAAGACACTTAGTGTTGTTTTAATATCACCGAAATACCTGTTTTCATTAACAAATTTAAAAACTAAACCATATTTTCCAACGGTTGTCAAACCAAAAATACGTATCCAATTAAAACTGCCCTGCACTTACATCCGTCATTTTACACTGCAGGCCAAAAAAACTGACATGCAATTTTAATTTAATATTTTAAACAAACTCAGATACAGTTCTCACTAACATAACGAGGCATCCCGTGATTTTAAACAAGGTTTCATTGATTTTTATACAATTTTAAAAGTTTAAACGCTTTTATTCGCTTGTAATACAGTATGTAATTACGGTCTGATAGGTCTTGGTGCCGAGGCGTGGTAATATTTAGCTGTCAGCACTTTCCCCTGTAACTTTGCAATGTGGCGTGAGGAATTCTTGCTTTAATTTTGTGCCTTTTTGTTTGCGTGTAGTGTAATAATTGTTTTCTTTTTAATATTAATGTATTTTTCTTTAAAAATAATTTACATTTAACAAATATTATTATAATATGCTATCTAACGACTAACGAGTCGTAAGGAGTTGCCATGGTCTTGAATGTTTAAATTTTCGTTTGTTTAAATATTTACAAAATAAATTTTACTCTCTTTGAATTAACATAATCATTGTTGTAATGAAACTGTACAGATTTCATTAATGATTTTATAAGAAATACAGAAGTTTACTTCTGCTAAATTCCCCTAATATTTATGACTAGGTATATAATTTATGTTTATTAAATATGAGTGTTAATTTGACGAAACTAGTTTATTTCACCTCAATTAAATTACTTTAATCAAATTACAATATATAGATAGTAAATTGGAACCCTCGTTATTTTAACAAAAACGAAATTTTCAATTAAAGATTACCATCGTTAATATGCAATTTAATTTCTTTATTTACTTTAAAATTAAGTTTTAACTTGTTTTTTCTCAAAAGTTCACGCTTAAATGGAAAAGCGACATTTTTCGGCGGAAAAAAGTTAATTGCGTGTAAGTCGAAATTGGTTTAATTGGGAGATATTTATTTTTGCGAAAAGCCGTTGAAGTTGATTGAGATGTTAAGGGGCAGGTTCGGTTCTCGGGTCAGCAAAAAATTCAAAGGATGATATGAATTAAGATATACGATCAATCCAACCAGTCAATACACTAAAACAGTATATCAACTTTTTATGTGAAGACATCTAAACTGAATTATGTAAGTGCTTACCTAAATACCTCCAACGTCTTTGAAAGAAATATTTTTATTTTTTTTACAAAAACACAAAAAAAAATATTATTCATACTTAAAATATATTAGCATTTTGGGCACGTTGTCGGACAACGGGGATCGGTTGAACTATTTGTAATGCCAGGCATTCAGTTCAGATGGTTCAACCGACCCTTTGTACTACATATAGTTTTAAGTTCTTTTTTTTTAGGTTAGTATTATTTAAAATAGTTATTTTTTTAAGATTTTATTGTTATTTAAATAAATAATTTTAGTTTATTATTTGCATGAACATGACAATATAATATTACGCTACTAAAATCCATTAAATATTATAAAAAAAAATTCTTATGCGGTAGATATTATTTTCCTTCATTTTCGTACGGGATAATATTTTCCTCAGCTACAACCGCATTTCTATGCAATTATAAGCACATCAACCTTAATACGACCATTGCAAATTCAACTGTATTTACATTCTCCTACGTACTGAACTATTTACTACAGACGTTATATCAACTGTCCATAACCTATAGTAATTAGTACTACCTTGTTCAAAGACATTTACCTTCTAGGGTTGCGCGTGAGCTATGCTGGTTGTCAACCATTGGACATATTGTCGCCAAGCTAACATAGATTGATTGATAGATTGCATTAGGGTTCAGTATAATTTTTTGCTATAAGCAAAAAGAGTTGACGGATATTGATAATTCTTGTAATGTAAGCCTTTAAATATGGGGTTCAATGATTAAGGCTAGCGTACACTGGAATGATTCTAATCTTAAGGTCCTTCCATGAGAAAAAAATAATATATTCCAATTTGATCAATTTTATTTAAAAGCTATTTATAAAATGTTTAATAATAATAAGATCTCGGATTTTTCTCAGTTTTATGAATTCATTGTTTTGGAATGATGTTTTTAATGTGTTTTTTTTTACATATCCAAACCTTGACAATAACAAAATTAATGCTTTTATTTTATTATGAAATTGTGATATCTGGGGCTGAACCTATAGATAACCAAAACAAGTAATTAATCTGATTTTTTATTACCGCTAGGTACAGTCGACATCAGGTCAATGGTAACACTTTTTACTTTTAACAGTTCCTATTATTTGAGTCGTAAGACTTGAAATCGTACTGCAAGTGTTACCATTGATCTGCTGTTGACGTACCTATTTGTTTTCAAATATGAAGTGCTTGTGTTTTCATTATATATTCATCTTCATTCATACATCTTAAAAGTCATATTCTTTCTCCGCTCTCTCTCAAACAGAATAAGAAGAAAATGTCGATAAAAATATTCTAAAATCTAACCTACCGTTATGTAGAGTTAGGCCAGTCTCTTTAACACATATCCAATAATGTGCAATATCCCTTACTAGGGTAATGTAATCGATACTTCTAATTCACTGAATTAATTGAGTCCGGAATTCCAGTTTACCCTTTTAGGATCGACTATCATAAATTACCGTAACATTTATGTTAAATTTTATTGCACTACATGTAATGCGAAATAGAAGTAAAAAAAAGTTAGAGTTACTCAATTTGAATTAAATTAATGGCCAAAATAACTAAGTTGTTACAGCCACCCATATTGGAAGTATCGATTTAGGTAAATACATTTTCGCCAAAAAATTCTTTGAATTTTTAAATTTTGCTGATTGCATTATACGTTCGGTCTGTCAATGTCATCAGCATACGATTTTCGACTGGATGAATTGTCGACTAGTAAGTATCGACTTGACAAATATTCGAGTTTAATTCATTCGACCCCACGAATATTCGACCCAGCATTCATCGATACAATGAATATAGATCCCATGGGGTACGGTCGAAGACAGAGAAAGGTGTACAATAGAGTTTTTAAGGTTGAGATTTTCTCAAAAACTACTTGACCTATTGCAATAAGTCTTTCACTGTTATTAGATAGATAAAAGTTAAAACTATGTATTGTAAATTAATTATTAAAATCTGTCTAGTAGTTCTTGAGTAAATCTCAACCTTGTTGAGACCCCACGTACACTTATTTCTGTCTTCTACTGAAAATTCATTATTTTCTCAATAAGTAGTCCAATAATCATTCGAACGAACCTACATTGTAAGTGTGGCCTGGTTTTCATTGTGGTATTTTATTTTTTATTAATATTTACAAAAATACCGACGTTCTTCTACCGTTAATTTCGCTCATAAATCGTTTTCGCTATCGAAAATCACCATTTAAATCCCTTAATGACTCTTTCATATATCGCTGGCCAAATATGCGAGTGGTAGCTGATATCGGTACATCGTGTACGCCTCCCGGTGTAATTTATTATTGCAATCGAGTACGGTGTGAATTTGGGTCGAGTTAGCGACAGGTGGTTGGGGTAGATGAGTTGTTATTACTTTAATTTATTGAATAACGAGTTTTAAAAACGATAATATTTTACTATCTATGTGCATTTGCGGTCAGAAAAACTGCACACATTTTTTTAAAATCACTATTGTTAAAGGCAATTAGTCCGATTCAGACTACGTAAGGTTAGTATATCCTTCGTGGGGCACTGTATTCGCTTTTATAACAAGTTGCCAGACAGTGTCACGACGTTGACAGAGAGGAAATTTAAAAATTTCATTAAAGGAACACTTGTTAAGAAGGCGTATTACAGAATAGATGACTATTTAAACGATGAACATGCGTGGTGTGTGTCGCCGGTTCCGCATGAAGGATAGAATTTAGATTACTAATAATAGTAATAGTTGTGTAATACCCGGTTATTAAGTAATTGTAATACCATTATTTTAAAAGATGTGCTGCTGAGATTTTTTTGCGAATTTTCTCCTCAGCGTTGGCACCTTTTCCTTGCAAAGTGGTGTAAATGTAAATTCAAAAATATGTTGACGTGCAAAAATGTACACAACGTGCTTACTTGCAATAACAAAATTTGACTTTGACTGTGTCCGTCTAATTGCCGGTTTCAACAATATAAGTGAGTGATATCAGTTTATATATTATAATAATTTGTAATAATGGCTCACTAGAGTTTTAATTACACATTAATATATGAAATATTACAGAATCTAGTGAAATTTTCACAAAAAGTACTATTTAACTACTTGACGAAACACGACCCGAGACGGCGACTTTTATATTTGATTTGATAGCAAATTTTTGTCCTTTTCTATAATCTGTTTTGGCGTATATTTTAGATGTAAATGTTAAATTTAGTAGTTATATTGAGCTTATTATTAAAGTGCTCAACGTGTGCAGAATTTATTCAATAAATAAGTAAATTATTACCTATATATAAACGGATATCACTCACTTATATTGTTAAAGTCGGCAATTAGACCGACAGTTTCGACCGATTTCGACGGTCTTTTTTCAAGGTTGGCGCGCTCACCTTGAAAAAAGACCGTCGAAATCGGTCGAAACTGTCGGTCTAATTGCCGACTTTAACAATATAAGTGAGTGATGTCCGTTTATATATAATAATTTGTAGTAATGACTCACTATAGTTTTAATTCTAAAATAAATAAGTACTTGCTTAAAAAAAATTATGATTTTTTTTTTAATACAATTGATAAACATAACGTCACTTTACAAATTAGTGCAACAAATAGTGATTGTGACCTCATAATATGAACTCTTATTCTGACGAAGCAAACAAGTCTAATCCGTAAAATAATCTAGATCTAAAAAAATCCACGTGGACAGAATCCCTGTAAACCCCATATTAGGAACCTCGCTTTGCAGTATGTGCTATTTGTTCAGTTAGTTCCAACAAAGTGACACAAATAGGATCAGAACCCAAGACCGATGGAGAGTCCGTCACCGCATGTCTCTACGTGCGACAATTCGCTTTGCCATTTTTGACGCAATCCAATTGTAAGTCTCCAACATGCAAAGCAGGTCTGTCTGTCGCGCCAAGTTTAGAAGTGCTCCCGATTTAGGAGCGTATCCCCTTTTCTTGCAATGATGTGTAGATGCCAATTCGTTGCCTTCTTGGTTGCTATGGAAATGTTAGACCAGAGATAAGCATATATTGAGAAATGACATTGCCACATTTCAATGTAGCTTTGCCCCACCTACAAAACTACGTGACCATGTAAGCTGTACCTATCATTTTGTTGGGGACTTATTACAGATTTCATATTGCATAATCATAATCAGTATCATTTTCTACTATTCTCGCAACTCCTATAGAAGAATAACAAAAACAATGAATAATTCGCTTCGATTTCTTGCTATTTACTGAATTCTTAATTAGGCTGTTTTTTTCGACTCGCTAGATGTACAAGACTTTGTTTTAAACCAATAAATTTAATAAATGGGGCAGAATCTGGCATTGTCATTTGGAAATTGACGGATAAATATTCTTTAGTTTGTTTTAAAATTTCATTGCATGGTCGTTTCAAAGCACATAAAGTGTGACTCTTTGGACCGATGATCACTATGAGATCAGCCTCCTGATCTCCTCCATCCTCTAGGCCAGTCATTAAAGGAGTTGACCCTAGCAGTAACTCCTCTATCTATGAAATTTGGCACAGTGATAGAGTACCATATGTAGATTGGAATTGACATAGTATCCAATAATTTGTAGAAACGGAAGTTAGGTATTTTCAAGGTCAAACTTAAATTACGTGGTATCAATTACAGCAAAATTGCTCTATCCAAAATTCTTTTTTTACAAGTTCTAGTTACCTATAGGCATGTGTTGACAGAATATCCAACCATATTTCCATATGGAAATATATATATTTTAATAAAATGTGTTTTTTTGCCGTAATTTCCAAGGGATAATTACTCACTCCAATTTCTATTTAATTATGTATTTAAAATATTACTTTCGAAAGTAGTTATGAATATCCAATAAAAAATCCAGACCGAAAAGCGTTATCCAGAAATTGACGAAAAATGGGGGTTTCCAAAAATGCTCAGCCCGATTTTTCTTGTCATTATGAACAGACTATCTTATTAAAACTGCTTTTCAAGTTTTCCAATAAAAAATGCAGGCGAAGCACAAAATATCAAATAGAGTTGTATTCAAATATTTCTAATCAACGCGACGGGGCATGCGCCACTGCGCGCGGATCGCTACTGCGGCCGATTAACAACCTTATTCCTATTACACGTACAGAACAGCGGGAACGCGGACGAGAAATTGGACGGAGCGGAGGAGATATTTGGAGATGGGATTCTGTTGTCTACTCATATACAAATAAGGTTAATTGTAGATTAAGTCTTTACTAAAGTCCAGTAAAGATCCATGCGAACAAGCGTTTTCTAGAAATCGACGAAAAATTAGAGTTGAGAAAAATGCTAAGTTCGATTTTTCTTATCACTATGAACATACTTACGATCTTAGTCGAACTGTTCTTCAAAGTCAAAGTCAATTTATAATAAACCTTATTCCTATACAAGTAGAAAATATCTATCGCATCGGTAACTGGAAGTTGAACAAATATTTTGGAGATAGGACTCTGTACTCTACCTACAGTTATACGAATAAGGTTTATTTTAGGTTAACTCGTTACCGAGTGGTGAAAGCTCGACCGACCTACGCCAACATGCACAAAACCATTCTAATCTAGCCCGTATCATCGGCGCATAAGTACGACAACATTTCAAGGTTAGTACGGACATAGCAAAACAAATGGTAACACTTGCAGTACGATTTCAACTCTTACGACGCAGATAATAAGAACGGTTCAAAGTGTTACACTTGATCTGACTTTGGAATGTTTTACGTAAGCTCGACCGACACAACAGTACCTACGCCAACATACACAAAACCATTGTAATCTAGCCCGTATCATCGGCGCATAAGCGCAACATGTCAAGTCAAGGTTAGTACGGACAAAAGCAGATCAATAGTAACACTTTCAGTACGATTTCAACTCTAACGACGCAGATAGATATATAGATTGGAGCGGTCCAAAGTGTTACAACTAGATGTGTTTTTATGTGTACTTACTAGGTACCTACTACATGGAATGTTTAAGTAAGCTCGACCGAGACGATAGTACCTACGCCAACAAACACAAAACGTAATCTAGCCCGTATCATCAACGCATAAGTACAACATATGTCAAGGTTAGTACGGACAATGGCAAAACACTTTTTTTTCGCCGTGGGATCTCGTTTGGTGTGCGTGTATCAAATTATTTCTTAAAATTATAATTATCTGTTATATAAAACCCTACTGTATTGTGATATTATTAGAATCAAAATAGATTATCAGTCAATAAGCGATTCAGCGGAACGGTGCGCCGTGCTACATGCGATTGGACCCCCCTCACCCCCTCGAGTAACAAAGACAGCTTGTTATTTTTCAACTCGCTCGCACATCGACTACGGGTATATTTGCGTGCGGCATAGGTCTTATTACTTACGTCATACTGACGACTACAGCTAAGCAAATTTAAATTCTACACTTGTACGATGAGCGTGAGATATTCACCTACTAATAATATGTAATCGCAACTACAACCACAAAAATCTACAAGTGAGGGTGATCTGCCTAATATACTAACCAAATTCCAAACACAATTAATTTTTCAATTCGACGAATTGATAACCTCCTCCTTTTTTTGGAAGTCGGTTAAAAATACAAAATAAAACACGAAACAAAATACAAAACAAAAAAATAAATAAAAAAAAAACATTAAAAAAATATATTTAGCTAAGGATCGAACCCGGAACCGCGTGCACGGGAGGCGACCGCTCCAGCCACTAGACCGATTCGTTCGCTGTTTAGCCCGGCGAAATTACCAAGCATATCTCATGCACCAGCGTGAGACATGAACGGACCGCTCCGTCTAGATTTCGACAAAATTGCAAGTAATCTAGTACAGACAGATTCCCAGCTCTCCTAATACACCTACTTCGGTATAAATGAGTTCAGAGTTTATGCTCAAATAAAATTCAAAGATAATTACAACAAAATGTTTGATAAAATACTAACCAAATTCGAAACACGATTAAAATAAAATACAAAATAAAACACGAAACAAAAAAAATATATATTTAGGCTAAGGATCGAACCCGGAACCGCGTGCACGGGAGGCGACCGCTCCAGCCACTAGACCAATTCGTTCGCTGTTTAGCCCGGCGAAATTACCAAGCATATCTCATGCACCAGCGTGAGACATGAACGGACCGCTCCGTCTAGATTTCGACAAAATTGCAAGTAATCTAGTACAGACAGATTCCCAGCTCTCCTAATACACCTACTTCGGTATAAATGAGTTCAGAGTTTATGCTCAAATAAAATTCAAAGATAATTACAACAAAATGTTTGATAAAACACTAACCAAATTCGAAACACAATTAAAATAAAATACATAATAAAACACGAAACAAAAAAAACATATATATTTAGCTAAGAATCGAACCCGGAACCGCGTGCACGGGAGGCGACCGCTCCAGCCACTCGACCAATACGCTTGCTGTTTGGCGTGGCGAAATTATCAAACACTATCTCATGCACCAGCGTGAGACATGAATGCGACTAGATTTCGACAAAATTGCAAATAATCTAGTACAGATTCACAACAGGGGCGTTTCTTAAAGCTGGAAGTAACATAAAAAAACACTAAGCGCCCAATTAAGTTAAAGACACTCTAAAGGAATCTCTGGGTTAGTTTATCCTAGACCCCGTGTCGCGAAGAAAACACACACTATATACTCAACTTATATAAGGCAATACGCATATTACATTTACTGCGTTCGTATGTTTCGAGGACGATGACGATAATAATAATTAAATTGCGATGTTTAGATCAACCTCCTACATACATACATACATACATACATACGTATAGTACGGACAACAGCAGATCAATGGTAATACTCGCTCGCATTCGCACGATTTCAACTCTTACGACGCAGATAATAAGAACGGTACTTAGCCCAAAGTGTTGATCTTCTCTTAGCTGTACCTATTAACCTACTTGAAGAAACTCGCCCGCCGCGCGACCGGTTTTCGACGCCCCTCGCCCGCCTCGGGCCCCGCGCTGGCCTGCGCTTGATAGGTATTTCGAAATAATGGTGTTCCGCCTGGATATTTTGTTGGATTCTTTTGAAATCAGGTTATTTGTGGGTATCTCATTACAATTGTAAAAAATATCTGATAGAGTAATTTTCCAGAGATAATTAAAATACAAATTCTGTATAATGAATTGTTTCATTTGGATTTTTTTGTTGGATTTTCGTACTTATACTAGAAATAATAATTTGAAGGCATATTAAAAACAGAAACCCGGCGGAGCAATTATCCTATGGAAACTACGGCCAAAAAAGACATTTTATTAAAATACCTACACTTTCGAATTAAAAAGTAGTTTTACTTATGAATGTACAGAAGCACACTAATAAAATACAATTTATAGAAAAAGAATTATGACCATAACATTGTTCCAGAAAAAGATACGGTATAATGTTGAATTTCAATTAAAATAAGTAACTTCCGCCTCGAAATATTATTGGATTCTCTGACAATTGTTCTTATAAATATGCTATTAAGTATACAAAAAAGTTTCATCGATAGAGGAGTTATTGTTGGGGTCTCCATACAAACGCTCGCCAGAATGACTGGCCTACTCCTCCTCTACGCAAACGAAGTTGCGGGGTACAGCTAGTAATATATATAAACGAAAAGTATACCTATGTTAAATGACCATGCCAGATTCTGCCCCACCATCAACCGCAAGTTGTACAAGATACTGAATAAATGTAAAAATATCACCGTTTTTTATTAAAATTATTGGGTTAAAATAAAGTTTTGTACAAGTTGCGATTCGAAAAAAACAGCTTAATTAAGAATTCAGAAAATAGTAAGAAATCGAAGCGATTTATTCATTGTTTTTGTTTTTCTTCTATAGGAGTTGCGAGAGTAGTAGAAAATGATACTGATTATGATAATGCAATATGAAACCTGTAATAAGTCCCCAACAATATGATAGGTACAGTTTAAATTGTCACGTAGATTAGTAGGTGGGGCAAAGCTAGACGAGAAATAAGCATATTTTGAGAAATAACATTGCCACTTTTCAATGGAGCTTTGCCCTATCTACAAAACTACGTTATTTAACCTGTACCTATCATATTGTTGGGTACTTATTGCAGGTTTCATATTGCATAATCATAATCAGTATCATTTTCTACTACTCTCGCAACTCCTATAAAAGAAAAACAAAAACAATGAATAAATCGCTTCGATTTCTTACTATTTTCTGAATTCTTAATTAGGCTGTTTTTTTCGAATCGCAACTTGTACAAAACTTTATTTTAACCCAATAATTTTAATAAAAAACGGTGATATTTTTACATTTATTCAGTATCTTGTACAACTTGCGGTTGATGGTGGGGCAGAATCTGGCATGTCTTTTAAACAACTCTAAAGAGAGATCGCCAAATTGAAACGGCCTTAAAACCAGCGAATTACAAGTATCATTAATTCAAGGCATACAAAAGAACATTTTTCAGTCGAATAATTACGGTATAGTTATCCAAATGATAAACAACAACGATTTGTATTGTGAACCAAGATGGTAACCACTTCACTATACCACCAATACTCAAAGACCTACCCACCCCTCTGCTGTAAGCGTTAACACAGCACTCAGAGAGGAAGATCATACAAAACCACAGGTCAACACACTCTGGACAAGAATTAACTGTATATGATAACTATCAACAATGATTTAACATTAAATGCACACCAAAAATTACTTAATTAAAGTGACGTATGTGGACAGAAACAATCAGATAACATTATTAAGATTGCAACCCAAATACTGGACTTTGATGTATAATTCATTTGTGAATTATAACTTGACAACCTGGAATGTCGTATTCTGTCGTCTTATAGGAAATTATACTCTGTTTTGTACCTGTGGTTTCGATACAAATACGGAAAAATAACTTCTTATGTTCCCACTTCACATGGCTATTCGTATTGGCTGTTGGATGTTTGTCGTATTTGTCAAAACATTTGACGTAAGTATTTACGTCAAATGTTTTGACAAATACGTACTTACGTCAAATCAGGCCCTTAATGGTATCGCTCCGTTCGCGGTGGAAACTCAGCTTTATACTATGTACTTTTATCATCTCTTCCACTGTCTTGAGAGTAGCAAAGCCTAAATTCCAGTTGCCAAGCTGCACCAAACTCTTCGGGACGGTTGCAAGATGCAATCGGGTCAATTTATAAACGCAACTCTGACAGGTCATATCGATCCTTGAACAAATTAAGGACATGCAAAAAAATTGCTTGAAATAAATACTTGGGTTTTTAAGACCGATATACGAACAGATATTATTATACTGGTCATCAGTATTTTTGACCGTAATGAGATAACATTTTAACCAGAGGCGTCATCGTGATACGATTGAAATGAAAATGCTGTAATGTCTTTTGAACGATGGTAAATAAAGTTAAAGGAAGTCCATTTTAAAAGATGAATATTTTATTTATGTATGCCAAAATAATAATAATAATGAAGAAAAAAAACTTAATCGAATAAGCCCCCTCTGAACGTTCCCGATGCAAAGGTGCCCATAATACCAGCGGCGTTACCGCGCTGTATGGCTATGGACAGCCTTTGCATCAGGAACGATTCAGAGCGAGGCCCGAGACCGAGGTCCCGCATTCGCCACCCAATGCCACGCACAAACTCCCTGGCCTCCGCTCCCCAAGGACCCGCTGTCTCAACCGCAAAGGGCACAAACGTGTACATTCTTCCTATGTCAGAATATTTGGTATGTTTGAGTCGCGCCTAAGATTCGGCGGCCGAACCTGCGGCTTTCAAAGTTTGAAAATGATTGTGAACAGAAGTGATAGAGAAAAAACTGCAGGGTTCCGTTTTTTTGAAATTTGGATTTTAAAAAAACGTTATTTGAAAATGGCGGGACGCGACGGTTGCGAAATTATTTGATAAATTTCAGTTTAATGTCTACAGTGGTTGTTTTGTGTTTAATATCACGTTAAATTAAACAGAAAATGTTCGCGAATGTCAGTATGGTGAAATTATTGGAGGATTCATGCAGGATCTTAAGTTTCGCGCTATAGCGAAGAGTCCCTACGAGCTCGGGAGTGAATGTGACTGTCGAGCTGCTTCGTCCAGAGTGACGACGCTACGCTGCTCCTCTGGATGAAGACAAGAAGACGCGGATACCTAGGGTGACGACGCTACGGCGACTCCCTTAGATGAAGAGAAGACGTTATGATATTTTTAATATTCTGTAACATGATTTTGGCAAATGACGAACTGTCGAGTCCATTAATCAAATAATAATAATACACACCGTCTTTTGTCTAAGTCAAGACAGATATCAAACACCCGTCTTTCGCTGCTCTTTTAGGGCTAGATATAATAATATCAGTTTCAGATTTAGTTAGGATATCAGTTATAAAATGTTTATAAAATATTTTTAACCAAAAATACTTTGAAAAACACATGTCCATCCGGCTACGGTAAGTCTTTCGCTACCAAAAAAGGTTCTGTTATTTTTCTTTTCAGTCACGGAACCCTGAAAAAAACCCGAAATATATTAAAAAACCTAATTTTTTAACCTAAAATTGTGCCCTTTGCGGTTGAGTGAGACAGCGGGTCCTTGGGGAGCGGAGGCCAGGGAGTTTGTGCGGGGCATTGGGCGGCGAATGCGGGACCTCGATCTCGGGCCTCGCTCTGAATCAGCTGTCCATAGCCATACAGCGCGGTAACGCCGCCGGTATTATGGGCACCTTTGCATCGGGAACAATCAGAGGGGGCTTATTCGATTAAGTTTTTTATTATTATTATTATTGTCAGTATTTATCGTTACCTAAAATTCATCAAAAATTACCACTTGTCAACTATCCAAACATGCCCGCTACGGTTACTCTGCTGGTCTGGTCTCGCAGGAATCCATTACAACCCACGGGCTGTCGTGTTTGCGCGCGGTGCACTCAATCCGTCATCACCAGTACCTTTGAGCGAATTAAAAAAACAAAATTGCGGTCAAGTAGGCGCCATTGAGAGGGCCGTGGGTTCCGTTGATGTGGAGTAAAAACGTCGCTATTGACATGATTTTTTAAATAATGCTGTACTCTAAACTAAATAGTAAGAGAAAGATTACAACTAGGTACTTTTGTAAATACTTACCTAATCGTGTTTCATATGCATAATATTTTCACAATTAATTCAGGGTAAAATCATCATTCTTTTCGTTTCTCGTGTGGTTTAGCGACCAAACCTATTTGTCAAAGCTATTCAGGCCGCCAGTAGGCATTTTAGCGTGGCCTAAAGACTGCTGTCAACCGACAAAAACTGGGACCAACTGCTTAACGTGCTTTCCGAGGCACGGAGGGGCTCAGATGAAAGTGTCAATAGCGGTCACCCATCCAGGTACTGACCTCGCCCAGCGTTGCTTAACTTGTACTATTGTTTTCAACGTGTACTCGCAACTGGTTAAAATTCAATACCTCGCCCTCGATGCATTGTTTGTTCTAGAAAAAAACTTAAATATTTAATATAATCTTAAATGTCTTGCAAATATGTAATTTTTATATGTATTTAAAAAATATTAAAGCTCTCGACATGTCATGACATATAGCTATTATGATGGGGGACATATTGGATTGATGATTAGGTCAGAGCATTACAAACATTTATGACATCTTTGCACCCGCTACGCTGTTTTGATACAATGTCTCCATCACCCGAAGGTTGCCTGGAAGAAATCGCTTAAAGCGATAAGGCCGCCTGTCTGTACACTAGCTAATTTTGGTTTTATATGTAACTGATGTATTTTCATTTGTATGCAAATAAAGTAGATTTGATTGATTTGAAAAATCCGTTCGCGAGGACAAAGTTTTCCATTTTTTAATATTCAGGAAGGCGACGGGTGACCCTCGTGCTGGCGGCTTTCTCGCGCCTAGCCATCCAGCGCGGGAATGCCGCCAGCGTGATGGACCAAGATGGCCGAATTTTTTTGAATGTTTTTAGTTAGGTAGATTTTTAGTTTAGTTTTTAATGTATTTTGAAGTAGTTTAGTTTTATTATATTTGTTTGTACGATTTCTTGAAAAAAAAATTTCAACAAATGGCCTAATTTCACAAACGGAACCCTAAAATGAAAAAGGAATTCCGATATGTTAACAGTGCGCAGTCACGCCATCTTGTTAACCCCTCGGCAACGTATAATTATTGAACATTTATTTAATTTTTCGGAAGAAATGCCCAATGGTACGGACGTTTTGTTGAATGGCGGAATGAGTTTAGCAAAATACACATCGTTGGCACGCGATTTCTCGAAGTGATTGCTGAAAACCGGTAGCATTGAATCATCATCATCATCATCAGTCTATTTATATTGCCCCACTGCTCGGGCACAGACCTTCCCTTACAATGAGGGAGCTCGGGCCATGATCCACCACGCGGGCCCAATGCGGATTGGCGGATTTCACATGCCTTAGATTTATTCTTCTTCTACGGCATGCAGGTTTCATCACGATGTTTTCCGTCACCGTCTTGAGAGCACTCGGTAAATGTACGTAAATTTATCCGTCGAAAAAACCTAGGATAACTCATTGGTACATGGCTGCCCTGGCTGGGAATCGAACCTGGGACCTCCGTATTGCAAGTCCATTGACCCAACCACTGAGCCACCGAGCTCAGTAGCAGTAGAAAATGACAGTAGCATTGAATAATATACAGGGTATAACGTAAAAGGTATATGAAGCCGAAGGGATGATGTTCAGTATCGGCAACGGAACAACTTTTGTTCTACGACTTTTCGAATAAAAAATAAAATAAAATTAATGTCTCATACAAATCGATCAGCTGACCGGTACGAAATGTATGAAAAGTCAAAAAATAAATAAAATGAAAATAACTATGCAGTAATCACAGAACAGCTTAAAATGTTAGTAGGGTAGGGTAGTTTTTGTTTACAAAATAAGACACTTGATTTTGGCTTCGGTATAAATCAATGAACCTCAATCTAATTAGATTTTATTAGAAGAGTAAAGCAAAACATAAAATTATCATAAACATAAAAAAACATAAACTGTCTCCTGTTAATCTTATACCTACAATCTAGAAATGATTGATTGTGAGAGTTTTTAGTTTTAGCTTTAGATTTTGGGCAAATTCAATTCAATTCAAATATCTTTATTTCGGACTATGTGGTCCATATGTTGTTAGTAATACAATACTTGTTATCTACGGTTAGTAAATATATTTATATACAAAAAGTAGGTAGTATTAAATAGGTGGCTCCCACACTCGTGCTACCTGGCTACGTGAAGGCGTATCCAGTGCCTCTGCATGGGACAGTCCCACCGCTCGCCGACCACGCTCAGGATGCTGTTATTGCTGCGGCGCACCCGGCACATCAGAGAGGCGCATCTCTTGCGCACTACTGCATGAAAGCCATCAATGCGCGCCTCTGTGAACATGCCAGCTAGTTACTCTCGTTCTAGGCAAAGCTAGTTACTCTCGTTCTAGGAATTACTAAATAAAATACACACACAAAACGGTAAAAACGAAAATCATTTGATGAAATTATGTACCTATTTAATTAAGCATGTGTAGGTTAATAACAATCAATTTGTGTGTACAAATGGCGCGTATTCATATAAGTACGTGATTTAAAGTTACGCCACCATTTAGGATCCGTTTCTTTCTATCTTAACCTTTTTTAACGAAGTGTGAAAGGGATAGCAATGCGATTTAAGGGAATTGAGGTTTAACCAGGTTTATGAATAACAACATATGTTATGAAACAAAGTTATCGCAGCTCGATCAATTAGGTAATGTTGGTGCGAAAAAACTTGATCCTAATAAGAGTTTGCTTCGGTTAAAATAAATGTATAGATATGTGAAGATGCGTAATTCTTTATTTTGAACACGTTTCCAGTAAGTGACTTTGTATGTTTTGTGTCACAATATAGTAACAGATTCATTATTCTTTGCATAAGATCAGTAATCAGTATATTAAATGATGTGGTCGACAATTTCAAACATTTTATTACTTTTCGTCAAATTATTGGCAAAATATATCTAGATCATAATATCTAAGTTTGTTCTTCTCAGCTTTAACTCAATAAACTATTATTAGGATTTTCTCAGCTAACTCCATTATATTCAGTTTTAAGTAGTTCTTTATGATTGTTAACATTTCCTAATTTCATTTTAATATGCTTTCATTTTCATAGATAGATTAATTTATTTCATAATACAATGTCATTTTTACAGTTATGTCAATACTTAAAATACACATTATGAAGTTAATCCTCAATTTAAAATAATAATAACTATGTATAACAAAAGCCAATGGGCACATTCGTATGGAGGGTGGTGCCTTTTTTTTTTCGCGCGGCCAGAATCAGTTTCATATCTACTGTGTAGGAGACCATACAAAAAGAGAAAAACAGTTGTTCCCGGGGTTCTAACCGCAGTCCGGGCCGAGATAATAGAGTTTAACTTTTACCAAAAGAGAGGAGAATGTCGCAACTGCCATCTACAATATACTCCCCCTTTGCGACAATTTATTAGTTTCCGGTCTTCAAAAGCGGAAATCCGGCGCACCATGTACAATATACCCCCCCCCCCCCCCCCCCCTGCCCAAACCAACAAGACATTGTGTTTCCTATTATTCCTTAAGATGTCGCATCCGCCATGTTCAATACACTCCCCCTAGACGTTTTTTTTGCGATCAACCAAAGCAGAATTCCGGTTCAACATGAACATTGAACAATATCCTCCCCCTCACCTAAAAATAAATTGAAATGTATTTTATTTCATAAGGCGTCGCATCTGCCATCTATAATACACTTCCCCTTTGATGTTAATTTATTTGTTTCCTCCTCCCCTCGTAAAAAAACATATTTATTTCATTTCCCGTAATAATTATCCTCCTTGGTGTAACTTGTGTCCGATGTAGTTGGATTCTCCCCGTGTAAACTTGACGAACTGAACTACACTAAATGGTTCCTCAGCATCCTCTGGCTAGGTGATCGATGTACGGTCGACAGCACATAAAGCGTATCACATTGGCACGATACGCAGGGGTTATACGACGTAGTTTGCAAAGTTTGGTTTTTTGTAGGTTGATGTGCCGTTGACTGTACACAAAAGTTAAGACGTTTTGAAAAAGTAAACAGAAGTATGACATACGCCGTAACAAGCCCAGTGGCTTGTTAAAAGAAACCATTGCAAAATATATCGTATAACTCCTGCGGTGCCAGTGTGATACGCTTGATGTGCTATCGACCGTACATCGATTGTTGCGGCGTATGTTACACTTCTGTGTGTTTGTATGTGTTAGAGGATATTTTTGCACACATAAACACTCGTACATATTAAAACACTCCCAAACTCACACCAAACGAGATCCAAATACAAAAAGATACTATTCCTAATATCGTCGATCTGGTTCGAGTCACGGTTTTCAACAGAGCATTAGCTCAACATTAGTTGAAAAAGAATGGCAAGGTCTCTGGTTCGAATCCCAGTCGCGATGTAATATTTAAAAAGATACCGTAAATCACAAATTACACTCGGATGAGCAAAACTCACCCTAAATAACACAAAAATACTGGCACATAAAAACTCTCTTACACATAAAAATTCCCCTAGATATCGTACTAATTAGTTTTGCGCGTCTGAGTATGGTAGTGTAATTTGAAACTGAATGTAAGTACCATAGAGTGTGTTGTGAGTATTTGGGAGCATTTTTTTTATGTTAGGACACGAAAAAATCACAGTTTTCGTTTGTCTATGTATTTTTTTTGCGTAAAGGTATGTTTGTATTTAAGGAGTGCGTTGTTGATTCTAGGTGTTTTGTGGGGCGTATATTTTGTGTGTATTTGCATATTGTATTTTGTACGCTAAAGAGTATTTTTGTTTGGCTGTGTGCTTATGCATAAAGATGACTGTATTTTGTGTGTTACAAATGCAGTTTCCTGTGTTTTGTGTTGTTCGTAAAGGTATGTTTGTGTGTAGATGGGTGCGTTTTTGTTTCTAGTTGTGTTTTGAGTGTTTGCTTCTTTCTGCGTTAAACAGGGTTTTTGTATCGTAGGGTATGTATATATCAGGGTGCAATTTGTGTGCGAGACTGTAATTATGTTTATCTGGTTGTTTTTGTAATAAGGTGGCGTATTCAAACGTGTTTCAGTGTCTAGGTATATTTTATTATGTTTAGGGGTGTGCTTGGGAGTTAAGAGTTTATTTTTGTGTATGTCGGACTCTGGATATAGTTATATGAGTCAACGTGTGTTTATATCCAACGTGTTTAACGCTTCTGTATACTTTTCTTTAAATGTTAGGGGTTCGTGATAGTAGCATAATAATTATGTATCCTAGCTAGGCGATGCTGATAAACGACTGAGATCGTCTGGATCCTTTATTGGATGTTTTAGGGGAACCGGAAAAAGTTTTACTGTTTTGGGGGTGGGGGTTCCTTACCTCAATAGGGAAAAAAGGAACCTTTATTTAAAATATTATCAGTCTCCGCGATATTAGAGTTAAATAAAATGACAAACTAAAGTAACATGAGACAGAAAGTATTTATTTATAACAGCCGAGTCGTGGCCTTTTGACGACAGTAGGGTCTTTAAAACCATGGGAATTTGCGAGATATTCGATTTTAATTTTTCCTTTACGTAAACTCAAATATCTCGGCCCCGGATGAGTGGGGAAACATAAACGCAACATTTTTACGTTCATCGTGAAGTCCGAGATTCTTACTTTCAGTCAGGGTATAAATATTTAAGTTTAAGTAAAGTCATAAAACTTGAGAGGGGGTGTGGTGTAGAGGATGCACCGGATGTGAGAGGATTCTTACCTTCCGGGATTTTTACATTCAGTCGGGGCAGAGATATTTAACTTTAAGTAAATGACAAACGTGAGAGGGGGGAGGATGTGCTCATTTTAGATGATGCACCGGCCATCTAAAAAGAACCGGAAATCTAGTGGCCCAGTCGGGATGAATTATAACAAGTTATAGTAGATGGCCGGTGCACCATCTAAAATGAGTATATCCTCCCCCTCTGTCACATTTGTCATTTACTTAAAGTTAAATATCTCTGCTCTGACTGAAGGTAAAAATCCCGGAACAACATTTTCTTGTAGACGACCTCATAGTGAATGTAAAAATGTTGATTCGACGTCTCTACCCTCCACCGGGGCCGAGATATTTGATACAACGGAAGTAAAAAGTTAAAGTCGAATATCTCGGCCCGGACTGAGGTTACAGATGAGCTGCCATAATATGTTTTATTTACTTTGCCAATATGTACCTAAATAACCATATTTGGTTTCTGGCTGCGAAAATTTCAAAAGGCTCCAAAAACGCCCATTGGCTTTTATGCATTGCATAAATTATGATTTTAACATTAATAAGTCAAATTCCTTAAAGGAATACAATTCGCTATCCAATAAAAGGTATTTCAGTCGGCGACCAAACGTTTCGTCATCTACTTCACCACGTAAGTCTGCTGGCATAGTAATCTTGGTGTACCTTTAAATAAATTATATATAGTATTCTATGTATTTTTTTTTCAATTCACCTTATATCTGCCTATATTTGGAATAGTATCGAACATATGGTTGCTAAAAGAATTCTTAGCCTTTTTAATGTTAACTACATTGAATACTAGCCATAAGTTTTCGGTTATTACAATTGGACCAATAGTATCAAAAATCCTAAAGAGGACGTCATTTATATTCAAATCCACGCCTAACCGATTTGTCATCTCATCTACTGCCACCTTACTTGTCAAATATGATTTACAAACCTCATTAGGGCCAAAGGAATTAAAATAAGGATGACACGGTTACATCATACTGTTTATGTTAATATTTTATTGCGTAGTCGCCAATAAAAGGCTCTATTTCGAAGTAGGACAGTAAACGCTGCCATGAGTTATGACATTGTAAATTTTAAATTCATATCTTGAACCTTATATCGACACTTGGGAGCGCTCGATAGGTATTCTTGAAAATATCGTGACTGACTACTACGTAGAGTTTGTACTAGTTTTGACTGAAACCGAAGCCAAATTTTTGGTCACTTTTATTGTAGTGTATTTGGTTTGGTTGACAATGAACATCAATTAGTCACTTCGCAATTCGGTACAAATATTAATTTGTCTAATTTTACAGACATTAACACCGTCTTCATATATGCCCAGTGGTAACTTCTAGGTAACTGATAAACACGATATTAATGGCAATAATGTTCACTTTTAATAATTTATAATTTTTACACGTTAGGTTAGTAGTTTTAGATAGTTTAGATTTAATTTGTATTTATTTGTAAATATTATTTCCTAATTTTGAATAAATAAATATTTTTAACTTTTAATAACTATTGGGCAACTTTGGAATAGAATAATGAATGTCCTAAGAAATTAAGCAATGACAATCAAAACAGAATCAGAAACATGATCAGTCAGTTACTTTGTAGTACATACTGAATCGTTATTAGAACTATTTATATAAGTATTATTGTAATAATTTAAAAGATAGAGGACATAATAAAACCTTTCATTGAGAGCTTATTTGTCATACATTTTAGTCACTTAATAATTTTACTGATATTGAGAAATCTTTCTCCAACATTTTCAATTTTTTTTTAAATATTACAAAGTTAAGAAAACATGTTAACAATGTCGAGAATGAAGAATTATCTTACATATAACCTTATTATAAATTGATGATCACATTGTGACTAAAACACATTACTTTTGAAACCGAAACCAATGTTTTGCCGAACCCTAACCATAACAATGTTTGTTTAATTTTTTTGAGAGCACCGAGGACCCAATTTTTCGTGCGCATCTCAGCTCTTGAGAACGAAATCATAACACTTCATGGTCTTCTGGTTTTTTGAGTAGGAACTATTGAGTAGGAAGCGATGCTCAGAGTTGAGTTCAAACACTGGTCTTACGAGTACTTGAGTATTAGATTTTGAATGAAATAATCATCATATCTACAGTTGGCACATCAAGTGTAACATTTTGGACGTTGTACCGTTCTTATTGTCTACGTATAAGAGGCGATATCCTACTGCAAGTGTTACCAAGTGATGTTGACTGTACAAATTGTAGGTTTGTGATTTGGAAATAGAATTGATATTATTATTTCTGTAATTCTCAATACTTTTTTTTTTTGCTATTTGATATTCATAGTTCGATGAACTATTAGATGTGTCATGATTTTTATTATTATTAAAGAATTTAATTCAGTCCGATCCATATCGTTTTTGGAAGTAAATTGTCTATATTTTTGTACACCTTTTTGAATTTACATTTAAGTATACCATTGGATTCTATAACTTTTGATCGACAGACCGTTGCCCGAACGACGCATGGCCGACATAATTAACTTTTGAAACAAGTTGACATGTAAGTTATATTTTATTATAAGATATTAATAATCGCTCAGAATATTTTATTTTCGATAAGTAGGTAGTGAAATTGCACCATTATGCTACCACTTCCTAACGCACAGCTTCTCTACCCAAAGGTTGTCTGGAAGAGATCGCTCTCAGCGATAAGGCCGCCTATTGTATAATAGATGTTTAAGCTTAGTATGTGTATCTGTTTTCGTGCAATAAAGAATATTTATCTTATCTTCCATGACCATTCCTGTCAGCTGTGTCACCCCAATAGGCAACAACGGTACGCTTAGAAATCCAATAATAGGCATAGTGACAGTACCAAAGAATCTCTAAAATCATGTGTTTATCTAATTAAATAGGACTCACAGATTTTGAAAAACGCATTTATTTTTCTATTCGTGGCTAGATTAATATTATTTTTGATAAAATAAAACTACGAAATAGCTCAATCCGCCATATTACGCTAAACACCAATCAGAGCGAATGACGTCACGATTAAATGCAGTGTTGCCAGACTTACGGAAAAATCCGTAGATCTACGGAATGAACCGTTAGCGTTACAATGTAGGCGTCAACATTTTTTTTTTACATTTTTTTTATTTGTTTCAGATGAATCAGCAATGTAAAGTGTGTGGCGAGCCTGCTGCTGGATTCCATTTTGGTGCCTTCACGTGTGAAGGATGCAAGGTAAGGATAGCCTTATTGATAGTACCTAAAGGATATATTTATTGTCTTCAATAACAGTTTATAAATCCGTATACAATACTTCGCTGGTCCATTCAATTCCTCCTAGATTTCACATGGTAGTCTACTATGTAACATTCATTAACTTTATAGATTTTATTTTTTTTAGGATTACCATAGCCATTGTCATTTTTGACAGTCCTTGTCGTTTTTTGACAGTTCTTGTAATTTTTGTCAGTCCTTGTCATTTTTGACAGTTCTTGTCAAGTTTGATCAACGTCGGTCAAAAGGTATATCGGCAATATGTCTGTCGGGCGAAAGTCGCGTTGATCAACTGTAGTGTCGATTATAAGTTATATCGGTCATAGTATGTAGTTCGGGCAACGATCTGTCGATCAAAAGTTATAAAATCCTATGCTAGACAAAACATAATTATTATACAGCTAAAATAGTCTTTTAATAACTAAACCGACATTTTCTCGCCATTTTCAAGTTCGTATCGCAGCGTTGAATCAGAAATCAGAGTCCCTATCTCGATTTCCACAGTCTATGCAAATCTACAGAAGGTCAACTCCTCAACAATCACTGTGGACTTACGATCAATACAAACCTTTTAAAAGGAAGAGATTGGCGTGTGAATAGCGGGTAGAGACGAGTTGTCGTCACTTTTGCGGGAATAAATCACTCTGGAGATAGCCTAGAATCTAGGCTGGGTTTGTGGTCTATAAAAGGGCTACAATTGTAACAATTCTTGAGTGTCGAACGCTAAATTTATTCGTCTGCGAGGCATCTCGCTCACTCTTTCGCGATATAGCATCATCATCATGTTGTGCACTTCTGGGCAAATATGTATTATGCAGGGTATTCGAGAAATAATTCGACAAATTGAAACTGGGGTTTGTACTAATGATAAATATTGAATTGGTAAGGTTTTTTAGCAAATCAAACTGCAATTTTTTAAACTAAGTACGTCACAAGTCACACAATGACCTCATAAATGACCATAAGGTCAAATTCCAATGAAAGAAATCGTTGCAAAAGATTAAAAATACCTTAAAATTTAAAAACTCCAAAGCACAGTAACGATGCACATTAATTTTTTTTTTGGTTTTGAATTTATTGTAATTTTTTTATTTTTCCCTGTGCAGAATTAATATATGTCACAACCCTAACCATCCATTTAATTTTCTCGAATGAATTCAAGGCCACCCTGTAGTGTGTTGTATCAGGAATACCTAATTGTACGAGATGGGATGCCATCATCATCATCAGCCCGTATCAGTCCACTGCTGGACGTAGGCCTCTCCCAAAGCGCGCCACTCAACCCTACTCTCGGCCCTCTGCATCCAGTCCCTGCCAGCCATCTTGCGAAGGTCATCCCTCCATCTGATCAGGGGGCGTCACACACTACGTTTACCCGTTCGTGGCCTCCATTCGAGAACTCGTCTACCCCATCGGTTATCGGTTCTACGACAGATGTGACCAGCCCACTGCCACTTCAGTTTACTGATTCTATGAGCAATGTCAACCACTTTTGTCTTCAGCCCGTATCAGTCCACTGCACTAAACCAGATTCTCGTCAATTTGCATCCAGTCTCTGTCAGACACCTTGCGCAGGTCATCCTATCTTATCGTGGGTCGCACGGTACGATGTAGTTTTTTTTACCATACCATAATTATTATAACCTAACCTTACACCGTAATTATTGCAATAAGTTTAGTTTGACTTAACTGATCCTATAAATTTTCACTTGCACACATAGAACTCTACATTAAATGTAGAGTACGAATTAAACCGCACCCAAAACCCTTAAAATTTATGGAATTTCGCAAACAACTGACAGTTAAGTTAAGAGAATGAGCAAAAAGGTATATTTTACAGGAATGTCAGTTAAAAAGTAAGCCAGCAATCTCTACCTTTATGTATAGCGAGCACTGTATGCGGCGGTAATATGACATAGTTTGCAATGTATTTGTGTAGTATATTCGACTGTACATAATAAGTCCAAGGAGCGGCGACTGATCACAAATCGTCGCACTGCACTGCATTCCAATAGAGTCACCATATTAAGTGATAATGTAGGATAAATTATTAGAATGATAAAAATGTTGACAAGACATTGAAATTTAAAATATTTTCATTAGAATAGAAAGAATAGAAAATATGTTTATTGCCATACACCAATTACATAAGCTTACAAGAAATCAATCAAGTAGTAAGTTATAATCTAATATAGTTATGCTAAGTGGTGTGGCAAAAGGTGCATGTTTCAGCTGAGCTGACACCGAGGTGTGCAGCGCTGTGACTCGACATGCACCTCTTCCCTACCAGAATATATACCTGATATTCGGTATGATAATGAGCTTGAACTAAGATAGCCTAGTGCTATCTTCCCTTTGAACTATACTAGGGTGGGTGACTGGGTACTTTACTAATTAAATATAAATATTTTTTACAAATTAGACGTGTTGGAAACCAACACAACATATTGGCAACACTAGAGCCAAACTGACACTTCCTGTCAACTGTCAATTGCTCTCTAACTCTTGGTCGACACGGACAAGCAATACAGTTTCTATTTAATTAACTCAGTGGTTTAATTTCAAGCTCAACTAATTCAGCAACCTATCAGTCTATTCCATATCACACTACGAGCTCTCTTCAAGGCGTAGTATGGAACGTGGGAGCGTGGGACCGGAGGGTGGGATGACCAATGCAAGGTGTCTGGAAAGGACTAGCCGGCTGGCCTTTTTTGTCCTGTCAAAACCTGCGCGAACGAAATTTTTGTACTAATTTTCGCCAAAAATCTGACATTGACGGGTAGTAAAACCCCGCTGGATGCATACAGTCGAAAAGGGTTGAGTGGTAGAGACCTATGTCCAGCAGAGAACTAAACGGGCTGATGAATGATGTGATGAGTATTTTTTGCATTTATTTCCTTAGATTTTTTTTACATAAATAGAGGGGTAAACGCTTTATTGCATAAATAGCTTTATTGTACAACGAAAAAAGCAAGAGATACATTTTTGGATTGTATTACTTGCATTTTTGTGTCCAATACAATGTAATTAGTAAGATTATAAAACTATTTAGGTACAAAAAGGCAATATTGTCGCTCGAAGCGATCACTTCCATGCAAGAAAGAATTTAAATTCAAATATATTTTTCATAGATAAATAAACGATGTTATGATCTAGAAAATCCATAACGTGTGGTATCTCCAGCCTCAAGCAATTTGCTACTCCGAATCAATTTGCCAGGTTTTTATCGCACGATAATGTCGCTCGATTCAATTTTCTGTTAACTGCTACTGCGACCCGCCCACTGGGTTGTGTCGTACATTATTGCAATAATATTTATATAATTAAAGTTTGCTTACATCGAAAAATAAGTAGTTCGGTGTTGCTGTGGTTAGAATATTGTTCACCGGGAGCATTCGTATATTCGAAAATAAAGAATCATTTATTTCGAAAACATAAAAAAAAAAAAAAAACTACCTATTATAATATTAACCTAGAAAATATAAACTAAACTAAAAACTATATATACAATAGGTCGGTTGAACTATCTGAATGGCTTAGCATTACAGATAGTTCAACCGATCGCCGTTGTCCGGCAACGTGCTCAAAATATTTTTTTGGCAAGCACGTTGAAATCAATACTTATCGGAAATTCGCTTCGCAGTGTTCGTTAAACGAATGAAACGAATGCTCAGTGGAAAGTACGCAACACGAATTTTAGAATTATTGCTCGCGAAACGAATGTTTGTTTCGCGAACATCGTGAATCGATTGCGCAAGTAAATCAATTTTGCAAACGAGCAAATGTTTGCGCAACAAATGCTCGTTTTTGAAACAAATGCTCGCGGTGCGTTTCCTTTACAGACCCAAGTTCGAAGTTAGAATCCCACAAATGATCAGCCAAATTAATTATGTTAATACTTTCAGATTTTCGTGAATACTTTCCACGACTAGCTAACCAAAAAATCTAGATAATATTTTCTGTCCTTTATTTAAAAAAAAACCTATAATACTTTCTAGGATTCAGCTGATCGACTTATACTATACATGTATTGTGTTTTTTCGTCTAGTATGAGACATTTATTTATTTTTTCTTCTGCAAATGGATAAATCCGGAAACGTATTGTATAGGTTAATACTCAGATATATAAAACGTCAATTTATTATATAAAATACAATGTCAACCTTAAAACTAAAATATCCGGTAAACCTTCGTCAGTCAAATAACCCGCCCCTTGTCATACCCGGTGCAAAGGTACGCATACCGCTTGCGGCGTTACCGCGCTGTATAGCTATGGCTAACCTTTGCACCAGGTAGGACCCGAATACTCAGATTGATTGTTTGGGAATTAATATTATTAATTACCCCGACGACTTCGAATTAAAGATCATCCCACCGTAAGGTGAACAAAATCATATGTCACCATTCAATACTCATTTCACATTCACAGGTTTTATTTAAAACACCATTCTGTTAACTAATTGGTCAATTTTTCATATTTTACAAAAGCTTGTAATTATGTGCGGAAACTTTATGTTAAAATACTATAGATGCGAAGTCGATATGCTTTAAATGGCACAACTAAAACTTATACTAAAGTATCTAATAGTGCAATCTTATAAGATAAGATAAGATATTTTTATTTGCTTAAAATGTGGTTACAATAAAAGGTGTTAAATACATTAAACATGTCCAAAGCACATCTTGCCATATAATAATGACATGCAAATATTACACTATTAAAGCATTGTTACTACATTATTAGGTTTATATTTCTTAGTCCAAAAATTGTCAACTTATTTAATATGAAATTTCTATCTAAGTATCATAATTAAATTAAAATGCATCAATTATTATATTTATATTATTATTATTCCTACATTACTGTTATATCTTGTATCTGTCAATTGTATTCTAAGAACTCTTTAACGGAGTAGAATGAATGTTCGCAGAGCCAATTAAATAAAGTTTTCTTAAATATATTGAATCTGAGTTCCTTCATTGGTTTAGGTATTTTATTGTAGATTGTCTGAGCCTCATCTCCAACCTTGTTCTGACCGATTAAAGTGTTGCTTTTACAGGTTTTTGACAATATTTTAATGTTTTATGTTTAATGTTCATTGTAATCCATAAGTTACACTACAGATAGTACTACACTTAGTTATGTCTCTTGTCAATCTTATGGTGGCACTTCACTTGGCAATTCGTATTTGTCATAATTGCCATGTGTGGTTGGTATTCTTTTACAAAATATTCTTCTTATTTAGTAGTTGCAATATAATTTACATTTTCAACGGAGACGATAGATGACGTTGGGATTGAAATTACTATCCTATATTTTAGTGCAGTTAATAGTGATCTTAAAAACGTAAACGTAGCGTGGGACGCCCCCCGACCAGATGGAGGGATGAGCTTCGCAAGGTGGCGGGCAGAGACTGGGTGCAAAGGCCTAGAATCGGGTTTTGGGAGAGGCCTACGTCCAGCAGTGGACTGATACGGGCTGATGATGATGATGATCTTGCATCTATAGTATTTTAAATCTAAGGCGGAAACTTTAAAAACCTTTCGAAAAGCCATTAAATACGAAAATCTTTGAATTTAAATTAAATAGTCACACAATAAATTGTAATTATCGATTCTTGGTTATAAATCAAAAACTAATTAATTATTACAATGGTAATAGAGTGGTCGTATGTTAAAACAAAGTAGGTAATGTTCGGTGACTTAGAACGTAACTTGATACGTTAAGTTAAATGCGTTAGCCGTGTTTGACTAACTTTATTGTTGTATGTAAATAGCTGATGTATTTCTTTTGTTTGAGTGTTTTGTTTTGTAAAGAATAGAAAATAGATATTTTATTCAAGATTTCACAAGACTATAGCTACTTTATGCTTGTCACATTTTAACCTCTGCTCTCGCATCTAATACGGTATTTTGTACCTTTGTTTGGGATTTTACACAAAAATAACTTGACTTTTTTTTTAAATCTTTATAAGTACTTATTTACATTTAGTAAAAGAATTTCTAATATCCGTCAATTAGTTCTTGAGAAAATCCTAACCTTATAATATATATATATTTCTGTATTCAACTGTACTATAAGATTTTTTTACAATCAATACAGAAATATATATATTATAAGGTTAGGATTTTCTCAAGAACTAATTGACGGATATTAGAAATTCTTTTACTAAATGTAAATATAAAGAATTTTCAAGAATTAGTTAAGTTATTATTGGGAAAATCCCAACCGTAATATATCTCCTGTATACCTTTCTATATGTTAGGTAGACCTGGGATTCAAACCAAATTGAGGTCCTCAACGCCACCGAATTCTACAATGTAAATGACATTGCCACATTTCAATGGAGCTTTGCCCCACCTACAAAACTACGTGACCATTTAAGCTGTACCTATCATTTTGTTGGGGACTTATTACAGGTTTCATATTGCATAATCATAATCAGTATCATTTTCTACTACTCTCGCAACTCCTATAGAAGAATAACAAAAACAATGAATATTTCGCTTCGATTTCTTACTATTTTCTGAATTCTTAATTAAGCTGTTTTTTCGACTCGCAACTTGTACATAACTTTAATTTAAACCAATAATTTTATTAAAAAACGGAGATACTTTTACATTTATTCATTATCTTGTACAACTTGCGGTTGATGGTGGGGCAGAATCTGGCATTGCCAATTTCGCCTTGTATATTTGTTCATCTAACGCGTAAATTACATTCTACAGTCAGTCCTATCTCTACATTTGCTACAATTTATTATAACAATCTCCGAATCGCTGATTGGTTGTTTAACATAATTAAGTATTTATTCAAATGCGGTAAAACAAACATGTAACTCATGCTCGCCGGCGCATGCGTGGGCGTCGTAACGATTAGTATGGAGATAATGCCCTTATTATAGGTCTTCTAGTATCATATTTCGATATACAGGGTGAGTATGTAAGTTTAAAAAGGCACCGTGCAAAAATACAGTCCTAATATACCAATATTAGGACTGTATTTTTGTAAGTCCTCTAATTAAAGTCATGAAGCATGGATCGCTTTTTTTCCTTCATGGTTTAAATCTAATTCCAAGATTGTATTTGCACAAACGAAAGCAAATCAAGTGTAACACTTTGTACTTTGGACCGTCCTTATTATCTGTCCCATTAGATAGAAATCGTACTGCGAGTGTTGCCATTGATGTGCTGTCGAGTGTGCTACCAGTGTAGAAGTAAGAGAGCTACGCCAACAAACTGCATTGCAGTGCGGCGACAAATGTAATATTGCAATTTTGTTAAAAATTAATAAATAAATTTAAAAAAAAAACATAAACCTAATTTTGTCTTACTTCACTATATCGGTAGCTTTCTCTTCATTTCAATTGTTTTTTTCCTATTAAAGACATCCTGTACATGTTATTCCTAAGCACAATTTAAATTTTGTAGGTTACTTAAAACCACAAATTTATTGATATTATTTAATTTTATTATACAGTAGTATCTAGTTAGTAGCGAGCGATATTTTCCGGATTATAAAAAACATAATGGGGACAACTTTTTTAGAAAACCTACTTCATAAAAGACATTGCCACATTTCAATGGAGATTTGCCCCACCTACAAAACTACGAGACCATTGTAGCTGTGCTTATCATTTTGTTGGGGACTTATATTGCATAATCACAATCAGTAGGAGTTGCGAGAGTAGTAGAAAATTATAACAAAAACAATGAATAATTCGCTTCGATTTCATACTATTTTCTGAATTCGTCTTTTTTCGGCTCGTTTGACGTATAAAACTTTATTTTAAACCAATAATTTTAATAAAAATATTTACATTTATTCGATATCTTGTTTATCATACGGTTGATGGTGGGACAGAATCTGGCATTATCATTTGTAATACGATAGCATTCCTGCTAATTTATACTCAATCCATTTAAAATAATCTTATCTATAGTTATTCCGGTTTTGTTTGGATGTAGTCGTAATACCGAATTAGTTGGGAAAGGCCATATTGAAATTCCTAACCTAAATTAATGCTCTATAGGGTTGTCAAAAGCAAGAGTGAGATAGAAGATGTGCGGAGTGAAGAGCACGGCACAGTGATATTCGTATACATATGTATTTATGAATTTTGCCAGGGAAATAAAAATACGCCAACATAATTCAGATTTTTTTAATACCGGATCTCGTATTTATAATACCCCACATTTTGATATATATATTGTTAGAATAACTATTTCAGTTTAGACATAATTTTCGTTTTAAAAGACATGGATGCGATTTTTTTATCGAGCGAAGTTTGTCCAATCGTGTATCGGTATTCATCAGTCTCTATAGATTGTTACATATTTTATTCAGACGTTTAATTTTAGTAGTTAGTGCCGTAGCATTCATAGAAAAACTGAATATCCACCCACACCCAGCCTTAATACGAATTTCTTTGTAACATGACATTGGCAAATAACCAACTGTCGAGTCAATTAAATACTCCTAAATCATAAACCTTTTGTCAACTGCAAAAATGTGCCAACTGCGAATTAACTAAATTCCATTCAAGATATTTAAATATCATAATTTTAATTTCACCGTCCTAAAGTTTCTCAAGCGGAATAAAATCATTAAACGTGAATATGCGCTTAACAGCAAGAAAATTAATATTATTACCACATAAATATGTTTAACATTATGGTAAGGTAATAATAATACTCGAGAGGAGGTAGCGTCTTGATATCACGTATCGCGAAGCTAACGCACAACGTTGTAAGTCAAGAAAATAATATTTCTAGGTTATTTTTAAAAAAAATATATATTACATCGAATCATTTAGAACTTTGTCTACAATTTAGTTCAAAGTGAACCCATATAAGGTCATTCGATGGGTCATCTTTAATTATTAGTTGCTTACACCTTTTACTTATTTTTTTCCGTGTTACCTAATGCTGGCACTTCACTTGGCTGTTCGTATTCGCTATTGGATGTTTGCCGTATTTGTCAAATACTTGACGTACATACAAATAAGCCGAATATTTTGTCAAGAATACCAACGACACATGGCAATTCTTATCACAAATACGAATAGCCAAGTGAAGTGCCACCATAAGGCAAACTGGTAGAAAGCGTCTAAAGGCGTTAAATTATGAATAAACCAGCTCCCAAACTAGGATTACAGACCCCGGCAGCTAAGTTGGCCCAAAATTATGGCGAAATTGAAGACAATTGTAGGTTGTACGTCGACGGCACAACTAAGTGTAACTTTTGGACTTTAATCTGCATCTTAAGAGTTGAAAACGAATCTAAATATTGTCATTAATCTGTTGTTGAGTCTACGAACTGCCGCCATTCTGGGTCAACTTTTTATTATTATTATTTGATATCACGGCGTTGGTACACGCCCAAGGGTCACTGCGACCTCAAAGGTCTATTGTGGCCGCGCACCGAGTTCTTATATCTCGCTCCCATATCCAACGTCCCTCAGGAACCGTACAATGCACTTGGGTGAGAGAGTCTTGATAACCTCGGGTGGCACCATGTGTCCGCCGAACTGGGTCAACTTAGCTGAAGGGATCTTGTTCCTCGGATATTACATAGGTACTTAGTTACTTACTCTGCTGGCTCAGAGACCTGAAGTGGGTCTTGGCCTTGGAGAACGCGGCAGTCGTGCCGGTCCTGCACCGTCTCCCGCCACGTGTGTGCCGTCGTTGCAGGTCCTTCTCGACCTTGTCCCTCCAGCGGTACCTCGCCCCAGATACGCTCTCTTCGCCGCACGATCTTCATCCATTCTCTCGACGTGGCCAGCGGAGTCGAGCAGACTTGATCTCGCCTATGATATTGGGCTCGGACACCAGCTCCTCAAGTTACAAGTTCCTTCTAATATTTATGCTGCCATCTTCTAGTCTCGTTTTGTTTACATGTGAAACACTGCTCCATTTCACTTCACTGCTGCTTGGTTCCGCTTCCGAGCGCAAGGCCCCAACAGAATATCAGCGCTACACCCTCGTGTGCTAATACTAGCACACGCTGAGTTGGGACCTTTTTGGCGCTGCAGTACTACTTGTGCTACCTACTATTTTACCTCATGGTTGTAACTAAATTTAGTTTCTCTTTTTAAATATTATATTGTAAGTGTATGCATAGGTGTGCTGTTTGTCAAATAAACGATTATTCTATTCTATTCTTTTGACTAAAAAAATTATCCATATTCTTCGCTGTGTGTCTAGAAGGTTGGTAATTACTTAGCTACGTAAATAAAATTCTAAAATATTTTTTTTAAATTTGATTTTTTTGAGTTACAACGTCTCAATGTAACTCGGGCCGTTATGTGGAACATTAAAATTATAAGGAATTTAAGTGAAACCTCATGGCGATGGCGATGGAGGGGTCAGTAATCGGGGTGGCCATTACGGCGGTACGATATCGGGCGGCCTGTAATTTGCACACTTTTCAATAATCGATGGGTTACACCGTTGTTGTGTATGGATTTATTGCCGTTTGTATGAGAATAAAATATTTGATTTATAAGGACCCCGAAGACGAGATTCCGAAAGAGTAATTTGTTTATTTCATTAATGGGCTCGCCAGTTCGTCATTTGCCACTGTCATGTTACAGAATATTCAAAATTCATATCATTCACATCAGGGGAGTCGCCGTAGCGTCGTCACCCTGGGTATCCGCGTCTTCTTGTCTTCATCCAGAGGAGTCGCCGTAGCGTCATCACTCTGGATGAAGCAGCTCGATAGTCACGTTCACTCCCGAGCTCGGAGCTCTTGACCATAGCGCCAAACTTTAGATCCTGCATGAATCCTCCAATAATTCATAATTCATTTATTCATAATTCATTTATTCATTGCACAAACTATGAGTAGGTAGTTTAACAAGATGTAAGTTGTTATTTCACCATACCTACTGTTATTCGCGAACATTTTCTGATTAACTTAACGTGATATTAAACACAAAACAACCACTGTAGACATTAAACTGAAAATTATCAAATAATTTCGCAACCGTCGTTTCCCGTCATTTTCAAAAGCCTCCGAAGGAGTTTTAATCGCAAACTTAACCTGAGTTTGACCTTAGGCCGTGTTTCCAACCGCAATAAAACTTTTGCGACAATCCGACAGTATCTGTACTACAAGAGCTTGCAAGTGTAAACTCTGCACTCGTTACGTAGTTTATAAACTGCACTTGCATTTATAAACTGCATATCAAAGTGCGGAGTACACTCGCGGTAGTCAACAAATGATTAATATTAAAAAAATGATATCCCAAAATAACCCTTAACAAAGGGTAACAAATGTTCAGGTGTTGAACCGTTTGGATAAAAAGTTGAAACTCGTTAAGTCAAGCGACGGAAGCTTCAATATTTCGGTCACATTATGCTTAACCCCCGGTATAACCTGCTGCAATTAATAATCCAGGGCAAGATTTGTGGGAAGAGGAGCGTTGGCAGTAGAAGGCACCCTTGGCTAAAGAATTTACGTGATTGGTTCGGCTGCAGCACCGGCTCCCTGTTCCGGGCAGCCGGACAGAGGGTGAAAATTGCCATGATGTTTTCCAACCTTCGATGAGAAGAGGAACGTTGAGAAGAACCCTCAACGTGTATTAGTGAGAAGCATGAATTATACACTTCTTTAAATCGTTACCCTAATTTAAATGGCCACGCTTTATTTTACAAAATTCCATCAAAATTGTGCGTTTTAAATTCCATAACTCGATCGATCCACAAATTGCTTTAAAAAAATTCAATGGCGTCGCCGATCGACGCAAGCGCACGATATCATAATGACGTTTAATGTGTCTACGCGACATGAATAATTTATTAAGCATTTCGGCGCGCGCGCAGGTTGCCGTTATGTGTGCGGTATTGTACACACACCTTAATTACTTTTTAGAACTAAAATAAATACTTGTGTTTTATTGAGGGGCTAGTCCAGTTGCGTGTATACGTTGAATACGATCGTACAGTTAAGCAACGTTGGGAGTGGTCATATTCATATTCTTTATTAGAATCTAGTCTAATTTCCTGCCACCTAGATCCAAATATTCTAGATATATGATTTTTGGGGTTCCGTGCCTTAAAAGGAAAATAAGAACCCTTAGAGGATCACTTTATTGTGACGGACAGACACGTCTGTCAATACCTATATCTCAGAAACGCGTGAACGGATCAATATGTAATTAACACCAAATATTCAGGCCTGTAACCTCATGCAGCCCTGAAAAATCAAACTTCTATGTGAACCCAATTAAAAGCATGGTCGCATTTTCTCGCATTTTTTATTTTTCTCGCATTTAGAGTTTTTATTTTTAAATATCCCAGTCAGACGTGACGAACTCTCTCTTATCTTGTCTTATCCTGATTGGGTGCCAATGTCGCGGTACTTCGACCCATTGGGATCTTTTGTGCTCTCCCCTTTCCTTTATGCTCCTTCCTCCTCCCTAAAGATGTAACTCAATAGGTCCGCTATGCAGCTCATGGGAAGGAGCTTGTAGTCTTCTGGTTCCGGATAGGCCGACCCCAGGAAACTCATTCGCTTCCTAGCCAGTGAGTCACATTCACACAGTAAGTGTTTCAATGGACTCAGGTTTGTCACCACAGGCTCTGCAGGTTGAACTCCCTTCTAGATTCCATATCCAGTCCAGGTATGCGTGTAAAAGGTTAAAATTATTATTTTGGAAAACAAACTTGCGTAAGTTTACCGAATGAATGATGAATGACCATTTATTTGACACAACACAGCACACATACATACATATTATACAGAAAAACTTATAAAATAATGAAATATATAACTACAGTGCGTGTAGCAGTGCCAAACAGGTCCCAGCTCAGCATGTGCTCTGCCCGAGGGCGGAGCGCTGGTCTTCCGCTGAGACCTGGACCACGGTCGGCAGCGCAACCAAACCGACAGAAAGATTAATAAATAATAACAATATAAATTTTAGTAGTAGAATGCTCTCCAAATAGCGAAATAAAACCTGCATATCTAACAATTATTGGGACAATATTTCTATTTTTTATATATAATAAAAACAAAACGATTTCAATCTGGATTGAGTACCAACATGTTAAAATCAATAGTCAAAATATTATCTATTTTCTTTTGACATTCAAAAACCGCACATCGATTCTAATGAGCCTTCTTTGGACATCCAAAACCAACAATATGCCTAATCAGCGTCCAAAATCACATCACTACCGTTAACGCGCTATAATCGATATAATCATGTCTCGATTCATATCGATTCAGTGATCGACATAAAGCGCTTTCGCATTAGACGACATCGACAGCGATACGATAGCGATATTTTCATCAGGTGACTATGCTATTAGACATAAATATAGTTTAACCACACTTCTCATTAACCGTGTTTGGTCATTTTCACAATTCGATAAAAACTTTAAGTGAACGGGCTTAATTCTTGGAATAACTTTTAAGTTATGTATTCGAATACAAACCTATAAAGATTCTTAATTAGTAAAGCCCTAGATTTAGATTTATTTATTTCATATTATCGTCTTTACAGGTAACTGGATCGTCAGCTTGGAGTTGATATTTATTTTGTACCTAATAAATTAAAATATTAATAATTAAGTACCTAATAATTATAAGATTATGCAAATCCATTTAATTTTAGTCCAATTGTGGATGAAGGGTTTTTTTTCTTAAAATATTTGCGTATACTGTTAGTTTTGGTTTGTTTCACTTTGATCTTTCGGTACCGTATCTATTTATTCACAAAAAACAAACTATTGTATATTTACATTAAAGAAATTTAAAAAAGGATTATAAAAAGTTTTCATAAAAAAAAAATTAAAAAATTCAACTGTTCTCATATATGATGTATTATTACTTTGTTCAATTTATTGTTTCGGCGTCTATTTCGGGAACGATTACCTACAAACAGCGTTAGTAGTAAACGTATGGCAGTCCGCAAATCGTATCTGAGTCGTATCGTCCAGTATAAAACCGTCCAATGATCGACATACTGATGCTGTCCACTGGATAGACACTACAATAGAAAAGAAAGTGTTGAGACCGTTAACGATGTTTAAATTTGGAATCGGCGCTGTTCGAATCGGAATTTTGGAACGTTATATTATCGGTACGGTTTCGAATTCTAATATTGTTCTGTTTGACTTTCACCGATATCTTTGTGCCAATCAATCATATTTGGATTATGTTTTTAAATGTCAGTGGTAGGTGATATACCGGTTCGCAGACTTAAACTAAAATTAACTATTTTATTTGAACACTTTCGCTCCTTCCAATAGGCTAGTTTAGTTGACTAATTTTTTTTATTGCATCAATCAATTCTCATGCTCCTGCTGAAGAGAACTGTTAAATTAGTTTTTCGATATCTCAATTAATACCGAAGATATAAGCGGTTAAGTCAAGTAGTGGTTGCTCCATCTCTTTTTAGCAAAACGGTCTTTAGTATGAAGTTTGTATGGCGCTACCACGGTATGACGTCACAGCCACAATACGTCGTGTACTGTTTCTGTCTCTTTCTACCACAACTTTTCTATAGTATGACCGTCTAAATCAATCTTCGCCTGCGCGGTACAGGGATGCGGGGGTAGGACGACAACGGGGACCGAGAGAGGTGCGGGGGCGAGCGAACTGAGTTGTAACAGAAATGCGCCTGCCGCGCACCTCTCTCGGTCCCCGTTGTCGTCATACCCCTGCGTCCCTGTACCGCGCAGGCGAAGACTGATTTAGACGGTCATACTATAAATGCCTGTAGTTACTTAAGAGTAAGAACGCCTCATTGACTCAATGAAAAGCCTATACTTTGTTTTTAACAACAAAATGTCCCTTTTAAGGAAACTGTTAAACTTAATGTTACGTAATGAGTGGTTTAAAAATTACCTTATATTTAGGTTTTTGCCTGTAGGTATCATGTGTTTTGTTTAATAGGGGTCATTAGAGTTCGCTAGGAAGGTTGAGGTCATGATCCACCTAGTGGTTTAGTGCTGATTGTTGATTAATATTGTCATCTGTCTTGCGATAGATTGTGACATCAGTCACAGAGGTACCTATAGATTGGTTTAAAGTAAAGCCTATGAGTGCTAAGTTGAGGGGTCTAGACCACGTGGCCGGAGACCAGCCCGCTGGACGGATGCGGTTGGCAGAATCCTCGGCGTGCCCTTTGAAGAGGCTGTGAGAAGAGCACAAGACCGTGTCTCCTGGCGCCAGTTCATACATGCCAAGACGGCACCTGCTGTTGAGGGTCACGATCCTCAGCACTGAGACAACGATTAGGGAGAAGGATGAGTGTTAATGGTTGTTTTGTGATTTAACGTTCCTTTAAAATAATCAGGAAATGTTAGCGAATATTAATATAATATTGAAGGGGAACTCTGGAGGGAAATGGCTTGTGGGGGTCCTTCGCTCAGGATTGCAGTCGCTTCGGACTTCTCTAAAACAAGAAAGATTACGATATAATATTGTTAGGTACTCTTTATTTTGACATTGGCTAATAACAAGACTGTCGAGCCTTTAATAAAACAAAACAAAAAATTTAAGAAAAGGTATTTTGGCACGCGGCTAAAATCGGAACTAATGCCGCCATCTCATAAAACATCAACTTTTCTTTGCAAACAGCGCCCTTTCAATGTCATTCACGTGTCAAAAAATCCTTGTCGCGCTGTACCGTGGTCCATATTTTTTTTATTGTTGCCTCAGCCACCCAAGGTGGACCTTGGCATCCGTCACCAAAACCTGCCACTGCCAGCGAGACTTGTATAAAAACCCCTTCAGTTCCGGAACGTAACCAAGTAATAATTTTCAATATAACCATGTAATAATTTTGACGATTTACGAGCCAAACAGGTGTATTTACGATCGCAGCGGCATTTTCAGTGATTGGTTTTGATTGTGGATCAGACAACTACGAAATTGTATTAACAAATGTTCTGAGAAATGCGTAATTTATCAAAAAGTACGGCGAAATGATTGGATTCGTTGAATTTAACTGTTGAAATTGGTAACTCGAGCAATGTGGTCAAATTGTACTCTGTACTTTAAGATAATTTTTAATTGAGATGGCGATTATTTTCATATCGATAATAATTTTCTCCTCAGTCCCTCCAATTAATTATGCTAAAGGATAATGCTAGAAGTAGTCCACTATAGTAGATGCTATCACCGCAGCCGCATAAGTTTGTCTGATAAAGTCTTTTTCGATCTGAAAATGAGTAGTAAAAGATTCAACTTTGTTATTTCGTACCATGACGTCCTTATAGTACAGCCGTTTGAATAGGCCCGATATGACACATGACAATATGACGTTAATAGTGATGTACCCATAGGTAACGTGTTAGTAATTGACTAGCTTTTGTCGGCGGCTTTCCTTACTAAAGATTTATTTTTAACTGTTTTGTATTTAATTTGATACAAAGATATCCATCACACCAGTTTCATTCTGAAATTAAGGCTGAACGAAAGTAACGAAAAAGAATTTTCCTGTGATGATATAATAGCGATATTAGTAACTGATACCAAATATCGTCACTTAGTATTTTAATCTCTTCTCTACGATTTAATTCGGACGACATAACATTGTAACTGTGCTTCATGGAAAACTAAATCAATTTTTCTCATAACAAAGAATGTGAATTTACTCTGTTGCATGTTTGAAATTATTAAGAAATTCTTAAATTTTATTATATTTGTACAAAATGGATTACGTAAATGAGAATTCAAGACAATAATTATTTATCCGTAACTTGTGCCCCGTTTCAAAGTTATGTCGGCCGCACCGGCCCCAAACGTCATATCGGGCTTTTCTCGGCGGCTCCACTATAATCAGCTTATTTTAAGGTCGTCATTGTACAGTCGACAGCAGATCAAAGGTAACACTTGTAGTACGATTTCAAGTCTTTTTATTTGCGTCGTAGCAAATAATAAGAACTGTCAAAAGTAAAACGTGTTGATCTGCTGTCGACTGTACGAAATATTAAAGTATTATTGAAGTAATCCTGCTATAAGACATCATGGTAACGGGGCTGAGCTTACGCAATCTTTAGTTGTGATAAAATGGTTTCATAGGTAGGTATTATCTATTAAATTGTGTGATGATTTAAGCATGCTGTAACGTAAAGGGTATATTATGAAGCCGAAGTATTGGCAACTGAACAACTTTTGTTCTACGACTTTTCGATTTTGGCGAATTTCTTTTTTGACTTTTCATACCATTCGCACCGGCCAGCTGATCAATTTGTATGTGACATTAATTTATTTTTATTTTTTAATCGAAAAGTCGTAGAACAAAAGTTGTTCAGGTACCGATACTGAACACCCTCCCTTCGGCTTCATATACCCTTTACGTTACACCCTGTATTTTATAAATTTGTATTATTATTTATTATCGGGGCGATAGACGTAATTCACAAGCCCGAAATAATACAAAAAAATCAGTTTTTGACCGACATTCCTCGGCACATACAAAAACTTACGACGTCTACTTAGGGGTGTCCCTTCATTTGATAAAAAACATATTACAAACCATTCATTTCACAAACAACGTTTGGCAAAATCATGATTCATAAGTTCATCTTTGTACAAAGTAATGGTTCTATAAATAATTCATTTGACAAAACAATTACGAGACAAAGTTTCTTTCTTCAAAACATCACTTAACAAACTATTCACTTATTATATACGTTAATAGATAAAACAACGCAAGGCATAAAAACCTTTGACAAAATGCATTGTTTGGTAATTGTAATTTGTTTTTTATCAAATGAAGGGACACCCCGACAACTCTCTAACCAGATCCGACACGGATGTTTAGGTTCAGAAGGCTCTGGCTTGGAGCGAAGCGCAGCTTCGCTCCAAGCCAGAGACTTCGATGTTAGGTTTTTTTTTTTTTTGCATTCAAAAAGCAAGTTCATTTATTAACAATTATACATAAATTTGTAATTTGTTTTTTATCAAATGAAGGGACACCCCGACCAACTCTCTAACCAGATCCGACACGGATGTTTAGGTTCAGAAGGCTCTGGCTTGGAGCGAAGCGCAGCTTCGCTCCAAGCCAGAGACTTCGATGTTAGGTTTTTTTTTTTTTGCATTCAAAAAGCAAGTTCATTTATTAACAATTATACATATAAAATACCCACTTATTTACCCAATATTTTGTCTAATGGCGACCTTGCAAAAGGAATACTTTGGTCATTTAATCAATTGCAAAATGACGGTTTAGCATTCACAACATTTGCTATGTTAAATATTTATAAAATGGATTTTTGTCAAATGATCACTTTTAAAACGATCACTTTAGTAAATGATAAGTTTGACAAATGATTACTTTTTCAAAAATAATTTGTAAAATGATCATTTGTCATACGTTTTTTGTCAAACATTAGTGAACCCTACTTAGGTACCTACATCTTTCCTAAACAAGATTCTCAGAATATCCAAAACATGACCTCGTTTTGACATCACCAGTTCTCCTAACTTAGTGTTCAGACCGGTAATAACCTAACTCATAGAGACCTAATAGGACGAGACCGCAAGACACTTGACCTCTAGCCCCGCAAAAAATCTTATTAACATTCCGTGCGCAAACGCGCATTGCAACATTCCGCGGGACGCGAACGCGCGAGTGCGCAAATTTATCGGCGCGCGCGCAGCAGGCGACGGGATTGCCACTTGTACGCATGCGCTGTGGTGCGTACGCGACGCTTAGTCCGCCATCGGGAAATACAGTGCTTTGTTTTCTAAGGTTGACATTTAAAGACAATTTTGAGCGCAAGTGAGATCGCTCTTACAATGTCACACTTCTTTGGAATTTGACGTTTGTATGAGCGAGCTTAAGCTATAAGATTGCGCTCAAAACTGTCTATGAATCTCGGCACAATAACAATTTTGAGCGCTACCTAGTGTGAAAATGCTCTGATTTTTAGTCAAATATTATGATTACACTAGGTGTGATTATATCATGAGAAGGCATTGATCTCCTATAAACAACTAGATACACAAAGGTCTTAATAAAACAATTTAAAAAAACGTCCAAATAAGGGTCCATTGTTAACGTCCAAATAATTTCCAATAAAGCAAATGATTCATTCATCCGTTTGGATCTTCTTTGCGCTCGGACATTTTTAGAAGGCAGACTGTGTATCTAGTTGTTTATGGGAGATCAATGTGTGAACGTTTTTAATCCAATGCCTAAACGCTAAACTTATTTATAAATGTTACGTCGTGTAAGAGTAAGCGGGTCGCCTCGCTTAGTGACATTTAAAAAAAGCATGATATCAATCCCATGTATTTTTCTTTCCACTCTACCTAGCATTAACGAAAATTAAAGCCGCTTGATTGGAATCGCTATTATTCGATCATTTAAAACGTGACGTAATGTTTATAGGTCAATCAGCGAAATACCAGCCCGAAATTGTAACACCTTAATATTCCATCCACGCAGCTCGGTGGCTAACAAAATGACGTCCCTGCCACACTGCGCGCCGATCGGAATAAATAATCCTAGTTTTGACACTCGAATGCAACTCTTGCGCAGCCGACACTCATAAACTGCGGGTGAGATGACACCTCTTTCTCACACTTTTTGTATAAAGGCAATCGAACTATGAAGCTTATAAAATTTGTAACTGTGTGTTATAGTATTTTTTCTTCGAAAACTTTATTTTAAAAGCGTTAGAATTGTATAACTTTTATAAGTACGCATTATGATACTTAATTTAAAAGTAAGACCATTGGAAGACACTGACTCTTATAGCACAGGGTATCCTAGTGTAAGAGTCAGGGTTCATATTGAATGTATTCTCTGAAATTCTATAAAATAAAAAAAATTTCATTTTCATTTTTATATTCTATGTACTTTTTCTAGTTTGAATTATTGTTCTGTCTCTAGGCAACTAATTCTGTCTCTAACAATGGATGTCGTCCTGTAAATATATTTCTCTTTATATTTTTAATCTATTGCTCGACAACGCAGCTCTGCTAAGGTATTATTCAATATCTAATAAAAAGTAACAAAGTTTATGACATGTTTATTAAAATACAAAGGTACACTAATTTACTTCCCTTTATAATTTAAAGTACAGAAGTTACTAATATATTTTAACGAAAACTTACTATGACTGTTTAAGTGCCTAGTAACTAGTACTTTCCAAAAAATTTAAAAAAATTCCGAACAATCAAATACGATTATTTGGGAAATTTTTTAAATTTTGGTTTGTTTTATTTACAATGTTCTGTTTTTCTTGCAAATTTATATAGCTTTTCATATAAATGTCCGCGAATGTGTAGTACAAAGTGAATCGAATAAAGTTTTTAATCCAGCCTGATAAGTACCTATTTCTTATACTTAAAAAAAATCTTGAGAAAATCTCAACAATATCTGTTTAAGATTATACAAGCTAAATTTTTATTATTATTATACTTACAAGTTATGCATCTGCTACTGATTTAAATATATTTAGCTATTTAAATGCAAACGTACCTAATCTATAAGTTTATTGGAGTAACAGTACTGTAGAGTCGTGGCCTCAAATCGTCTATTCAAGCTAGAGTTTACGGCGACAGGAACTTCAGGAAAAGCGGCGCAAAGTGTGGTCGCCGGTTCCCAAGGTATTGAGGATATGGAATCAGAATCAGAATCTTTTATTGCAAGTAAAGAGATTGTTTATGCATGTAAGCATTTTTTGGGTTCCGTACTTCAAGAAGAAAAAAGGAACCCTTATAGGATCATTTTGTTGTCTCAGAAACGAGTGGACGGATCAAGTTGAAATTAATACTCAATATATACAGTAGGTAAGTTGTAGTTCACAAATGTGCCAGAAACGGCCGTTTTTCGCAATTATGTGAACTACAACTTACCGAAATTGCATCACGTTACAAATAAGCATTTAAAAAATAATATTTATAGTAATAAACAATGTGAACGTAGCTTTTTTTTAATAAAATTGATTATATTGGAAGATACGATTTTTTTTAGATTGGCGGCGCTAGTTGGCTCTAGGAAGGCTCTTAATGTAATTTTACAAAATAAATACTTACTATAAGTAGAACGTTAAAATTCTAATAAAGATTTTCAATAATATAAAATCTACCCGTGTCTATACTATAACTAAACTAGATCACTACAGCCTGACAAGCGTACTCACAGAATATTAAATACGTAACTAAGTGATAATAGGATCGGTTGCGCGCGCGCACATTTTCACGCTCCGTCGAGCGAATCACTATAAATGTTGAGACATGGGCGTTTGAGCTGTTTAGTTTATTCGGTACTGAAATTAATTATTAAGGATTGCTGCTGATTAATTAATTATATTAAGTACTTACATTGATTTGGGCATTAATACCGAGATTTAGTCCGAAACTTACATAGATATACTTTTAGAATTAAAACTATAGTGAGCCATTACTACAAATTATTATATATAAACGGATATCACTCACTTATATTGTTAAAGTCGGCAATTAGACCGACAGTTTCGACCGATTTCGACGGTCTTTTTCAAGGTGAGCGCGCCACGCCCGCGTCGCCGTTGACGTTTCTTCGCGCACTGCGGATGAGCGCCCTCTGTGCGCGCTCCGAGATAACTTGTCCCGCCGCCGACGACGGTGCGTTCGATGGCTGTAGCTGGATTCGTTGATCGATCTCACTTGTCGGGGAGTTACCGCCACTCTCGTTAGGTCCTGTCACGCAGTATGTACTCACTGCGTCTACTCCGCATTCACATAGATATACTGTTGAAACTGTATGAATATCGTGAGCTCGCTTTAATATTAAGTATGTAAAATAATAATAAAAACGGCCAAGTGCGAGTTGGTTGTCGAACTCGCGCACCGAGGGTTCCGTGCAAATTCACCATAACATTTGCTCTAACGAAAAGATAAACTAGATTTAGGGACTAAGTTATCTTTGCATTTTCGAAACTGATATCGTCATACCAGGCGTCAACTGAAAATATAGGTTTGTAATTAGGATAGAACTTCAAATTTACAGTTTTAGTACTTTTTTCCTTTACTTGTGCTATTAGACAGCTTGTTGCCAAATTTCATGATTCTAGGTCAACGGGAAGTACCCTATAGGTTTTGGTTTTCTTGCATTTTCATTCAAATATGCGACATAAACAGCGATATCTTTTGATTCTGTTGACATAGAATGTTGCTTTTTTTACGTCTGCATGAGGTTGCAAACCTGAGTATATCGTATCAACTTCAACTTGATCCGTCCACGCAGTTCTGAGATATAGGTCTTGACAGACTCAGACTTTTGACAATCGTCAAAACACGCAACAAGTTCATACTCAGAATTGTTTCTGTATATCAGTCTATGACTTTAAATGACGTCAGAATTACTTTATCTATATTTTAACTCGCAGAATGTATCCAAACTATTTAAAAAAAACCTAATATGATTGTTTCACCGATAGATTCCGCATGTCAAAGTCAAAAGTCAAATTTCTTTATTGCAAGTAAGCACGTTGTGTACATTTTTGCACGTCAAAATATTTTTGAATTTACATTTACACCACTTTGCAAGGAAAAGGTGCCAACGCTGAGGAGAAAAAGTGGCAAAAAACTCTCAGCAGCACATCTTTTAAAATAATATAATAGTAATACACAATTACTTAATAACTAGGTATTATGATTAATTAATCGATTTTTGTAAGTCGTATTTTGCTGCTTGCCTTACTAAATCCAAACAAAATCGAAAGTCAAACAAAATTGTTTCGTTGTTTTTAGTCTAGCTGAGATTTATGCGAACCAATTAGTCATTGTAGACTTTGAGTCATTGAGTCACTCGTTAAGTTCATTAATAAGTATTTTGTTCTTGAATATAAATTAGTTGACTTTTTATACGACAAATGTGTGAAACTTCATTTTGATTTATATTCTGCCAATCGGTTAATTAGTTCGGACGTTGTTTGATTGTCTTTTTTTATTATTATTATTGACACCTTTTCAGCGAAGTAGATAAACATCCGTTGAGCATGTATCTAAAATATGTAGATACATATACCGCAGCCCAAATAAAGTGTCTTATTTTGTAAACAAATTTAATATGATCTTCGAAAATGTACATATCTTAAGAGTAAAGTCGAAGATAGAGATAAGTACACAGGGGGCCTTAATATGTTTGAGATTTTCTCAAAAACTACTGGACCGAATATAATAATTATTTTACAGTTACATAGTTTTAACTTTTATCTATCTAACAGTGAAATAATTTTTGCAATAGGTCAAATAGTTTTTGTTTGTGTTTAGTAATATAAAAATTATTAAAAAATATTTAAAAAAAAATCTGTCAAGCGTTTTTGTGAAAATCTCAATACTAATGAGTCATATGTATACTTTTCTGTGTGTTAGACAGTACATAGGTACATGGTTTTATAAGATCAACGAACTAACTTTTATAGCCAAAAAGGTACTCTATTTATCGGCGATCAATTCACATTGAAGTGAACAAACCTCTGTAACTCTAACAGTATTGGAAGTACAGTCGATCGCACCTCAGAGTTTATACCATTCTTATTGTGTAGGCCATAAGGAATTGAAATCATGCGTGTCTCGTAATCCAGAATACTAGAGTGCTTTGAATATAAATTGAAATTAGAACGTTTTCAAAAACACTGATTGTAATTCTGTAAGCATCGCGTTCACACTAAAAATCTTTACTAAAACTCGGCCTATTATTGTATTTATAGAACTAAAGTACGGTTATTAGAATAAAATATACCTTAATATATAAAAACAAATACAATTATAAATACTTACCTATATATAGGCAACACTACACCACGTCTAGGCCCAGCCCGCTCGGCAGGGTGCCCAGCGCACTGGCCGCATTGCCCCGCTGTATAGCGAGGCTCAGGCGCTGGGCAAATACTCACCAGCTCTGAAGTCTCCCGAGGCGAGGACCAGTCGAGTGGATATTTCTTTTATATAAATTTTAGTGTCTGATGATGTGATGACATTCGATTCGGAAGCACGCAAAGGTCATGGTAATGGTAATTCGACCACTTGTTAAAAACATTGCATGCGGATTACCAGGCATAGCTGTGAAATCAGCCTAACTAAAACCGTCACTTAATATTCCTAAAGTGGTAACATTATGTAAGTTTAAGTGGATTAATGGGTCAATGTACTCGCTATTTGGATAGCTTTTTATCGGAGAACAGCAATCGAAGTGTAGTTAACATATGTATCACGAATTGAATGACTTTGGTGTTAAAATCCTGTCGTCATATGATCTTGACGATTGTGACAATGTAGGTTGTTAATTTGTCTCAGAATTAGAATTAAGGCAGTTGTCCCACTGCCAGCGATGAGCGTAAAGCTATCAAGTATGAAACGAGTGGGCTAGTGGCGAGTATAGTTTTTAGCTCGACATTCGCAATTCGACACATTTTATTTGGTCACTTTAGGATAATTACAAAAAAGAATACTTAAAATAAATTTAATATAAAATTACATTAAATTAAAACCTAAAATAATACAGTGACTAAAATCTAACTCTAAAATCTAAAAACTTAAACTATCTATAAATAAGATATATCCTCTAGGAGGGTATCGGGAGTCACGGTGCCCAGAAGGCTGGCAGCATTCCCTCTCTGTATTGCCAACGCAATACGTTGGCAGAGGTAGCTGCCAGCCCTCTGGTCGCCAGACTCCTCGATCTTGGACAGCTCTTTTACCCTTTTTTTCTTTCTCTTCTAGCAATTTAATATTGACCCGTTAATAAACATACAAATATTTAGTCAGTAAGCATCGCCTTGCGTGACTCATAAAATAGAATTAGTATTCGATTCCTATCCCTGCACTGCAATGTTATCTTTGTATTCTAGTGATGTAACCTTTCAAGTTCGAATCTCCATCCGATTAAACCCAAATACCATCGATATGTAAAATAAATATCGATAACAAATCCAATCAAATGCATATCCATTCTGGGTTATGCCGTCATCTGCGGTAAATTTACGGCTTTAAACCGATAAGTCCAATGAAGCCACAGATAAAATACGTTAAGGGCGACACGTAGGAAAAAAATCATCGTAAATTAAATCGGAATAGATTTTGAAACGAATGCAGCGCTGTTAAGAGGCGCCCAACCGTGAATTGAAATCGACACAGCAATTGAAGTGAGCGCGTTTATCGGTGTGGGTTGTTCCCGACTTACGTATTCTCATTTCAGACAACTCTCATTGGAATATTTTTGATATTTTTAATATTTAGTTTTTATACGGGTGGAATAGCTTCTGTAGTTTCTGAGGTTCCTATCAAGGAAATTGGGGTTCTTGGGAGTTTAACCAACTATAAAAACAAAATGGCCGGATACGTGACATTTGAGTAGGTATTCGAATCACAAGTCTCCCAGTCAGAGAAGGGTACTCTATCTGTCAGTTAAATATAATTACCATCAGCCTACTTTTATGTTAGGCCAGTCATTCTGGCGAGTGTTTGTATGGAGACTACATTCTATTCTATTTATTTATTTATTTTATTATTTATAGCTCACATAGAAAATTATTCTCTTTTATGCATTGCAAACATGCTCCATGAACTCGAAATTTTATTTTCTGTCTAATGTAACCATTTATAAGCTAGCGAGATCAGACTATAAATCAATTTTTACATACATTTGTGTTTAACTTCTAATTTGATTGCGTACATTCCCAAATCGATTAGTTACCGGACTGGCAGCAACCCGTTCATCGATGGAACGCACCGAATGATTACGGTAATGACAATTTATGCGCGAGTCAAGTGGGATATGTAAACGAGGCTTAGACAAGTAAGGCAATGTGTATCTGTTAATAGGACCACCCGTGTGAACCGGCCGTATTTTGTAAAATCTATTTGTAAGGTGAATCCTATTCCATAAACTCAAGCCTGTTTCACACTCCCAGCATCCGCTGCGATCCTGGTACCACGAAGACAGAGAAAGTATACTGGTCTTAATAAGGTTGAGATTTTCTCAAGAACTACTGGACCGAATTGAATAATTATAGTTACATAGTTTTAACTTTTATCTAACTAATAGTGAAAGAATTCTTGCAACAGGTCAAGTAGTTTTTGAGATAATCTCAACCTTAAAAACTCTCATATATAAACTCTGGCTTCATATCGATCTCTTCGTGGATCGTTTGGTTTGTAGTAGACCCTACATGACCCGTTGTTTACCCGACTGCCAAAAGGAGGACAGTATTGTATTTAGAGTGTATGTAAGCTTCTTATGGTTTCCAAAGGGCTGTATGAACTTTCATGTATGATATTGTTAGCAAAAAACTAAAATAATAATCCGTTTTTTTTTGCTACGATGACTTTATTAGCTACAAAAACAAGTAAATATTAAATAAATTTTTCTATAAAATATGCGTACTTAAAAACTAAGCCTAATCTAAAAATATAATACTATTTACATCAATGGAGCTCGTCGTCCAGAATCCCCAAGAATCTAGTTGAATACAATTACAAATCATTCTCAAATCGATTTTAAATGACTCTCGTTTCGCAATTGAAACTATGTATTAGCATGTCAATCACAAATAATCGTATTGTTTAATCGATAAAAACACTGGCATTTGACATTAAAAGCTTTTAGCATATTAACGTTAACACAATTATCATCATTTGAGAACAGACTCTATGTTAGTACGAGTAATTCTCTTGTTTAAAAATAAACTAAACATTTATCTAAGTATGCGAAGTCAATAACGTACTTGTAATATCTCTAAACAGTAGGGTATTTGAAAAGTATTGGGAATTAAATGTATTATTTTCATTAATTTTACAAAATAAACATAAATAAAATTTGAAATCCAAATATAATTTTCTTGCAGAGTGGTGTAGGTAAATTTCGATAAAATGTAGACGTATTTTTATTCAGAATGTATTTAATTGCAATAAAGAGTATATAATTCTGAAAGCTACTGAAATGCCGTCACATATTAGTAATCCCTTACAAACTCCATAATACTAAACTCAACTACAAAATAATATTTGTGGAGATAATTGGCATATCGAAAAGTTATATAAATCAGATGAGTTTTCTTTATGAAAATCTAGATTATGGCAACAAAAAAAAACCTTATTTGCCGTTCCTTAATAATATTTATTCGCATTTCACAATAAAGTTATGTGTATGAATTAAATATTTTAGAGACTTAGTAAATGTCAGCGACCCAAGAATAGCCATAAAACTCTATGGCTCCCATCAAATACACATAAAGATTGCGGCCCACCCAGTGGATTATCTAACACTTAAATACAAGATGAAGCGAAAAACAAAAACTATGTCAAAACATGTGTTCCTTTATCTCTGCTTAATTAATTTATTTTCAAAAAAACCTTTTGTCTAAACTAAACTAGTACGGTTTCTATCGTTTCACACTCTTGTAATTTGTTTCCAAACAACGCTGTTAGCTATAAGTTTTCAATCAAGAAACTCTGTTCTTAAATTCTTAAGTCAATAAAAACCTTATTATTATTATTCTCTTTATTTATTTTATCTCTTATTTAATATATTTATACATTTCCATATCAAAAACAAATAGAAAAATATATAAATACAAAAAAATAGCCACCCACCGGCAGCGGGATGCATGCGCATCCAAGCTGCCGGAGGTTAGGATCCCAGAGTGAGGAACCTCCTCACAGTACGTGCCGTGTCCAGCAGCACTGCCTTCTGTATCCGGCCCTTGACCCAACTGTCTAGCGAGAGTCTCTTAAGGTGTTGGTCGAGACTCTTCGCTATTAAACCGTTCACGGTTACGACTATAGGAACAATTATGGTTGAGTCCACATCCCACATGGCGGTAATCTAAGTATTTACTTAGCCTGCCTTTTCGGCCTTCACGATATTCTCATCATGGGGGATGGTGACATCAACCAGAATTGCCCGACGCGACGATCGGTCTATCAGCACGATGTCAGGTCTATTGGCGACAATAGTTATTATTATCATTATTATTGTCTATCTGCTTCTCTTTCGCTCTGCCGCGCCGGTAGAAAATAATTTAAAAAAAAAATTCTCGTGCTAATATTATTCAGTTTATAGGCAAAGGATTTCAGTCCACACAGCCAAGGCATTTATGTTCCTGGGTGAAATTATACAAAACTATGCAAACATCTCAATGTAAATTATTTTCTCCAAACCATTCACAAAATCAACACTAACTTTAGCTGGCTACTGTTTATTCAATTAGAAACACTTGTTCACACGATATTAGTCCCTATGCCGTTACCGGTAAGTGTTTTGACAGGCTTCACCTCAGATAGGCACACATAGGATTGATCCTTGTTTGCGCGCAGGAAAGCTGCGCGTGCGCTTACAAATTGCTACGCCTGCGCACGCGAAGGTGCATAGGGTTGCCACTTTTGATTTATTTAATAACAAATACTTTTTTTTAAATGGCGGGACAGGGCAGTTGCTTAATTATTTGATGATTTTAATCTTATTTTATACAGTGGTCACGTTAAATTAATCAAAAATGTTTGCAAATATCAATTTATGTTGGATTGTTCGAATAATAAATAATATGCAATCTCCAGTTACGAGCTAGATTCAAGAGTCCCATTACATAGTTCAGGAGTGAACGTAGACTGCTGAGCTATTTGGTCATGGCGTGACGTACTACTCGAAAAAATTAAAAATCTCACTATTAGATAGTTTAGAGTGTAGACTGTGTAATTGTAAAAGGATTGAAAAAGTAGATATAGGTAAGTATAAATATCAGTTATTTTTATTTATCCATTTAATACAAATTAAGAAGAGCTCTTGAAAATGGCGGGAAACGACGGTTGCGAAATTATTTGATAATTTTCCTTTTAATGTCTACAGGGGCTATTTTGTGTTTAATATCACGTTAAATTAATCAGAAAATGTTCGCGAATGACAGTGCGGTGAAGTTATTGGATTATTTATGCAAGATCTGAAGTTTCAAGCTTTTATCAAGAGTTCCCGCTACAAGCTCGGGAGTGAACGTGACTGTCGAGCTGCTTCGTCCAGAGTGATGACGCTACGGCGTCTCCTCTGGATGAAGACATGAAGACGCTGCTACCCAGGGTGAAGACGCTACTGCGACTCCCCTGGAGGAAGATAGAAGGCTATTGAATATTGAATTTTCTGTAACATGACATTGGCAAATGACGAACAGTCGAGTCCATTAATAAAATAAATAAAATAAATACAAATTAAGTAATTGTATCGTTCGCGAACGATTGCCCAAATTGGCCTATAGGGGGAGGACTAGCCAAAATAAACATGGCGGACGACGAAGCCATCGCGTGGCTAAAAAAGGTTTTGCCTTTGTGACCTACATGCTATGTTGTGACAGCTGATGACCGAACGATAAATAAATAAATAAGCAATTGTATTATTTTGGAAGGGGTAATCGTACCTATTCCATAGCGGAAACCCCATCCCCTTCCATCCATATATTCAATAGAGATCTAGAATGACCAAAGTTGTTATTGTTACATTAATTATTAATTAGAGAATAAATTTAAAAAAAAACTAATGAAACCTCTGTATATTTTTTTAAAACGTATGGCCGTCAAGTACAATCGTACGGTGGAACACAGAGAAAGGTGTACAGTAGAGTTTTTAAGATTGAGATTTTCTCAAAAACTGCTTGACCTATTGCAAAAATTCTTTCACTGTTTGATAGATAAAAGTTAAATCTATGTAACTGTAAAATAAGTATTGAATTCGGTCCAGTAGTTTTTGAGAAAATTCTAACCTTATTCAGGCCCCCTGTATACTTATCTCTGTCTTCGACTGTACATATCTACCTACTCTTTATTCAAAATCCTTTCGACATGCAATCTCTAAATACCTACGTGCTTCTTGGTGCTTTAACCATTTCTCAATCAAACTTCAATCATTATAATAAGGCACTTTGTATACCATTAGCAACCCTACCAACATTGAGGAATATATCGTCGACCACCGGCTTTCAACTTTACCGACGTCACACATACGATTCAACTGAACCAGCATTGTATTTTAATTTCCATCGTGTTAGGAATCAAATATATGAGAGACCATTATAAATTGACCTCTAAAACCATTGATTTTCCATTTTAAGGCTTAAGAATAGGAGTTATAGTGTGGGTCATGATGGGAGTGACTGAAGAATGCAACACTAAATTGTATGGTGAATTATTATTAGGAAGGATTGAGATGAACTGGCCTTATTAATATTGTATTGGTTAGATTTAAAAGTTCTACTCCACTATTATCGAAAAACATTACTCTTCCTTTTGGCGGGTGAGTAAAAAAATAAAAGGAATATGTTTTTGACTGGAGACGACCAAAGTGTGTATTTTTTTCCAAAACAGATTTACAGGTTAGTTTAAACAAACTACTTAGGTACAGCTAACAGCAGATCAAGTGTAACACTTTGGACTTTGGAGCGTTCTTATTATCTGCGTCGTAAGATTTTAAATCGTACTGCAAGCCTTACCATTGATCTGCTGTTGTCCGTAGGTACTATAAATTTTTCAATAAAAGATACGATTTTTTAAGGTTAGTATTTTTTGGAAGATTCGATTAGGTTTAGCCAGGTGAAATGTTATATATCCCATAATCACACTTTATTTCATTTCGTTTTATTAATGGACTCGAACAGGTAGGTAATTAGACAAAGATATTTGTTTACAAAATAAGTCACTTGATTTGGGCTTCGGTTTAGATAGGTACATTAACTCAGATTTATTGATTGATTGATTTTTAAGCATTAAGCCATTCTCGGCGAACATATAACATAACATATATATAACATATCTAAGTATATACTACTTAGATTATTAGTATTATTTTTATTTTGTTACGTACTTGATATGGTTATTTGTTATTATTACTTAAAATCAGTATTATCAAAAAAGCTATGAAGTACCTGAAAACCTAAAATAAATTATTTTTAGTACTTAGATATATTTTTTAGAAAACTCCAACTTATTCTAACAGGAACTTATTCTAATTAATAAACCCTAAACCATCACTAAGTATAATAATATACATAATAAAGTCAAAATTATCAAACTTATGCAACCGTCTCATGTACAGTCGACAGCAGGTCAATGGTAACACTTGCAGTACGATTTCAAGTCTTACGACGCAGATAATAAGAACGGTCCAAAGTCTTAATTTGCTGTTAGCTGTACCTACCTGCTATTTTATTCAAAAGTCTAATCACACTTAAAACTTCCAGAACAAAAAGCTTCCAACCGTAAACAACTCGGAAACACAGGTACAATCACTGTAAAAAGATAAACATAGAAAGTACAGTCGAAGCAAAAAGCAGAACTATCTGATTTCGCATTTCACGAGCGTCCACTGTCGTTGTACTTTGACTCGCAGGTTGTTTATTGGGAATTACATAGAGATGTTACTACACAATCATCATCATCATCAGGCTATTTATATGGCCCCACTGCTCGGGCACAGACCTTCCCTTACATCGAGGCAGCTCGGGCCATGATCCACCACGCGGGTCCAGTGCGGATTGGCGGATTTCACATGCCCCAGATTTTTTTCTTCTGGCATGCCTTCGGGCATGCCGGTTATCAGAAGGTGCCAACCCGCGCGCACTCGCGAGTTCCCCACTCGCCAGTTGACGAATAAGTCGTTTTATCACGATGATTTCCTTCACCGTTTTGAGAGCACTTGGTAAAGGTAAATGTACGTAAGTTTATCCGTCGAAAAAACCGAGGATAACTCATTGGTACATAGCTGGCCTGGCTGGAAATCGACCCTGGGACCTACGTATCGCAAGTCCATTTACCAAAACACTGTGCCACCGAGCTCTTCTCTTATATATCAGATTAATTTTTAGAATTGCCATTTATCAAATAACAATAATATTTGCAAACCAACCACAAAAAATATAAATATTGAATATTAATAGCTATTGACATGTACCTAAATTATTATTTGTACCTAAAATTCTAAACTGCCCCCTAGTACGCGCCACCGTTAGCGATTGGCGTAACGCCTCGGAGCTGTCAAACTGATGATTTTACAAGGCGTTTGACACAGTTTTGACAACTCTGAGCTAATATACTGACGGGCAATAACATCTCTGTACACTTCCACGCGAGTCGATCGGTAATCAAATCATTCGACGCTCGTAAGGCAGTTGAGTAGATGCTTCGCATTGAATTTGTCAGCGTCCTACTGTGTCTTATTGCAATACTATTTATAGTCATTTATATTCAATTCCTTTGGTCGCAAATAACTTTTTAGTCCTGTATTAAGGACAAATTTTTAGGGATCCGTGCCTGAAAAGGAATAAAAGGAACCCTTATAGGATCACTTTATTGTCCGTCTGTCTGCCTGTCAAGACTTATATCTCAGAAACAAGAGGTCGGGTCAAGTTGAAATTAATACTAAATTCTCAGGTCTGCAACCTCATGCAGCCGAGAAAGAATAAAACTTCTACGTCAAAGCAATCAAAAGATATGGCCGTTTATGTCTGGAAATGCAAGAAAACCAAAACCGGTTTTCTAGTTGGTTCCGGTTGACCTAGAATCATGAAATTTGGCAAGAAGCTAGGTCTTATAGCACAAGTAAAGGAAAAAATCCGAAAACTGTAAATTTAAAATTACATCTCTGACGACTTGCTCAAGTGATCAAGATTAATGTAATGATATTTTATCATTCATCGAAATCGACCCAAACAGTATGAAATCGAAGCGAATTATTCGTTTTTTTTGTTATCATTTTCTACTAATCTCGCAAATCCTACTGATTTATGATTATGCAATATGAAATCTGTAATCAGTCTCCAACGAAATATCACAAGCTTCAATGTACATTTAGTTTTGTAAGTGAGGCACAGCTCCAATCAAATCTGTCATTGTCTTTTCTTTATTGCAAGTAAGCACGTTGTGTACATTTTTGCACGTCAACATATTTTTTGATTTTACTTTTACACCACTTTGCAAGGAAAAGGTGCCAACGCTTAGGAGAAAACGTAGCAAAAAACTCTCAGCAGCACTTCTTTTAAAATAATAATAACACAATCTATACATATAAAAAAAGTTGTGTCTGTACATAGGATATTTTTTGAAAATAATAATTGTAATGTGTTTTAGGATCGATACTGATGCCAAAACACAAATTATTAGAATTTTTGTCTGTTTGTCTGTGACTTTGTGCAAGTATCACGCTATAACTACTAAAGGGATTTTGATGGGAGTTATACTAACTAGGAGATAAGCCATGGCGGTATGTGATGTGGAAACAAGGATCCAGAGAGGAAGATCTGTCTCCTGATCTCCTCCATCCTCCTCCTCTACGCAAACGAAGTTCGTACAGCTAGTAAATAATAATACTTAATAACAAATAAGTAAATTGTCAAAATCAAAGTAGTCTCAATTTCTTTGAAATAGAACATAAACTCTAATACCGGATCCACCGCCCTTAGCTAAGCGTAGCCCTAATAACTAGTAACTACACTACGCTACGCTCATTATAAGCACTCAGCGCTATAACCGCTCATTAGTTGAACAAATACACAGATGAGAGCGTAATATAAGTTAAGCTAACAATTCACTATACATGGTGTAGCAATATTTGATGACGATCTAGACGAGTCGATAGTTTTTTTGTTTTTGAAAGTTCTTTATTTAAATGAAGAAATATGTAGGTTCTCTTGAAAAAGGCGGGAAACGACGGTTGCGAAATTATTTGATAATTTTCCTTTTAATGTCTACAGGGACTATTTTGTGTTTAATATCACGTTAAATTAATCAGAAAATGTTCGCGAGTGACAGTATGGTGAATTTGTTGGATCATTTGAGCAAGATCTGGGGTTTCAAGCTTTTATCAAGAGTTCCCGCTACAAGCTCGGGAGTGAACGTGACTGTCAAACTGCTTCGTCCAGAGTGATGACGCTACGGCGTCTCCTCTGGATGAAGACAAGAAGACGCGGCTACCCAGGGTGAAGACGCTACTGCGACTCCCCTGGAGGAAGATAGAAGACTATTACATATGGAATTTTCTGTAACATGACATTGGCAAATGACGAACTGTCGAGTCCATCAATAAAATAAATAAATAAATAAGAAGTAGGTAAATAAATATTTTAAAACATAAGGTTTCGTATCCTTCCTTTTCGGGCTGATTTTACTACGTAAGGCTTGCATGTCTATGTAATGATTAAAAGGAACGACGTCGATAGTGCCCTTCTGTAAAGGGCCTGGATTTGATTCCCGAGTCAAAAGACAAAGTCAAATGACAATGCCAGATTCTGCCCCACCATCAACCGCTAGATGTACAAGATAACGAATAAACGTAAAAAAATCTCCGTTTTTTATTATTTATTGGTTTAAAATAATGTTTTGTACATCTAGCGCGTCGAAAAAAACAGCTTAATTAAGAATTCAGAAAATAGTAAGAAATCGAAGCAAATTATTCATTGTTTTTGTTATTCTTCTATAGGAGTTGAGAGAGTAGTAGAAAATGATACTGATTATGATTATGCAATATGAAACCTGTAATAAGTCCCCAACAATATGATAAGTAGAGCTTAAATGGTCACGTAGTTTTGTAGGTGGGGCAAAGCTCCATTGAAATGTGGCAATGTCATTTCTTTATTGCACTGTTCCTGTACACCTTTCTCTGTGTTCCTATAATCAGTTTCGAATTTCGATCAATTTTCTTTTTGTCATCACCCTGTATCTGTTAAGCCCACTCCACACGCCATGTTTGCACCTGAGCTGACCACTTAAGTGATCCGTTATCTGAAGTGAAGATATAGTTCTTTACATTCACACATCGTTGTTCCGGTTATTTTATGGGAAGGTACCAGCAATAGCAAACCTTTGATGTAATTTGAAATGTAAAGATGAGGATTTTTGTGAGATTATTCGGCAACTCTATGTCAAAAAGCTAAGTGGCACCCCTTTTCTTTAAAAAAATATTTTTAAACCTATCTAATATAATATTTTATTATTAAGAGCCTTCCTAGAGCCAACTAGCGCCGCCAATCTTAAAAAAATCATATCTTCCAATATAATCAATTTTATTAAAAAAAGCTACGTTCACATTGTTTATTGCTATAAATATTATTTTTTAAATGCTTATTTGTAACGTGATGCAATGTAGGTAAGTTGTAGTTCACAAATGTGCCAGAAACGGCCGTTTTTTGCAATTATGTGAACTACAACTGATTTACTTATGATTTTTTTAAGATTGGCGGCGCTAGTTGGCTCTAGGAAGGCTCTTAAGAGCCATAATAAAACTAGTGGTACCCCCAATTTAAAAAAAAAATTATCTTATAATATAATCGATTTTATTAAAAAAGCTACTTACCAAATCTCTATTACGAAAAATGTTATTTTAAATGCATATTTACAACGAGACTCAATTTCGTTTGCTAACTACAACTTAAGGAAGAGGAAGGATGAAGGAATGAACCTTTACCCAGCAGTGGGACAATTTATAGGGTTACAAAAAAAACTACCACTTATCCTAATTATGATATCTATAGTATAAACTAATACCTATAAAAACTGAAAAAAAATGAAACTTAAATCTTATTTAAAATAAATAACTAAATTAATTAATTAAATAACCCGCCCCTTGTCGTACCCGGTGCAAAGGTAACGCTCGCGGCGTTTCGCTGTATAGCTATGATCAACCTTTGCACCAGGTAGGACCCGGAGCCAGAGTATATCATAGTATATTTGAAAATATAGTGTTATTGTAAGAGAGGTTTGATAAGTAACTACTTTTAATAAAAAAAATTCTACGTATACATAAGCCCAAATGAAGCGTCTTATTTTGTAAACAAAACTTCCCTACATTTCTAAAATTTTAAGCTGTTCTGTGGTCATTGCATAGTTATTTTCACATTATTTGATCGGATTACTTTAGTTTCACAATGATGAACAAGTTCGATCAATCAGTTCCGTCAGTGTTACATCACAACAGGTAATTAGACGATCATATTTGTTTACAAAGTAAGACACTTGATTTGGGCTCCGGTATATGAGGAGATATGATTTTTTTTAAGGTTCAAAGCCCCAATTTCCTATGATATTAAAGTAAAGTAAACCAATTTTATTTCACAATCTCATATTAAATTTTGCGGAATTTGTGTGAAACAATAAAATCAGTACGACAAATCATCACTTTTTCTGACCAAGAACAAACCAAGGCGAACAGGTCCGGACTCGCGACCTTTCTTCTTGGAAAAGCTTACATAATATTTCAATGTCCGATCCGAATTATTTGCCCTCTCGAGTCTCGATTCACGCCATGATTTATGCGGCCAATTATTTTTTGCGAATTTCGAGCAAATGTCAACTTGTGGAGTTTAAAATTAATACGTGACCTGACCGATGGGAAATGATCCACATCCGGGGTCAGTTGATGGCTTTATTGTGAAGTATTTTCGAGATCTTGGAACAGCCCTTTTGCCAAAAAAAATCAAAATTTGTGTCAAATACTGCATTTGATACTTCTTCTTCAGCATACAGCAGCCCACTCCTGGGCATATGCCTCTCCATGAATCCTCCATGTGGCCCGATCCCAAGGTTGTCTGGTCCACACCTAGCCAGCAACCCTCTTTATGTCGTCGGACCATCTGGCCGGTGGTATGCCCACGCTTATTCTACCGTCCGGGGTCTCCACATTAGAACGCACTTACTCCATCGACCATCGTTTCGGCGACAGAGGTCAGAGGTCGGCCCAGGCCCATTTCAGTTTGGCCACTCGTTTGCCGATGTCGGTGACACAGGTCCGTAGGCGGATGGTCTCATTTCTCAGTCTGTCGCGTAGATATATACCGATATTGTACATTTTGATACTAGTGAATGATAATTACTGCATTTTTGCTAAGTCTATGAGGAGATTTTAACGCAAGTACCTACTGCATCTTATCTTATCTAACGTTTTTCTAACTTCTAGTACATTTTACTGATGATGACTGTAACGATCGACCCTTTTGGCTGACCTTATTATTATATTATTAAAATTATACTTAAAACATTAAGTAAACTTAATGAGTTTTGGCACGTGATTATATTGGCAATTCGTCTAGTGGCGGACCCTACTTACGTTGTGTTTATAACCCTTGTTCTTTCCGAGGTAATTCTGTCTAAGGAGTAAAGCTGGAAAACGGCAATCTGACTAAATGACACAAAACAAGTTCTTATAATTAGATAAACTTTATGAAGAAGAGAAAAGGATAATTTTGAGAGTTTTTGTAGTTGTTGTGGTAAACTCGGTGAAGATTCCAAAAGTGGGGATAATTTAATATATTAGTATTTTTATTAAAATGGTTTTCACCTCCGAGCTCCCTACGCCCAAAACCTCGGAGCCTACCGCAGATCGTTATAGACACCACAACAGTCCCGATCTCACGGCCCTGCAACCAAGAACGACCTAACGAACCCCCTAAGTTCGTAAACACGAACTAGAAGTATGACACAGTAAAGGGATCTAGATCTCAGATTGAGTGTTACTCGGGAGACCTTTATAATCTCATCACAAGCAAAGCTTGAATGAGACGTGGAGAACAACCTTTGCAAGACATCGTCTGCAGGTTGGATATTAAGGAAACCAAACTCTATCTCATCATCCTGGATCTATAACTGTCGCTATAAGCGTTGCTTATTAATTTAGATTGAGATGTTGACTTTGACATAATTGTAGGTCGCGCAGGTTGTTGTGAGGGGGCGACTACCAAATGATACACTCGTACAACTTCCGAAATAATCACTCCTAACAATTTACAGAACTCCTTAGGCTTGAACATACCACATATCGTCCGATCCTCGGCTTTGTTGCACATGGACTTGGCCAGGCCTCGTCTAGAGTACCATGGAGTCAAGCCACCGGAATAGACCTTCGCCCATGACCGATTAGGAGGAAAGAGGTGAAATGCACCCCAAAGACCGCTCTATTGCAAGGAGTATGACAACATTATAATAATGTTAATTTTGCATTGTTAATTCCAAATAGTGACACTTGATAATCTAAGTAGAGTCTGTAAGTTGCACGGGTAAGTGTAGATGCTCGCAGAACGACCCCAAAATTATTATTAAACTTGATAAGATTTACTTCTATTTGTGACTAGGAGTGAATCCCAATTTAATTAATAATTAGAGTAATCCAGAATGTTGGGATTACAGTTATGTCAATACATCTCGTATTATTAAAATGTTTGGCCGAATATAATAGATCACAGAAGAAAAGACAAAGAAATAGTTCCTTCGATAAATGAATTTTAGGAAGAATATAATTTAAAAGTTAGTTGCCGAAAAGGTACTGCGTACTTCTGTTTTAGAAATACAATCCTATTTCTATAACATATATTCCGTATTGAAGTCATAACGTTGTAATCTTAGAGTATTTGTTGGATTTAGTAAATATTAGCAATAGTAGTAGTAGCCCACGAATAAATTGTAGTAACGTAGTAAACCCCTGGAATAAGTAGTATTTAATAGTTTAGAGAATCGTACGTGTAATTTGTAATCAAAGAATCCAATGGATGAATCTATAAAATAATGGTTAAAGTAATTAGAAGTATATCACCAAATTCCAGTAGACGTCATAAGTAGTTGAAATCATAATATTAGAATCCTTCTCCTCTTTCCTTGGATCTTGGATTCCTGTTTGTATTATAATAAAAAGACACATCTGCCTCTCTTCACAATCTCGAACCAACTCAAAAAGACACATCTGCCTCTCTTCACAATCTCGAACCAACTCCCCGATAAACAAAAGTAGATCGATATTCTGTTTGGATGTATTCCGAAACGGTTTACGAAGTTCAGAATTCGAATCTTAGAATATGTCAGAATTATGTGCAAAGACACTGACACAATACTTCACCAATGAATTTAGAACCTAAATAAACCTAATATAAAACGGCACAGAAGCCTCACTAGATGACCGTCTAGTAATGTAAATTAGAACCCATCTCTACGACTCGAGTTTCCTAATAAAATAAAATAGAACCCTTTCCTACGAAACGGGTTTCTCATAATTCCTAACCTAACTAGAATAACGTATGTGATAATAGTGTTCTCTAACATCATTAATAAACCATGAACCTATATGGCCTATCCTAGAAAATGATCTTAGTCTAGCCGTATTAGTATGATTATAATTTGTTAATGAAAATAATTGTTTTATTGGTTAATCGATTATGATTAGTAAAATGAAGATAAATATGTTGTACAGTCAATGTACACACACGACGGACGTTAGGTTTAATGTATTTAAGTACAGGTATTCAGATCCATGTAATAGATAGTCTTCTCAACTTAGAAACTAAAGTTCCTTCTATTTATATCTATCTCTAGTAATAATTAAAGATTGGTTTACTCACAAAACATTATTATTAGTCTGGAAAGGAACTTGGTTAGTATTGGAAGATTCTAAAGGTACAATTAGACAATCAGGAAGTTGGATGTAGTTCATTTATTCAGAGAGATGAATCAAAGAGTGTTTCGTAAAGTATTTCTTTATTAGAGTCTTCCTTAGTGTAATTAACAATTGTAAATAAGAGCCAAGATACAGCAGCTTCATGTAGAAACCAGGAACAATGAAGGAAGAAGTCTAGAAGAAGTCCTCAATGCAACACCAAGCTCTTGTAAGATTGTAGCTCCAACTAGAATCACCACACATTTAAATAGTTCAATAATTCAATGTATAATTCACTTGAAACACAACAAGGAAACTATTCAGCATCAAACACCAACTCACTAAGTCACAAACTCAAGAACTCACTCGCGAAATAATCGATAAAATATTAAAATAATAAATCGTAAATATAATCTTTGTTTACATATTTTGAAACGTCAAAGGATCCTCTCAAAATAGCTGATCTTGTCAGACAGTAGAAAGCTGTCACACTATCTGGTTTTACTTAAATATCTCCTAAAATAATAGTCTAATCATTAACACAATCCTATAAATTATCTGTTTAAACACTCACGGTTCTCTTCAGTTCCTCTTTACCTTTAAGGATCCACTCCAGACTCTGTTATGATCTTGTAAAACTTTCTATTCCAATCTGTTACGATAGCAATGGCGTCTCCTCCCATAGTAACTTGATGTTTCTATTGAGATAGTAAAGAGGAACCAAATACCTGAAAACCTATAAACTAAACTACAGGAACACCGAATCTAGTAAAAATAAACTTGCAAATCTATTTGAATATGATTTCTTCTTGAATCATTATTATTTATTGTATTTTTAAATATTTTCACATATTTTTACGTCTGCCATATTTCTGTAGTTTTCGTTCTCTCTCAGATTTTGAATTTTTGGTCATTCTCATAATTTTTGGTTTGTAATTAAATTACGTAAAGAGTTTTTCTTACTTAAAAAGATTGCGTTATAATTTAGTTATTTTAACAAAATTTTACCATGTCTTGAAATTGATTTAAAGACGTGATCGTTACAATGACTATTTAAACGATGAACATGCATGGTGTGTGTCGCCGGTTCCGCATGAGGGATAAAGTCTAGATTACTAATAATAGTAATAGTTGTGTAATACCTAGTTATTAAGTAATTGTGTATTATTATATTATTGTAAAAGATGTGCTGCTGAGAGTTTTTTGCCACTTTTCTCCTCAGCGTTGGCACCTTTTCCTTGCAAAGTGGTGTAAATGTAAATTCAAAAAAATATGTTGACGTGCAAAAATGTACACAACGTGCAATATAGAACTTTGACTTTGACTGACATGTAGATAATTTGTCAAAATCGGAAAATAGCAAAAATGTTGATTAATGCATTTGCTGTACTCAGCGGTAAAGAGCGATACAAAAGACATCAACGAGACCATTTTTTTTCTTGTCCAATTGAATTTAAAAAATCATACCCGTATATTTTTGTTTTGATTGAATATATCTATATTCTTATTATTTCGTATATGATCTGATTTGAAACTTAGTATTTAATAAATTAAATATTTATTTTTATTGTTCGTAATCTCGTAGTGCAATCTTTGCAATATTTTCATCTACTTCCATATTTTTAATATTCTATTCTAGTGTATTTAATAATGAACTTTAACTATGAACTTATATTTTATTTTTCTTTATTTATGTAGGTAGGTACTTAAGTACCAGTTATTGATAGGTATTTAATATTGCTCAACAAGCTACCTATTCATACGCTTAATTTACCCAAAGGTTGTCTGGAAGAGATCGCTTTGAGTGATAAGACCGCCAATTGCAATATTAACTATATTATCCTATTTCTTTTGTGTAATTCTTTTTTTTGCAATAAAGAATATTTATCTTATCTTATTTATCTTAATAATTTGACATTGGTGGTCTATTTAATATTTAGATTTTCGCTTCCTTCCTCCAGAAGAGTCGCCAAAACGTCGACAACCCTGGACGAAGGATCACAGCGTCTTCTTCCTCCAGATGAGTCGCCAAAGCGTATTCAATCCTGGACGAAGCAGCTCGCAGTCACGTTCACTCCATAGTGAGACTCTTGAATCTTGCTCGAAACTGCAGATCTTGCATATTAATTCGAAAACTCTAACATTCGCAAACATTTCCTGGTTAATTTAAAGCTCCCACTTCACTTGGTTATTCGTGTTCGCTATTGGATGTTTGTCGTATTTGTCAAATATGATATGTTTGTCATAAGTATTAATGTAAATATAAAATTAAACAAACAAGAAATGTGTCAGCGATTACAAAAATCGATCTATCCGCAAATCGACATTATCACTCTATTGCGATAGATCGTAATTTAATTTAGAAGTACACTTTCAAAAGAACGGTTCACACAGTACGTCCAGGTTGTAAGATTTAATACTCTCGTGACTGCTGTACATTATAGATAAATTACACCTTTCATCACTTCTAATCATTAAAGAGAGACAGACTACTACTTTTATGTCCATCGTTTGTATGTACGGACAACAGCAGATCAATGGTAACACTTGCAGTACGATATTAAATCTTACGACGCAGATAATAAGAATGGTCCAAAATCCAAATTGTGATACTTGATCTGATGGTAGCTGTACAATCGAAAACAGATATTTTTCTTGAATTATTTTAAGCCATTACTACTATTATTATATATGAACGGATATCACTCACTTATATTGGTGAAGTCGGTTTTTAGACCGACAATTTCGACCGATTTCAACGGTCTTTCTCAAGGTTAGCGCGCCACGCCCGCGTCGCCGGTGACGTTTCTTCGTTCATTAGAAACTTAGAAATCGTATATACCTATGTTACTTTTGGATTGTAAAGTGACCCATCCAGGTACTGACCTCGTCCAGCGTTGCTTAACTTGTACGATCGTTTTCAACGTGTACTCGCAACTGGACTATGAGCCCCTTTTTTTTAACCCAGGTAAAACATGCAAATCATGTGGCACCACGCCCGGGGGAGCGTGTTGGTTATGTCGGGCTCACCGCCCTGAAGGGGCAGCATACCGACTAAACGTCCTGGGGTGTTCCACCTCGTGCCATTCTTGCCGAGCCACGGGAAACTGTGATACAACCGCGACCCGACTGGCGCCCGAGCACTCCCCATTGTGGGCTGTACTAGCCCACAATGTATAATCAATTCATCCCTCACCTTCCTCCTCCCCGTCTGAGCCTCGAGCCACTCGGGCGCCGTGCGGTTCGCGCACTGCGTCCGTGGGCCCGGGCCCTTACTTAGGCGGCGACACCTCGTACACTCCGGTACGCTTGGCACCGCCTCGTACCACCCCATGGCGCGGATTTCTTTCTTGGACTATGAGCCCCTAACGGTATAATAGGATTAGTCATCACATCACCAAAATATAATTGGTTTAATAATTAAGACTGATATTTTACGTATTATTATATATATTTTATATAGGCTTTATTAAGGTTTTATAACCGTTGTATTGGTAGGCAATGTATACGAAACTAGTAGAGGAGTATCTCGGAAGCCGGTCCCATATAAACAAGACATATTTTATCCGCTAACGACTTAATCGGAAATTTATTGGAGCGATCGAAAATATAATTCGCGCGCATTAAATTATGATTTTATGCATTAATTAAAAGAAATTTGCATATTAATGAAACGAAAAAGTTAATAATTAAATTTTATATTTTGTAATTAGGTAAAAGTTGGAGCGGTAACATCAAAAGGCTGATCTGAAACTGGATTCGTAACGATATCGGAATAGTTTCGATCGGAAGACGATACCTGTATAAAATGTCCCATTAGGGCTATTACAGCTACCCACTAATTGTATAATTTATACTTTTTAACAGAGATGTATCTGAGAGATTTAGGCGCCCTGTCGACACTGAAGCGACCCCTTATGACACTAGTGTGAAGTGTCTAGCCGGGCCCGTCTGACTGCGACATATGTACACATGTTAAGTGAGTGCAAATGTTCGCCAACAAATTGTTATGCAATTTGGCGAAGCTTAGAACTAAGTAAAATGTGGAAAAATATTGAGTAAATAAATTGAAAAAAAAAACTAAAGCCCTATTAATAGTCTGAGCTGAAACAAAGAATTCAAGAGCGAATTCAGCTAATACATTCTCAAGACGTGATCATGATCTATGCCTATCGAAGTATGTCATTAATAAAGCAATCTTGAGGGCGTATAACTTGAAGTCTTTTGTGTCGATTCTGTATGACCTCTTCCTTCAATGTGCAATTAAAAAAGCATAAATTAATGAGTGAAACCCATTGCGTTATTTTATTGCGATGCCAATGAGTATTATTGAAAATAAATTTACGAGATGTTATGAGACTCGTGGTCTCACTCTGCTTTAACCCACTGGACACATATTCCAGCATATTCTGAATTATGTGCCCCTTATTTTTTCCCTGATTACGGCCCTGGTTTTTAATACTATACCGCTAAGAAGGTTATTAAAAGCTCTATTTCCCGATCGGAATCACTTTTATGTCGATCGTGATATGGATAGTTATTAAATAGGTAGTAAAATTTTGAACTGGTTTTATGGGATTTAGGATTGTGGTAAGTAGAGTTCCGTAGCCGGAACCAAGGATTAATTAAATCGAGAATTGATTGCTATCGGTGGCGATTTGGAATATTTTTCACACTGATTTTTACTGATAATAATTATGGAATTTTAGAAGCTTCTTTTATTAACTGGTTGACAGGAGTATTAAAACTAGCAGAGAAATCGGGGCAGTATACTTAATTCGACTGGGTTAATTCACCCGGGTGCATTAAGTACACTATTAGCAGACTTAATTCACCCAGGTGATTTCCGGGTGCATAAAGACCTACATTAGATTTTTTTTAAATAATTTTATTTCGCTACGTACTATATAGACATCTACTTTAATGAAGTAGAATCATTTATTTATAATTACATATTATATGTTGCAAAAAAAATTAAAACTAAACTATCTAAACTACAAATACAAATGTATAAAAAATTAGATAACTTAATTCACTCAGGTATTTTGACTATATTTTATAGATTCCAAGTACTTATAATGAAAAATAATGTTATAATCCACTTAGTTTCTCCGCTAATCATTCATTAATTGACATATTTTTCAGACAATGTAACAGATAGTGCTGAGTGTTAAACATTAAGAAATCGAGGCGAATTATTCGTTATTTTTGTTATCATTTTCTACTACTCTCGCAACTCTTACTGTTTATGATTATGCAATATGAAATCTGCAATCAGTCCCCAACAAAATGATAGGTACAGCTTCAATGAACACGCAGTTTTGTATAAGTGGGGCAAAGCTCCATTGAAAACTGGCAATGCCATTTGAATGAATGAATGTCAAATTATTTTTGAGAAATTTCGATACGTATTTTGAAGAAAATATAGTCGTGTATATTTTAACTGGTTAAGTTAAATATATCCGAACTAACTGTTTATAAAATGTTCATATTCAGATATTAAAAAATTCTGATTTCTGAACAATATTTACCAGAGATGGTAATACATAGAAGTAATTTAACGTTTTGTGGGATGAAGCTCGAGAAATTTGGTCTACGACTTCGCTTGCATTGTGACCGTTAGAACCTTCTAGCTTGTTCTATATTCTTAGCTGAAAATGTAACTAACCGATCTGACTGAGTTGCCTTCCCACGACCTTTCAACATACATGTATCTATACGATAGAACGGCCAGCATATAAAGACCTCCCCTTCCCGTCTCAATCCAAGATTTATCTAAACCCCGTCAGGAAGACACTCCAAAGGCAAAGGTCATTAATTTCTGGTGGAATAGAACCTCGATGTGCTCTACCCAATAACTTCCTCGTACAACCTGAATTCCATCGTAAATCGATGTGAATACAATACAAAATACGGTTAGCAAGTTCACTCACTCCACGCACACATTCATGCTATGTGCATGTAGAAACAGTATTGAATGGATTTCGAATTCGATTCTAACGGAAATGGAATTTTGCTTCCATGAGCCAGAGTGAGTTTTGCTTTGGAAAGCATGCGAGGCGAAAAGTTGTAACCGTGATATTTGATTTTATTTTTTTTATTCAAACTATACGTTGGATATTTGAACTCACCTTTATTATGGATATAGGTGTTATAAAAAACTTTAATAATTATATACTGCGTAGTCTTTGGGGCAATTAAAATAGCAGTGGACAGACTGTGTCACATTTAATGTATTAGGGTTGAAATTGGCACAAAGTGGATCCTGTTAGAATCCTAAAAATGTTAATAAAAGCTATGCTAAAGCTACACTCCGTGAGTCCATGTTTATATGTCCATATTCATCATCATCATCAGCCCGTATCAGTCCACTGTTGGACGTAGGTCTCTCCCAAAGCGCGCTACTCAACCCTACTCTGGCCCTCTGCATCCAGTCCCTGCCAGCCATCTTGCGAAGGTCATCCCTCCATCTAGTCGGGGGCGTCCCACACTACGTTTACCTGTTCGTGGCCTCCGTTCGAGAACTCGCCTCGCCCATCGGAACCAACGAATCCATATTATACGATGAAAAATCATAGTGTGCGCAAAATTATATACTGGCCTAATATTAGTGCGCATAATTATATTTTTAGATAGGTACTACCTAAATCAATATTTTCCGTTTAGTCTTAAAATTGTAAATCCGTCATTGGAAGTATGTCATAAATCTTAAATTGAAATGTAACTTACAAATTACTTTAAAGTAGAAGTAGTAGTAGTAATTTTTTGTTAGGTGTAAGTACCTAATCGTTTTGTTATGACGAATAATAAAAAAATTCCAATATTTTCAATTTCCGACTTACCTACATTTCACCATTGCGCTGCGAGAGAAGTGTGTGTGTTGACCAATAGCGTATTAATAGCATGTCGGGAGGTCGCGGTCGCCGACAGGTGACGATGCTGTATAGATCTGCGCGCGAGTGTGCGCCGGAATGTCAGAGTTTACCGGTTAGAGCGTTTTTACACCGAGCCGCGAGATGCAGATGACGTCATAATAAATATTATCATTGTAGCATGTTGAAATATGATCTAGGTATTAAAATGTAACTGTAAATTAAGAGAGAGAAGATTTCTGAAATAAAACTACTCTAACTACTCTAAAATAGATATCAAATTAATTATGATCAACATATTGTAGCTCATTGTGTAGCAGCCACTAAATCGAATCCTAAACCTAATCGCACCTGTCACTACAGTTTATTATTGCATGAAATAGTTTAATATTTATTCATTTTTTTTCGACGGAATAACTTACGTATATTTGCCGAGTGCTCGCAAGACGTAGCGTAATGGCGTAGAAGAAAAAAATCTAAGGCATGTGAAATCCGCCAATCCGCACCCGCGTGGTTGATCATGGCCCAAGCTCCCTCGATGTAAGGGAAGGTCTGTGCTCGAGCAGTAGGGCAATATAAATGTCGCGGTTGTATCACAGTTTCCCGTGGCTCAGCAAGAATGGCACGAGGTGGAACACCCCAGGACGTTTAGTCGGTATGCTGCCCCTTCAACATAAACAACACGCTCCCCCGGGCGTGGTGCCACATGATTTGCATGTTTAAAAAAAAAGGCCAATATAAATAGACTGATGATAATTATTATTCATTATTATGTATTACTTTTTATATGCAATAAACAATATTTGATTTTTTTATATGCTACATTCGAACCAGGGACCTCGCCATTCCGTGATATCGTACCCAGGTCGTCCAATTTTGTCTCCATATTCGTCTTAGGGACGGTAGCGACATCTATCCAGTAATTGTGCAATTACTCAAATTGCAGTTAGAAATCATGTTTAATAAAAATCTCCATTTACCATTTAGATTTTCGTTTCGCATAGCGAATATGCAAGAAAATATCAAAACATATAATAAAAACACCCAGTGTACCCACAACCTAACAATGTGACAGTGCGCACGAGTGGATCGCTACAGGTGAACGGCTGCATGTGTGCGTGAGGTCACCGTGTCTCTACATAGCGGTTTGCTTGTGTGCGCGGCAGACGATCTCTATGCTACGTACTGACCATTACCGGATTAGAATTTAGTTTAAAGTGTGATTTAGATTTAAACCTGACTGTCAGTAGGACAGGGTAATGTTTTTCGTGTGTATGTATATCGGTACAATTCAGAAATAAAACTAGTCTATCTATACCGAAACCCAAATCTAGTGTCTTATTTTGTAAACAAAAACTACCCTATCCTACTAATATTTTAAGCTGTTCTGTACTTATTGGATAGTTGTTAGTAGACCGCAAAAAACTAGTCATAGAACTCTCTTAAACCTTTGACAATTTAACGGTTTTTATAACTCTATGGTAATACTTGCTAACGTAGGTAGCCAGATCACCAAACTATTAAACGCACGAATCGCGACCAATAGTGGAGGTAGTTTTTATTGTTTTCATAAAACTCACGAAACGCGACCAACTTAGTTGTTTACTCAAAAACCCCGACGCACGAACCGCGACCAATTCACAAAGATACTACCTATGTCACAGAAATAACTAAACAAAATTTGAATAATTAAGTTATATATTGAAAAGAAATCGACAAGCAAAATAAAGAACTTTTTGCAGACAACGTTTTGTACAGGTTTTTAAATATGTTGACGTAAAATTAATTAATTATTAATTACATACCCTGTCAATCTCTCATAGCGAGGCGTTGAGTTGATCTAACCACAAATGAGTCAACCAGTGATCTCAATGGTCCAGTATTTATATCCGTGATCGTGGTCTAGTATTTACATTACTTATATGTACATACGTAAGAGCTCGGTGGCTCAGTGGTCCCAGGTTCGATTCCCAGCTAGGGCAACCATGTACAGTGGAACACAGAGAAAGGTGTACAGTAGAGTTTTTAAGGTTGAGATTTTCTCAAAAACTACCTGACCTATTATAAAAATTCTTTCACTGTTTGATAGATAAAAGTGAAAACTATGTAACAGTAAAAGAATTATAAAAAAGGCCCCCTGTATACTTATCTCTGTCGTCGACTGTACCAATGAGTTATCCTCAGTTTTTTCGACGGAATAACTTACGTACATTTACCGAGTGCTCTCAAATCGGTGAAGGAAAACATCGTGATGAAACCTGCATGTCGTAGAAGAACAAGAAAAATCTAAGGCATGTGAAATCCGCCAATCCGCACTGGGCCCGCGTGGTGGATCATTGGGATCCCTGGATGTAAGGGAAGGTCTGTGCCCGAGCAGTGGGGCAATATAAATAGACTGATGAAGATGAAGACATACGTATTTTGTACATAAGTATATCCGTGATCGTGGTCTAGTATTTACATTACTTATATGTAAGAGCTCGGTGGCTCAGTGGTCCCAGGTTCGATTCCCAGCTAGGGCAGCCATGTACCAATGAGTTATCCTCGGTTTTTTTCGACGTAATAACTTACGTACATTTACCGAGTGCTCTCAAAACGGTGAAGGAAAACATCATGATGAAACCTGCATGTCGTAGAAGAAGAAAAAATCTAAAGCATGTGAAATCCGCCAATCCGAACTGGGCCCGCGTGGTGGATCATTGGGATCCCTGGATGTAAGGGAAGGTCTGTGCCCGAGCAGTGGGGCAATATAAATAGACTGATGAAGATGAAGACATACGTATTTTGTACATAAGTACCTCCAATAGAGAAATAATGCTTGACTCGTATCAAGCATTATTGCGACCCACACAGAAAGAAAATATTAGCTGTGGTTGTCATTGTTTGATTATTGTTTACAAGTGTTTGCATTTGATGCGCAGACTAAGGTCATAGTTGTTTTAGCTAGAAATCGATAGCTAAGTAAAAGCTGCTATACAGACCACCATGTTTTTTTTCAGTGTAGAGAGGGCTTCATTCGAAATTTCTCAAAAACTACTAGACCGATTAAAAAACCTTTTACAGTTATACTGTGCAGTAAAAACTATCCATTAGTCAATTTTTTTACGATTCGTTAAATAGTTTTTAAGCAAGCCTTTTTTACTTTAATTATGCCCCCTCGATTGTACAGTCAAGAGCACATCAAGTTTAACACTTTTGACTTAATACTGTTTTTTATTATCTGCGTCGTAAGAGTCGAAATCGTGCTCCAATTACTGTGCTGTCGAGTATACCTGTATTACAATTTTCCCAATCACTTAAAATTTCAATCCACTTCCCATATCTAATTCTCTACATACCACAAAGACTGTTACTCCTATTAGCCCATAATGAACCTAATAAGTGGAATAACTTCAACGGGAACTAAACTTCTAACTATTAATTAGTTCGAACCATATCCATCTTGAAAAATATCTATATGGAAAAAACAGTTCCCATGTCGATCACTCGGACGGCTCTATTAGTCGTTTAGTAGGCTAAATTACAAGGTAACACATTAATGATCGTGTATGTTGTAATTATACCATGTTCCGACGGAGCCCAACAATTATAGCGATCGATATGTTACGGGTTGTTGCGATAATTTTACTAGGAACCGGTTGGAATAAGAAGAAATTATTTGTGCATTCTCCAATATAGGCAAGTGGAGAATGCGCAAATGATTTCTTGTTATTTAGAAAGGTTATTTTATTTATTTATTTTATTTATTCATTAAAAAAATATAGCATTACAGTTATATTACCTATTCACTATACATTTCATTTTGTCATTAATTACCTCGGCCAGCGTATATCGCTGGCTTTACAACGAGGTAACGTCGCCAGCCTTTTGGGCACTCTTCCGCAGGGCAGCGATTTGGCCCCAATTTTTTATTTATAGGTATATATTTATTTGTTTTTTATTATTATTTTGTACATAGTTTTAACTTTAATTATAATATAGTGATGTATTGAAATTTAAAAAATAAAAGATAATTACATCATCATAAATTAAATTATTTTATTATCATGTCACATTATTTTCTATTATAATATTTAAAGTCAAGTATAAGCACAACAACATTTACATGAAATTAGATACAATAAATAAAAATCAAGTCAACAATAATATTCCAATTATTCCTCATTCATCCATCATCGCGCAAAACAGCAAACATTCCCGGAGCACTGTTATATTTATTTCGTTGCATATTAATACGTGGAACTGTTCGGGCCCCGTGTGCCGCGTGCAGCCGGACCGATGGGCCCGGACTGTCACAGAATGGGTGCCATCGGACGGTCGCCGGCGTCGGGGCAGACCTCGGCGTAGGCGGAGAGACGATATCGTTAGATACAGGGATGGGTGGCTGGAAGAGGCTCAGGACAGGGATGGATAGAAGAGGAGGGGGGAAACCTTTGCCCAGCAGTGGGACAATTTATAGGTTTACAAAAAAATATTAATACAGAGGAAGTTGATTTTAGGTTGAGATTTTCTTAAAAATTTCTTCACTGATTTTTGAAAATAAAATATCAATCGCAGCGGGCACATATATCATTGGCATTGGTTTCGTATATTCAAAAAAACTATTTTATATCTTGACTTATTAAATAAATCAAGATATAAAATAATTGCCAATGTGCCTTTTGGGCACATTGCCAATTGTGGGGGATTTGGCGCAGGTTTTTTATTTATAATTTTTACACGTTAGGTAGGTTTAGATAGTTTAGATTTAATTTGTATTTATTTGTAAATATTATTTCCTATTTTTAATATAAATTTAAAAAACTAGTTGACCTAATGCAAAAAAATTGTGTTAATTTAGATAAACTTATTTTACGATGAGCAATAATAATAAAAAAATACTTATAAATAATAATAAAATACGCCAAATCGATACCCTGTGGGAGAGTGCCCAAAAGGCTGGCGACGTTACCAATAAATTGAAAATAAAATATTAAATACTCTGCAAGTCATCAATGACCAAATTAATTGATCAACAAAAGAATTTCTCCAATTTTGACCATCACACTACTCGACTAAAAAAATTAATAACCTATCACCACAAAAAAATGATTAACACCATAGACAATCATCATGTTAAAATGAGGGCCTGTCATTAGTGAAATAAATGATACCGTCCCAAATGAAATGATTCTTACTGGCTAGTATAATTTATCATTACTGTATCTCGATACTGATTATGATCTAAGTGTTCGGATAATAGTATGTAGTAGCCGCTACTGAAATAATTGTTAACGCCTTGGGCCATCTTTAGGCTTGATTCACACGTATCTACTGGTCCACACTCCACACTCTCTAATGGTTGGTATATGGTGCTGTCTTGAATGTAATATTTTATATAAATAGGTACATAATAGGTAGGTACATATTAATATTTGTAATGTGGGCATTGATCTCCTATAAACAACTAGATACACAGTCTGCCTTCTAAAAATGTCCGAGCGCAAAGAAGATCCAAACGGATGAATGGATGGATCATTTGCTTTATTAGACATTATTTGAACGTTAACAATGGACGTTTTTTAAATTGTTTTAGTAAGACCTAGTTTTTTATAGGAGATTAATGCATGTGGGACATAAATTCTTAAATCATCATCTCATCTTCATCACGTAACAGTCCACTGATGGATATAGGCCTCTCCCAATGCACGCCAGTCAACCCGATTCTCGACTCATCCAGTCTCTGCCAGCCACCTTGCGAAGATCATACCTTCATCTGGTCGGGGGGCCATCATATAAGGTCATATCTCAAAACTTCGTGCAAACAGCCTTATTTTAAGTAGAAAATATATTTATTATACAAGCACCTACTGTATTTACGACAAATAAAGTTATATTTCATTCATTTCACTAACGCCACCACGCATCAACTACAATACGTGGTCGGGCGCTAGTTTGTATGAAAATAAATAGTTAAATTCAAACAGACGGCATTGGCGTCAACCGACTGCACCACATCATCGAAACAACGCGAGTTCTAGCAACCACGGCGGCAATTTGCAGTTACAGCAATGCAACTGCATAAAGCAGACCACACGTAACCACAGATCGGAACCGCTGCGACGTGGCGCGGCCGTGATACGTGTGAATAGACGTTTATTTTATTGTCGGTTTGTAGGACTCTCTTATACTGAATTTAATTAGAAGTTATAATATGGAAAGTGTCTGACAAATCGGTTGTCATTGTTAGATTACAATAAGTCACAGTTATAGAAAGTTTTATATGGCCTAAAGGGTTTAATGAATAGCTGGGCTTCCGACGTTGATTTCTTATAAAAAACTTAACAGTCTGTCGGTCTATTTTAGGAACATAATCAAGTTTCTACATTCATTCGGTTTTTATGCCACCATTATCCACCACGAGAGCCCAGTACTGTTTGATGAATATCAATATTTGAAATTTTTAATAGATTCTTATCTAATAATAATAAGAATAAGTATATATCATTTATTCATTATAATTACACAACTTAACTTCACAAATAATAATAATAATAAAAAAGTACATATTTACAAAATATTTACATCATAAACATATCGCCTATGTTTATAATGTAAATGCGGCAGGGCGAAATGCGGCAGGGTTCCCAGGATGCTGGCGGCATTACCTCGCTGAACGGCTAAACTCAGCCGTTGAGCGAAGTAAGCGCCAGCCCTGAGATCCCCTGTAGCGAGGACCAGTCGTGTGGATATATTCTTAGAAAATATTTTTATATTATAATTATAGATAAGAATTACATTTCTATTCCGAAACGAATTTCATTTCATTTCCAATATTCTTATTACCTACTACTGGGGTGTAAGGGGTGGGGACCGACTATATTGGCCACCCAAATGCCAACCTCACCGGCACGTGGTGCACCCTGCCGACCAACGGACGGGGCTCTGGCGACCGACAGTTGGCGGTATAACCAGCTCGCACCGTGCCGGCGCCAAGTGCAGCTGGTCGGTGACGGGCAGCAGCGTCACCGGCGCGAGGTGGCCGGCTCTGCGATCGCCAACCCGCTTGCCCAGCGTGGCGATTACGGGCATCACCTCCCAAACATGATGTACACCACAAGGCCCCGGCCCCCAGTTCCCGGCCGCCCCGCTATTCCTAGCCAAGGCAGCGGCTACGGTAACGGCGGGGCAGGGGGTGCTAAGAATCCCCGGGTTACGGGAGGCTGCCAAACAAAATTGACCCTGGCTACGTACAACGGACGAACTCTGCGGCTGGAAGATCATGTCACGGAACTCGAAGTAGAGTTGGAGAGGATACGCTGGCACGTCCTAGGGTTATGTGAAGTCCGAAGAGAGGGGGAGGACACACTGACCCTGGAATCGGGCCATCTACTCTACTTTCGAGAGGGCGATCAACTCTCCCAAGGCGGGGTAGGTTTTCTGGTGAATAAGGCCCTCGTAGACAACGTAATGGAGATCTCCAGTGTGTCGCCACGGGTAGCGTACCTCATTTTGAAACTTACCGAGAGATACTCTCTTAAGGTAGTACAGGTCTACGCACCAACGTCGGCACACTCGGATGAAGAAGTGGAGGCTGTCTATGAAGACATAGCCAAAGCCCTCAATCACACCACTAAGACACACTTCAACGTTGTCATGGGGGACTTCAACGCTAAAGTGGGAGTACAGAGCAACATCGAATCGAAAATCGGACCATATGGTCTTGGTTGCAGGAATCATAGGGGGCAAATGCTAGTTAACTTCCTGGAGAGAGAGGGGCTATTCTTAATGAATTCGTTCTTTAAGAAGCAGCCTCAGAGGAAGTGGACTTGGCAAAGCCCCGACTCTATGACGAAAAATGAGATAGACTTCATCATAACGGACAAAAGGCATATATTCAGGGATGTCTCTGTACTTAACCGGTTTAACACTGGTAGTGACCACCGACTCGTGCGAGGCACCCTGAATATCGATTTTAAGCTAGAAAGACTCCGTATGATGAGGTCTACGCTCCGACCTAACCTGCAACAGATCATAACCGGCTCCGATAAATTTCAGCTGGAGCTGAAGAATAGATTCGATGTCTTGGAAACCACAATTGACGTTGACCAGGCGTTTGACACAGTGGTGAAGACCATCAGGGACGTAGGCGTAAGGTTTTGCAGGTCGCAACGTACTGGCACGAAGTCTAAGCTCTCAGTGGAGACTCTGGATCTTATGAAGGAAAGACGTGAAAAGGCTACGCAAATCTCTCAGACAGAACAGCGGACCCTCAACAAGCATGTAAGGAAGCTTATACGTCGTGACCTTCGTCGCTCCAATACACGCCGCATACAAGAGGCAATTGAGCAAAATCGAGGGTCAAAAGTATTCATGCAGCAGTTGGGGAGAAGCCATCTGACCAAACTGAAGTCGGCGAATGGCAGAACCGTCACTTCCAAACCAGAGATACTCGCTGAGATCGAAGACTTCTACGGCCGATTGTACGCACCTCACGCACCGCAACCTGAGCCTAGTACCGATGATCCCCGAGCCACGCTAACACGCCATTTTACCGAAGACCTGCCTGATGTGAGTCTTGACGAAATCGGACTGGCTCTCAAACAGCTTAAGAATGGAAAAGCCCCCGGTGAAGACGGGGTTACATCTGAGCTCCTGAAAGCAGGTGGTACTCCTGTCCTGATGGAGCTACAGAAGCTTTTTAACTCCGTCTTACAGAGTGGGAGAACTCCGAAGGCATGGCACAGGAGCATCGTTGTCCTGTTTTTCAAGAAAGGGGACAAAACCCTATTGAAAAACTATAGACCTATCTCTCTCCTGAGTCATGTATACAAGCTGTTTTCGAGAGTCATTACGAATCGTCTTGGACGGAGATTTGATGACTTCCAGCCCCCGGAGCAGGCCGGGTTTCGCGGAGGATATGGCACCATAGACCACATCCACACAGTGAGGCAGATTATACAAAAGACAGAGGAATACAATCGGCCCCTGTGTCTTGCATTTGTGGACTATGAGAAAGCATTTGACTCTATCGAAACCTGGGCTGTTCTGCAGTCCTTGCAGCGATGCCAAGTAGACTGGCGATACATCGAGGTGCTGAGATGCCTGTATGACGCCGCCACAATGACCGTCCAAATCCAGAACCAGCAAACAAGATCTATCCAGTTGCGTAGAGGTGTGAGACAAGGAGATGTTATATCACCGAAACTCTTCACAAACGCGCTGGAAGATGTCTTCAAAACACTGGACTGGAATGGACGTGGCATCAGTGTAAATGGCGAGTACATTTCACACCTTCGGTTCGCCGATGATATAGTGGTCATGGCTGAGTCGCTGCAGGATCTGCAGACAATGCTGGATAGCCTTAATGCTGCTTCTCGCCGTGTCGGACTCGGGATGAATTTGGATAAGACCAAGATCATGTTCAATGATCTGGTCGTCCCGGAACCAATAGTAGTCGATGCCACGGTCCTCGAAGTTGTTCAGAAATATGTCTACTTAGGACAAACTCTGCAGCTGGGTAGGAACAACTTCGAGAAAGAGAGTGACAGGAGAATTCAGCTGGGCTGGGCAGCGTTTGGGAAGCTACGTCATATCTTCTCGTCTTCAATACCACAATGCCTAAAAACTAAGGTCTTCAACCAGTGCGTCCTACCAGTGATGACCTACGGAGCCGAAACGTGGACATTGACGGTGAGACTGGCCCACAGGTTCAAGGTCGCTCAGCGAGCTATGGAAAGAGCTATGCTTGGAGTTTCTCTGTTAGATAGAATAAGAAACGAGTATATCCGCCAGAAGACAAAAGTGGTTGACATTGCTCATAGAATCAGTAAACTGAAGTGGCAGTGGGCTGGTCACATCTGTCGTAGAACCGATAACCGATGGGGTAGACGAGTTCTCGAATGGACGCCACGAACGGGTAAACGTAGTGTGGGACGCCCCCCGACCAGATGGAGGGATGACCTTCGCAAAATGGCTGGCAGGGACTGGATGCAGAGGGCCGAGAGTAGGGTTGATTGGCGCGCTTTGGGAGAGGCCTACGTCCAGCAGTGGACTGATACGGGCTGATGATGATGATGATGATGATGATGACTACTGTACCCCGCAACTTCGTTTGCGTAGAGGAGGAGGATGGAGGAGATCAGGAGGCAGATCTTCCTCTCTGGATCCTTTTTTACACATCACATACAGCCATGGCTTATAGCCTATGAGCTGTCCGGATATTTCAGCTATCTATTAGTGAAACTCCCATCAAAGTCCCTTCATTAGTTATGGCGTGATACTTGCACAAAGTCACAGACAAACAGACAAAAATTCTAAAAATTAGTGTTTTGGCATCAGTATCGATCCTAAAACACACAACTTTTTTAGAGTCTTATTATATGTATAGATAACAGATAAAACTTAATCAGCCATGCATATTTTATATGTAACTATTTATGTACTGTATAAAACTCAACATACAACTCATAATACAACATACTCGTATTACAACATAATATTACCTAATGTTCGGCAAATATGACTTTTTAAAATATTTTTGTGGCTATATATGAAGGATGAAAAAATCTCGCCGCGCTTCATGGAGAGAGCCTAGAATTTGTTTATATGGGAGCAGGTCTCCGCCTTTTTTGGCACTTTCACTGTCATATTCAATTTCAATTTATTTAATTGCATACACTTGTCAGAATGTACATTAATACTTACATCATTAGGTCTTAAAATATGTAATCCTACGCTAGAAAGAGATATCTGTTTTTATATCACAACTTCTATTGAAAATTCAAACATTAGCAAAGTGAGTGGTGGTTCGAAGACAAAGAAAGATGTACATGAGAGTTTTTAAGGTTGAGATTTTCTGAAAAACTACTTCACCGATTTCAAAAATTCTTTCACTGTTAGATAGATAAAAGTTAAAACTATGTAACTGTAAAGGAATTATTAAAATCGGTCCAGTAGTTCTTGAGAAAATATCAACTATATTGAGACGTCCACGTGAAAAACATGGCTAATCCCACTAGCGGTTCTTTGCTTCATGTCGATGGCACATAACTTCTGACTTTACACCTGTGATAGTTAAAATTAAAAAACCTAATTTAAATCTACTGTCATACACTTCATTATTCGGCAGCAGTAATCCCATATAATGATATCCAATTACCGATAAGACACGCTCGACTTTCAATAGACGGACTGACAAGCCGAAAAATTATAATAAATGTTCCACATTTTGTACGCGGGGAAACAATTACTTGTATGATGCGGCGTGGTGCAAGTTACAAGCGGTTTTTTGTAAGAAAGGGTTACGATCAGATTTCACAAATGAGTCATCGTCATCTACAAACCCGCTGTACAAAGTGCTGCGTGAATGTTTATTGTGAGAATGATAAATGAATGAATGCGGCTGGATTTCTGTATTGTGTTGTGATATAGTGCTATCTGTTTGTGTATATCATGTTCATGCTATGTGACTGTTGTTGACATTTTGTATTTTTTATTATTATTATTGACATTTTCATTATTGTTATCCTATAAATTAATTTAATATAACTAAGACAAAATTATGAAATGTATAGTGCATTAGTTTAAGACTGTAATGCTATACCTACTTACATTTAAATGAAATATTTTTTTTATATAGTTTAAGGTATTTTTAATTGTTTGTAACGATTACTTTCACTGGAATTTGACCTAATGGTCATTTCTAAGGCCATTGTCTGACTTAGTTGAATTTTTTCAGTTTTGATTTACGAAAAAACCTTACCAATTCATTATTGATCATGAGTACAACCCCCGGTTTAAATTTTTCGAATGATTATTAAGTAATTTTAGAATTAAAACTATAGTGAGCCATTACTACAAATTATTATATATAAACGGATATCACTCACTTATATTGTTAAAGTCGGCAATTAGACCGACAGTTTCGACCGATTTCGACGGTCTTTTTCAAGGTGAGCGCGCCACGAAGTATAAGTGATTATTAAGTAGTTATGTTAGAACTTAGTCGAGACTGCGAGCAAATTTTAAAATATAAAGTGTTGAAAGCATTATAATATTTTAATCATAATCGCTTTCGCTTATGCCTTTTACTCTATCAGAAGTGTTGCAGTGCCCAATATTCGATGTAGTGTGATTGATTTTGGATTCGAAACGAATCGTAAAGTAATATTTGACGGCTAATATTGATTACTACACTTTGGTCCTCCATACTTTTTGTGTTTCATTCGTTACACAAAGGTCAGATATAATGTCAATGTTGTGTTTCTAATTGATATTATAATAAACTGAAATTGAATTCCTGGAGTATCTACTCGTATCAATGTACGGTGGAACACAGAGAAACGTGTACAGGAGAGTTTTCAAGGTTGAGATTTTCTCAAAAACTACTTGACCTATTGCAAAAATTCTTTCACTGTTAGATAGACAAAAGATAAACTAAGTAAGTGTAAAATAATTATTAAATTCTGTCTAGTAGTTTTTGAGAAAATCTCAACCTTATTGAGGCCCCCTGTATACTTATCTCTTACTAACAATAGAGTTTTTTTTATTGAGTAATTGCCATACAATGATACACGGGTTCGATCAATCAGTTCCTTCAGTGTTACATCATAACAGGTAATTAGACGATCATAATTTGTTTACAAAATAAGACACTTGATTTGGGCTATGTATAGGTGACCATTTGAACACAGCTGTTCTATAATTTAAATTTAATTTGACAGGTATTAAAATGGGTCAGAACCCATTGGTCCCCTAATATTCGTCCCCCGGATTAAAAGTTGTAGATTCGGCCCCCATATAGGTAGGTGCCCATTGGTCCCCCGGCAGGAGACTAGGCAATATTAATTTATTTTTAAGGTACCTACTCGTCCCCCTGCTCAGTCTTCGGCACCCTCTCAGGATACTTCAAAACCTTTTTTCTTTTACTAGATTTCTCATCATCTAAGGTCAAATTTATTTTAAAGTATTCTAACTTAATCTGTTAAACTAGAAAAAACATTTTATCCAATAGGTACTTACATAATGAATCATTAATAGTTCAAACTTTGTCTCTTTTCGTGGGAAATTAAGACATTTTAATAGCTATGTCTCTAATGGCTGTAAATTACGTTTTATCACGTCTCCTTATCTATGGTTTGTCTCGTAAATTGTTGGCGACAGAAACAACTCCTAACTTTTGTACTATTTACACGGTATCTGGTTTTTTCTGTGCTCGGATAATTTGTATTTTCTATTTGTTTAAATACTGGTTCCTAAGTATTAGGAAGGAAGAAAAACATTACAATAGAAATGTTTTACAGATAAAATTTAAACTATAGATGTTAAATGAAAATAAAAATTCTTCAAGATCCAAAAAGACATTGCCACATTTCAATGGAGCTTTGCCCCACCTACGAAACTACGTGACCATTTAAGCTGCACCTATCATTTTGTTTGGGACTTATTACAGGTTTCATATTGCATAATCATAATCAGTATCATTTTCTACTACTCTCGCAACTCCTATAGAAGAATAACAAAAACAACGAATAATTTGCTTCGATTTCTTACTATTTTCTGAATTCTTAATTAAGCTGTTTTTTTCGTTTCGCAACTTGTACATAACTTTAATTTAAACCAATAATTTTAATAAAAAACGGAGATACTTGTACATTTATTCGTTATCTTGTACAACTTGCGGTTGATGGTGGGGCAGAATCTGGCATTGTCATTTCCAAAAAAAATCTACATTTTAGGTATCCAGATTTTCTTTTCGCATTGCGTATAATGCAAGAGAACTTCAATAACTGTAGTTATTTTTATTGCTGTTATTCATAAAGCTAGTTACACCTCACTTCCCTTAAATCGTGTTGCTATCCCTTTCACACTTCGTTAAAAAGGTTAAGATAGAAAGGGACAGGGGGCCTAAATGATGGCGTAACTTTAAATCACGTTTATCAATAAGAACCTAGGTGTATTTGACCGACTGTCAAAAATATGTCACTAGTGTCAAAGTCAAATTTCTTTATTGCAAGTAAGCACGTTGTGTACATTTTTGCACGTCAACATATTTTTTGAATTTACATTTACACTTTGCAAGGAAAAGGTGCCAACGCTGAGGAGAAAAAGTGTCAAAAAAACTCTCAGCAGCACATCTTTTAAAATAATATAACAATACACAATTACTTAATAACTAGGTACACAACTATTACTATTGTTAGTAATCTAGACTTTATCCCTCATGCGGAACCGGCGACACACACCATGCATGTAGTGTATAGGTAAGTATTTCAAAATGCAAGATTAGAAATGAATTTTAAGACAATTTGGACTTTAATGAAAGCCTTAGTATACTACCTACATTATCAGCGACAATATGCACCTAGCGCATTGATCTCCTATAAACAACTAGATACACAAAGGTCTTACTAAAACAATTTAAAAAACGTCCAAATAAGGGTCCATTGTTAACGTCCAAATAATGTCCAATAAAGCAAATGAGGGTCCTTCATCCGTTTGGACCTTCTTTGCGCTCGGACATTTTTAGAAGGCAGACTGTGTATCTAGTTGTTTATAGAGTTCAATGACCCTAGCATTAGTTATTGCACCTCTGATTTGAAAAAAAACCACATTAGGTATCTATCAATGTATAATAGTTTCACTATGGGAAGTAGATCAACGATAGCCTATAATTATACCTTTTCATATCGAAATCTATATAATTGCATAGTGCCGAATTTTGAAATATTCACTTTCATAATAAATCTACTTTTCTTAAACTCTCTACGGTCTCTCTTATCAGTGGTAAAATCAAAATAGATTCAAATAATATCATAAGTTTATGACCGAGGAATTGGAGAGCTATAAAATGGCATTGCCAGATTCTGCCCCACCATCAACCGCAAGTCAAAAGTCAAAGTCAAATTTCTTTATTGCAAGTAAGCACGTTGTGTACATTTTTGCACGTCAAAATATTTTTGAATTTACATTTACACCACTTTGCAAGGAAAAGGTGCCAACGCTGAGGAGAAAAAGTGGCAAAAAAACTCTCAGCAGCACATCTTTTAAAATAATATAATAATAATACACAATTTCTTAATAACTAGGTATTAAGTTGTACAAGATAACGAATAAATGTAAAAATATCTCCGCTTTTGCTTAATTAAGAATTCAGAAAATAGTAAGAAATCGAAGGGATTTCAAATAATGTTTTTGTTATTCTTTTATAGGAGTTGCGAGAGTAGTAGAAAATGACACTGATTATGATTATGCAATATGAAACCAGTAATAAGTCCAAAAGAAAATGATAGGTACAGCTTAAATGGTCACGTAGAAGAATAACAAAAACAATGAATAAATCGCTTCGATTTCTTACTATTTTCTGAATTCTTAATTAAGCTATTTTTTTCGAATCGCAACTTGTACAAAACTTTATTTTAAACCAATAATTTTAATAAAAAACGCAGATATTTTTACATTTATTCGTTATCTTGTACAACTTGCGGTTGATGGTGGGGCAGAATCTGGCATGGTCATTTAAGGACTTTCTGTTGGAAAGGTGTTGTTACTCTATAGACGAATTTTAAATCTTTTTTGTTGTTGACATTCATAGTAGTTTTAGTTCTTGATGCCTAATAATTAAATCGATTGAATTTTTAATTATAGTATTACATTGATTTATTTATTTACATATTGACTAATTATAAAATTCGCAAACAATGTAATTGTTACCGAATAAATGAAATCAAAAGATGCAAATCAAATAACGCAACAATTATCTAAGCGTACGGCAGTGTGCAGGCCAAGTTCTCACAACACCGGCCACACGTTTATTAAAATTTCCTTATCAATAAAATTTGTCATTCATAGCAATAAATAAAATCACTTCACATTTTTTCTCGACTCCCCAATTTCCAAGAATAATGGTTAAAACTTGCGTAAACAGCAGTCATATAATTGCATATCCCATCCATCAGGCAGGGGTCATAAACTTTGTGCAGTAGCAGAAACCTTCGATGTTCACAATAAATCTTTATTACCGCCAGATTTACACATTTTTTTATTCAATAACGTCGTGACGGACAAAAGGTGCAGTTTACTGCGTGTCTTACAGAATAAACAGCTATAAAAAGGTGTATAAACTGTATATAAGATGTTTAAACGGTGTATAAACGCAATGGTAAGCAACGGACGGATGTTGTATGACAATGTTAAACTTTGAGCTGCGCAGGCGCGTGGGCGGGGACCGCTTTATGCGCTAGTTACATAGATACAGAAAATTAAATAAACAAATAAAAAATAATGTGTAATTCCATAATAAAAAACGTATTTATTATGGAATTAATTAATCCGAAACACAGTTCTATTTTCAAAACAATGACTTTCTTATTATATACAGGTGTTGCCAGTATTACATTACTAAAATATACCACAATAAACAAATGAAATTTTTCATTCAGAGAAAGCCACAAAAAAACTTATTTAAAACTACACAGAATTTACCATATTCATGATATCAAAAAATTTTAAGATACACGATGTATAAAAAATATCTAGCAAGATTGTTGGCTATGGTTAGAATATTGAATTTTTACTACAGAAACCATGGTTCGATCTCCAAAGCCTAACCTTTTGCCTAAGTTATATGTTTGTTAATTGTCACTGTAATTTTTATTTCTTATAGTATATACTTAATAGGCAATAAATGTTATTCTATTCTATTCTATTCAATGAGTTTTTCGATTACTTACCAATTTCTTTCAAAACGATAAAGGACAACTTTATGAGAGACTTTTTGTGTGAACCTGCAGCAAAATGATGAAAATATAGGTACCTATGTAAGTAATTAAAAGTTGTTAAATTTTCGCGAATCAAATTTTTAAAATTTTTGGAATAATCTTTTTCAAATGTTCTATTTCCTAAATGGTTATTTCTAGTGCTACCCCGTCCATAGCCAAGAATGTGTCGTATGTCAGTGAAACGTCCCGACTTCGGTCGACATCAAAATTCTGTTAATTAATTCAGCTCCTTTATGCTTCTCGCTTTTATATTTATTCACGTTTTTATCTCCGGCCGGCACGAGTCGATAAAATACCAGTTGCATTGCAGCGCAAGGCATGAGCGGGTGGGAGCTAAATTGTGGTAGGAAATTAGACACAAAATGTTAGAATAAGCCAATACATTTATTAAAAAAATAAAATATCAGTTCTGAATTAATTTTAAAAACCATGCAAAATCAACTTTCCTTTATCGGACTAAAGGAAATAGAAAGCCCTGGCGCCTTTAGTTTTAACTGAAACATAATATATGATCTTCATGACAAGAGTAAATGAATAGGCATTTAATATCCATAATCGGCCCCCATCATTCAATTCAATTTAATATCACTTACTTAGGCAAGATCAAGGTCAACCGTAATATAACTTTTTTTTAATACTGACCGACATTTTACGCAAAGATCGTCAAGTAATCTATTTAAATAGGCGGTTTCTTCCGGGACTTTCATGCAGCAGCATCATTCGTTGAATTACTTCTTCGTATGTAGTCTCATAACATATTTATATTCCTAAATTCGTATGAAAACACAAAACTTTAAACCACGAAAGTCCCGGGATAAACTGCCTATTTAAATTGACTTCATGCGTTTAAAACTATATTTTTCAATTCCCGCTACCCGCTTAAGCCTTGTCCACCGGCGTTTAGTTTCGTAATCAGGGCTTATGGTGGCCATTTTTTATTGTTAGGGTTATCGCACACTGGCGGTGTCGTATTGTACTTTTATAGATCGTCGAGATTTACCGCCCCACCGTGAGGCGTGGTGATAAATTTATTGACGCTTATCTGCGCCTGCGCGTAATGGAATGCCTTACGTGTTTATGGTGGGGGTATTTAGGCTGCGTTCTTGTAAATTAGACAGTTTCGGGTCGTTGACATTTGAGTCTATTGGTTTGTGATTTAATGAATGACACACCTATGCCGTCTGAGGTCATAGAATGCCTATTTTACCTCGTTTAGACAATAACCTTACAAAACTAAATGCTTTACATATCATCCCTTATTGTAAGCAGAGAGAAATGAGAATCCATGTTTACTTGCATTTCTGTTGTAAATACACAAATCAAGGTTCTCTTGAAAATGGCGGGCAACGACGGTTGCGAAATTATTTGATAATTTTTGTCTACAGGGACTATTTTGTGTTTAATATCACGTTAAATTAATCAGAAAATGTTCGCGAATGACAGTACGGTGAAGTTATTGGATTATTTAGGCAAGATCTGAAGTTTCAAGCTTTTATCAAGAGTTCCCGCTACAAGCTCGGGAGTGAACGTGACTGTCGAGCTGCTTCGTCCAGAGAGATGACGCTACGGCGACTCCCCTGGAGATAGATAGAAGACTATTGAAAATATTGAATTTTCTGTGACATTGGCAAATGACGAACTGTCGAGTCCATTAATAAAAAATAATAAAAAAATAATACATAAATCAACACTTTAATAAATGAGTATGACAAGAGACGGGTTATTAAATAGACGAAGTCTCAACGTACTTTTACTTAGTTATATGTGTTTTTTAAACGAATAAATGATTATTATGCGAAAAAAATATAAATACGTATTTTAATAAAATCACAAGTCGCTATTTAGTAGCAGCCTTTCTTAAAGTCCGCTCTTTTAAACCCTATTCTCAATTCCTAGGGGATATCACTCATTTTTAAGTTAGATACAGGTACATCAAACTGTAAATACTATTCCGAGAGTTTCTGATACAGCGGCAAGTTTAGAAATCAATTTCAAGTGCACCGCATATAAAACAATGGGTAACCTGAGCATCCAATCGCCAATCGTAACACGACACCATAAGTATGGCACCCATAAGTAAGGTGTTATCTTAATGCAGGTAAAGGTTGCTTACAAGATTCCCGGGTTCAGGTCAGAGTGCACAAGCGGGGCGGACGGCGAACGGCTGATAAGATAATTTGTAGTTACAATATTTGTAATGGCGAGTGTGGCAAGTGTTGCAGAATTTATGTTAAATGTTCGTCTAGTAATTTTATTATGCATTTAGCTTAACGTACGTACGTTAAGTCAATCAAATTTTGTGGTATATATTCGAACAAATCTGGTGTTTTAGCTGACTAAGTACAACAAAGCAGAATACTTATCAGATACATTTTTTTTTGTAAATCTTTAAATTGTCCCACTGCTGGGCAAAGGTCTCCCTCCTCCTCTTCCATCCATCCCTGTCCTGAGCCTCTTCCAGCCACCCATCCCTGTTTCTAACGATATCATCTCTCCACCTACGCCGAAGTCTGTCCCGACGTCTGCAACTGGATCAGATACATTGTACAGGTATATTGGTAATTAGAGTTTTTTAGAGATTTTGAGATATAACTTTGAACTAATCATCGATCCAACACAAATTTGTAATTAAAAATATGATCCTATCACACATGGGCTTTTTAACTTAGGTATCTACGTAGTTCATATTTAAAGGCACAGATTTTTAGACATAACTCTCTGCTCTTTGTATCATGGTGACACTTGGCTATTCTTATTTGCGTATTTGTCATAACTGCCATGTGTGGTTGGTATTCTTGACAAAATATTCGTCTTATTTGTATGTACGTCAAGTATTTGACAAATACGACAAATAACCAATGGCGAATACGAATAGCCAAATGAAATGCCGCCATCACAATTAGACCATCTCTGTTTGTAACTACACCTCAAAATTATGAACGTTGATACAGCTTGACATTGTTTTTTAAATAATGTAACGCTCGCTTATCGCTCCGCTCACCGCGCCGCCTGTCACCCTGAACACACGTTACCTTTGACCGTTGCAGTGTGAAACTATGTCTCACGGTAATGGCCGATATTCCAACTGAGATAACGGAAAATATCGACTTTGCTCGCTTAGATTTTTAATTAGATTACTTTTATTTAGATTTAGAAATGTTAGTTTGTTTATCTAAATTAATTAAGCAGTTATTTCGGGTTTACGTTATTGATAAGACGATGGCTTGCTCTAATTATTTGTATATGTTAAGTGAAAACATAGCCTTCCAAAAAAACTGTGAGCTGTCCAAGCGGTTGGTCGAGGAGTCCGGCGACCAGAGGGCTGGCAGCTACCTCTGCCAACGTATTGCGTTGGCAATACAGAGAGGGAATGCTGCCCGCCTTCTGGGCACCGTGACTCCCGATGCCCTCCTAGAGGACATATTTTATTTATAGATTAGTATTAGTTTTTTAATGTTAGATTTTAGTTACTTTATTGTTAGGTATTTCTTTGTATTTTTTAGACTAAATAATTAATTATTATACATAGTAACACAATTGTCTATTTCAGTAAAAAACCTAAAAATGTGTTTTACTAAAAATATTATTTTTAATTTTTTAACTAACTTTTTGTTGCCAAATATCAATGAAGTTCCAATGTATTTTTGTTAAGGGCCTTCCATGAGCCAACATCTTCAAATCGAAACATCGAAAAATAATATCTTCCAATTTAATCAATTTCATTAAAAAACCTATGTAGGTACATAATGTTTATTACGATAAATACTATTTTTTAAATGCTTATTAATAACGTGATTCATCGGTAAGTTGTAGTTCGTATAATTTATTTCTCTCAACAAGTTAGTGCATCTGTTCACTATCCAATGGTTGTCTGGAAGAGATCGCTTTAAGCGATAAGACCGTCAATTATGATGCTAACTGTAGGTACCTATTTCTTTTGTGTAATTACTTTTTGCATTAAATAATATATTACTTATCGATTTACATTTCCTCCATACTGTTGACAGATGATTCATAGCGATGAGGTAAAAACAACATTTTACAATTCACTAAGGTGATTCCGATTATGAAATATATTGTGGTCGTGTGAAATACGCAAATCTAAACATCCATGGAATATTTTAGTTGATGTCACCTGTGGAATATTATTGCAACATAAGGAAAAACAACTTTAGAAATGCTTCCATAAGTCGATGGTTATTTGTTTGTATGTTCGAATTGACTGGGAAAATACGGTAGAAAACACTTTGGGTGCCGATGAGAGGACTGTACATGATCAATAGGTATGTACCGAATTTTAAAACGAATCTAACTAGCTGCAACAACAAATGTTAGTTAAATATATTAAAATAGCTAAAAGACATTGCCACATTTAAATAGAGCTTTGCCCCACCTACAAAACTACGTGACCATTTAAGCTCTACCTATCATTTTGTTGGGGACTTATTACAGGTTTCATATTGCATAATCATAATCAGTATAATTTTCTACTACTCTCGCAACTCCTACAGAAGAATAACAAAAACAATTAATAATTCGCTTCGATTTCTTACTATATTCTGAATTCTTAATTAGGCTGTTTTTTTCGACTCGCTAGATGTACAAGACTTTGTTTTAAACCAATAATTTTAATAAAAAACGGAGATAATTTTACATTTACTCGTTAGCTTGTACATCTTGCGGCTGATGGTGGGGCAGTATCTGGCATTGACATTTTCAACCCATAATTATTAATGAAAGAAGGGTAACCGAATGATAGAAATGCGTAGACCGAATGTTGATGGAAGAGTCGGCGATGAGAACGTATGGTCGAAGACAGAGAAAGGTGTACAGTAGAGTTTTAAGGTTGAGATTTCCTCAAAAACTACATGACCTATTGCAATAATTCATTCACTATTAGATAGAAAAAAGTTAAAACTATCTACTGTAAAAGAATTATTAAAATCGGTCCAGTGGTTCTTGAGAAAATCTTAACCTTATTGTGGCCCCCTGTATACTCTGTCTTCGTGTGTACGTTGACCAAATTGGCGAGGTTTTAAAAAAAAGGCCTCAATAAGTGTGGTCTACTACAAACCGGCGAGCGGACATGAAGAGATTGATGAATGTGAAGGATACGAAAGTTGGGTCAGAACCCACTGGTCTCCTGAAATTCGCACCCTGTGCCCACTCGTCCCCTAAAATATTTGAGGTTTCCACTCGTCCCCTGAACTGTTATTTCTTTTTTAATAATTTATATTTCCTCGCGCTCTACTATTTTAAAGATTTCTTTTCGGCCCCTGTGGTTGTGGTACAGTCGCATACTAAAGGCCAAAAAAATGTAAATAGGTATAAATTTATTTCACATCACAGATAATTAGTATCAGAAATAAGTTTTATTGACAATCAGTCTTTTAGAAAAACGTTAAAGTTTTGTTCACAAATGTACTGTGTCAGCGCTATTTATGTAAAAATATGGCTGGTTGTCTATCAGGGAACTAAAAAGTAGTTGAGCAGGTGCCGAAGACTGAGCAGGGGACGAGTAGGTACCTCAAAAATAAATTAATATTGCTTCGTCTCCTGCCGGGGGACCAATGGGCACCTATATAGGGGCCGAATCTACAACTTTTAATACGGGGGACGAATATTAGGGGACCAATGGGTTCTGACCCCGAAAGTTGTGTACCAGGATCACAGCATATGGAAGTTCATCGTCTCTGCCTACCCGTACAGGAATCAGGCGTGAGTGTATACTTACATTACAACAAGGTCAAAATGTCTGGTAGTAGACATACTTAATTTTATCTCGCAAACTACTTATGAATGAAAAACAAGTTCGAGTTACAATACTAAAGATTCATATCAACCTTTTTATTATACAAGACCATAAAACTTAACTCTTGGTCATAAATAAATTGTTCTCCTCATTACGACGGTAAACACAATAATAAAATGTAAAACAGTTGATTTACAATTTGGCTTGAATTTAATGCATTCGTCTTGCGACGAAACTAGTTTGACACATTAAATGGTACGTGTAGGTACTGATGTATAGTTTTAAAGATCATTTATTTATTTATTAATGGCGTCGACAGTTCGTCATTTGCCAATGTCATGTTACATAATATTCAAGATATCATAGTCTTCTCTCTTCCTTCAGAGGAATCCCCGTAGCGTCATCACTCTGGACGAAGCAGCTCGACAGTCACGTTCACTCCCGTAGTGGGTCTACGGAAACTTCAGATCTTGCACAAATAATTAACTTAATTCACCATACTGTCATTCGCGAACATTTTCTGATTAATTTAACGTGATATTAAATACAAAATAACCACTGTTGATAAATTTTTTGAAATAATTTCGCAACCGTCGTTTCCCACCAAAAACCCCTTAAAGATCATTGTAAATACTTATCCATCATATATACGCGAGCTCGCTACGATATCGACGATCGAAATGATCTACTCAAATCCCCAATTATTAAGCTAAAGAGCATATAGCTTGTTAATCGCCATAACATTTGACAAATGACGACCAGTCTGTAATGTTTTGACTTTTAAGTTGTTTAAGATCAATTTTGCTATCAATAATATAGACATCCGTCTATAAATATATGCCAATACGGCACCGCTCATACGGACCAAATATCACGATGATTTGCATAGGTCATGAGGCCACCGGCGTAGGCGACTCGGGTCACGTTATGCGGTGTAGGTGTTACGGGAGAATTTCTAAAGTATGAAGGAAAAACACAGCATTCTTTGGAGAGAGCCTAAAGTATATTTTGTATGGAGGCAACGGTGTAATTGTGGGACTAACATTGACAGAATACTAGATTGTCTTACAAATGTTCAAAATAGGCTGATGACGACCGGAAGACCAGAGGCAGACCAGATAAATTGAAACACAACTTGCTGCCATGAAAACTTGTAATCGACTCAAAACAAACTAAAACAAAATCCTTCATAAAAAACAAAAATAAAAACAAACATTCCAAACAAACGGAATTAAAAATATTTAATAATAATAATAATAATAATAATAATTTTATTGATGGAACTGATGTTACATGGTATAAAAAGCACATAATAACATTGGCTAAGGCTTATAAATATATAAGTTATCCTGTTTAGCAGGTCGTGCTATTGAAGTACACTAGCCCCCACACTAGGATTCCCTGTGTTGTGGGGGCTAGTTGCTTCGGGAGGATCCATATGCCAACTCATCTTGAAGAGACAAGAATGGCTATTACAACAGTTTTTATCGAATATACTAGGTACAAAGCAAATTAACAATTAGACAAGAGAAATAAATAAATAGATTTGCGAGTTATCTGAATAGGGTGTGTGTGTGAGGGAGGGTGAGTGTGTGTGTGTGTGTGTGTGTGTGTGTGTGTGTGTGTGAGTGAGTGAGAGAGAGAGTAGTGAGGGTGTGTGTGGTGAGTGAGGGTGTGTGGGTGTATGTATACATGCAGTAGTGTATGTTCGTATAAGCGATAGTGTAGATACGAAATGGCGCGGGTTTTTTTTTTTCTCATTTACATATTCTCAGGACATCCTCTGTTTGGATGTAGTCCAGTGTTAAAAGCCAGTCTGTGACTTTTCTTTTACAGTTGTGCCTGGTGCAGTCGACTATATCGAGGATTTTATTAATATTAGTGTACATGTAGGGACCCATGAATGAGAATGTCCTATGGGCGAACTGTGTTCGTGTTGCAGGCGTTTGCCACATTTTTATTCTCTGAGATCTTTTTGATTGTTGCATGCTGACTGGGGAATTTTTATGGAAACGTAGAATGCAAGCTAAGATGAACAATTGCCTCACCCTCAGACACTTACACTCTTGGTATAGTAGGTCTGTTGGATGCCTGAATGGTTTTTTGTGTGCTACTTTAAGTATGGCACGTTGGGCACGTTCCAGTCTAAGCAGATGCACACTGCATGCGGGTCCCCAGGTAACTACACAGTAGTTGAGGATAGATTGGCACAAGGACGTGTATATCATTTCGACAACAGTGTCATCAGCAACATGTTTAAGACGTTTGAAGATATGCAAAAGTTTTCTAACTCTGCCGCTAAGACACTCAATTTGGTGTTTCCAGTTTAGTCGGTTGTCTATCTCCACTCCAAGATACTTGATGTGGGTAACTTCCTGAAGGATAGGACAGGAGCATCGGATGTCATTGGTAACGCCACATGCGTGTAGTTTGATGTTTTGTGTGTCAGTGGGAGCAGTGCGTTCGGAAATTCCAAAGCAGAGGTATTTAGTTTTGTGTGCATTTACTGTGAGAAGATTGTTCTGGAGCCATTTTGCTATTTTCTCTAATCCATTTTGGGCAATCTCTGAGGCCGCCTCCCACGTTTTGCCGTGAAAAATAACTGCGGTATCGTCAGCAAATGCTAGGATAGTGGCTTGGGTCAAATTTAGTAAACATAAGTCATTAATATACATTAGAAAGAGCGTTGGCCCGAGCACACTACCCTGCGGAACACCGTAGGAGGGGACAGCATAGTCACTGCTTATGTTGTCAAGAAGTACTCTCTGTTTTCGGTTCGAGAAATAGGATCGAAACCACTCCAATGCGGCTCCTCTTACACCCAGTAACTCCATTTTCCTAAGTAGTATTGGTCGGGAAACCGTGTCAAATGCCTTTGCCAGGTCGAGGAAGACTCCGATACACTTTTGGCCGCTATCTAAATTAGCCACGGTTGTGTTTACCAAGTGTGCTACGGCATCCTCCGTCGACCTACTACTGCGGAAGCCATATTGGTTCCCGGCCAATAATTCTTCCTTTTCAAGGAAAGACTGAAGTCTTCTGTTGACCACCTTCTCCAGGATTTTAGAGAGAGAAGTAAGGAGTGAGATCGGTCTATAGTTGGAGGTGTCAAAAGGGTCACCCGCCTTATGGATGGGACATACATTAGCTATTTTCAAACAGTCAGGCACAATTCCAGTGTTGAGACTTAGGTTACAGAGGAAGGTGATAGGTGATGCTAATACATGTTTACCCTTCTTCAAAACATCATTGCCAATGCTATCCCAGCCAGGGGCGGAACTGGACTTGAGACCAGCAATCAGTTTCAGGATCTCGATCTCATCGGTTGGAGAAAGGAATAATGATTTCTGTGGATTCCTGGGTAAGACCGTCTTGCTAGCAAGGGATTGCTCGGTTTCGTTTGTTTTGGACAGAATTCTATTGGCCAGATCAGCACCAACTGTTGCAAAGAAGTCATTAGCCTTATTTAGTGACTTGTTGGGATTTGAACATGCTTTTAAGAGATTCGAATTTTCAGATTTGTCCTTCTTAAAGTTACAAATTGTCTTCACGGCGTCCCACGTTTTCTTACTGTCGCCATTTGCTTGGACCAGTAGATCTCGGTCGTGTTTTGTTTTGAGATTTTGAAGAAGATTGTTGCATATGTTTCGGTATTTTTTGTATTGTAGCTGTAAATATTCATCTTTTGGAGACTTTCTGGCCCTGGAATGTAGCAGATCGCGACGCCTAATGCACTTCAGGAGACCGGGAGTGATCCAAGGTCTTCTAATGTTTTTGGAGTTACGCACAACAGCCTCGTGTCTGTGAAGATTTATTTTATTATTTAATGTAGCCATGAATTCTAGAAAGGCTGTAGAGGTATCAGAGGTAAGATATAGATTTGACCAATCCATTTCTTCCAGGTCTTTTAGGAGTTCCTTGTAGTTAATCTTTGTAGAAAGTTTGGAGTTCGGTTTTGGAGTAGCCTGTTTTCTGTTAAGCCCTATAATGATTGAATCGTGGTCGGAGATGTCAGAACCGCATACAACCACTCGAGCTGGTAGACCATGCCGAATCAACGCATGATCTAAGCAGTTACGATCATGGGTGGGAAGTTTATGACCGGGAATAAGGCCATAATGTGCAGTGAGCTCCAGATACCTATCTGCCCTAGGATCGCAAGTATCCTCTTTTATGTCAATATTTATGTCACCTGTGACGATTAGGGCTTCGCCATTTGCCGTATTTATAACACTCTCTAGTGAATCTATAAATTTGTCAATGTTATAAATTGAAGGAGATCTATAGGTAGCTACTATGGTAAATTCCTTGTCGACCCTAATAGTTAAGCAGTTGGCGTCCCTGAACGCTGGCTCTTTAATTTCAACTGATAGTTCCGAACGAGAGTAAATGACAATACCGTCGTTTTGGTTCAGGTATGTCTTAGAATTATGGCAACGGTAGTTATCCAAAGGGATCACAGTTGAGTAGTCGTTAAGCCAACATTCCGTGAGTATTATTATGTCAGGGAGAAATTTTAATCTAGCCAAGAAAACAAGCATGCTGTCGAAGTTCTTTCTTATGCTCCTTATGTTCTGTGATAGAATTGTCAGTTGCGTAGTCATGTCTCCCAGCTTTTGTATGCATAAATCAGGGTTGAATATGTGGCAGCTTGTGATTAAGTCCGTTTTATCAATGTCATTTATTAGGTTTAGGTTATCAAATTTTATTTGAGGGGGAATTGAAGGGTCCAAAGTTGTGTGCGTACGATATTAAAAAGTTGTGGTTATTAAGAAAAACGGCGAGACATGATGTTGATAATGTATGTAGAGGGCGGGAGCATATACTTGCTGTTACGCGCTGAGTGTATATATTGGATAGTTTTATTTGTGTGTGTGTTATGCGGAATGTGTAACTGTGGAACAGTAAAGTAGGGATTTGAGTGTGAGTGTAAATGTGGGTGAGGGTGTAAATATGAGTATGAATGTAAATATGAGGGTGAGTGTAGATATGTGTGTGAACGTGTGTAGTTGTACGTAATTGTAATGGCAAGTTAAATATATATATTGAACTGGAATTCACAATTTTGAAACTACTTAATACTAGTCAATTCTTTTTATTTCTTAATGAGGCTAGGTGATCTTCATTCTTTATTAATATATAGGGATCTCCGTCCGACTTGCGCAGATATATTTTCCCATGAGACGTCCAGCAGTAGGCGTAGCCCTCTGTTTTCGCTAGATCTCGCGCCAAAAAATGCAGGCGTTTGGCTTTAGCGGTTAGAAATTCTGATACGTAGATTGCGGTATTTGGTTCCGATAGCCCGAGGTTAGTGGAGCTTAACTGCGCTGACGGCGAATTTTTGTTAAATTTTCTTGTGGCATATAGGATATCACCCTTTATTAAGGTGTTGTTCAACTCTGCCACCACTGCAGACGTGGTCTGATTAGGCTTCCCAGGTAGTCGGAATGCATCGCGTAGGTCAGTCGCCGTGAGGGTTATGTCTAAGGAAGATGCCAACTTCGTTATCATTTTAAATATATCCTCTTTCTTTTCTCCTTTGCGTTTGGGAACATTGCGAATTTCTATACACGTCTTCCGTGAGCCTCGCTCCAACGAGTCAAATTTGTCCTCAAATGCGGCCAACTGTGCCGATAAGACTTTCCCTTCATTTTCTAGGCGATCAATGTTTGTCTGCACGGTCTCTAGTTTTGTCGATATGAACTCTATGGATCGCTCAATTTCCAACGTGGAGTTTTGAATTGTTGTGCTTTGTACCTTTAAGTCAGACAAGTGTTTCTCCATTGCTTCGAAACGCATATTCTGATTGGCCTGCATTGTCAGGAACATCTCTCTCATCTCTGTGCGGAGGGCCGTAATTACACGCGACTCCATGTCCCCTGGCAAGCAAAGTTGTTTAATTTCTTTCCCACTAATATCGCGCTTTTCCCCCAAATCTCCTTGTGGTCTTGTTTGGTTGGGATCAGATCCAGTATTTGATTGCTTGTTTCGAACTTTGCGAAGGGTGACATTGCGCAATGGTGTGTCTGTGTTATCACCACCCTTGGGCTCCTTACAGCGGCAACCCTGGCATACCCACTTACTTTTGGATCTCGGAGATTGGAAGTCAGATTCGTTCTTATTAGCACAAAGGTGACAGTAGTGCGCCTTGCAACGAGAACATTGCAGTGTAGCAGTGGGTTCCGCCGCCGCCGACGTCGATGTATCAACACAAGCAACACATTTGGTGGACGACATGCTGAAAGCGCTACCCTTAGCACACACGTATAACCGAAGCAATCGAGATAAAGCGTATCAAGCGTAGCAAGGCGCTTTAGTAGTTAGATACGAATGAAATGTGACGACCAAATGGTCGTAAGCGCCGTGTAGAATACGTCGCTTACGCGTTTCGCACGAATACCTCACGTGGCGTTTCACTTTTATTTATTTTCACTAAAATTGCTATAATTCCGAATTAAATCTAAATGTTGTTTATATCACCGGGTCAGTCGTAGAATGCCGATCAAAATTCAGTTATTTTCAGATATTTTACACCAGATTATGCACTGTTTACGAATTTAATTTGTGGATAAACGATAAAACGTTGTTACTGTGACGGTAGTTGAGTTATAAAGTCCTAATTTCTAATTATAAAACTACACTCTACTACTCTACTTCATAGAGATGTTGCATCCGCAACATGGGCTATTATTACCTACTGCCAAGGCGATATTTTGAATCTAGAGCGAAGCGAAGGATTCGAGTATAACGTAGAATCCTAGTAGGTATCATATAACGTAGAAAAGTTTTTATAATGTTTGTATTTTTTTGAAAATTCGAATAATGGAAAAACCGCTCAGGTCCGAAATGTCCACTTTCCCAAAATATACACTTTCCCAAAAGTCCACTTTCCCGATAATATGACCACTTTCCCAAAATATCAATTTCCCAAAATGTACTTTTCCAATAGTCGACAAGAGTGGTAGAAACATCAAAATTTGTCATGCAAGAGCGAAGTCTGTGATGTAAATGTGGCTTACTCCACACGGCGTTTCTTGCTTCATGTTCTAAAGTGATACACATTCGTATTCGTATGGTATTTAGGGCTATTAGTATTTACATCTTGATTATGTTCTATGATTTATTTTGATGAGAGAGTTTTCGTCTCATTAAGGTTGAAAATTGCTCAAGAACTGGTATTTAAAATTCTAATAAGTACAGTTATATTATAATCTGTACTCTAATATATCTATTAATGAAAGATTTTTACAAATATCGGTCAAGTAAAATAACTAATTCTAGTTATAATTCTAGTGTTACCAATAAGCCTAATTAAAAAAAATAAAGCTTCTGTCTTTGTACAAGGAAATGAATTTTAATTGGATTCCAAAATTAATTTATAATCTTGTCTCTGCCTCGTTTACATATTAATTTAGTGTCCAAGAGTGATTCTAAAAGAGTGACACGAACATAAACATTTCAAAACAATTTGGTACATTATGTGACCTCCCGGAGCTTAGCATAAGTAGGTCTGGTTAGTGGTATATTATGTGTAATCTGTAACATATACAATAAATAAAGATATCATCCACGAGCTGTCTACCCGGTTGGTCCACATCTCGGGTGATCCCAGAGCTGGCAGCTACCTCGCTCAGCGTTTAAGTATTGCCATACAGCGAGGAAATGCTGCCAGCGTCCTGGGCACCATGCCACAGAACGGGGACCTCGATGACGTGTTCGTTCTTTAGTTTATAGTTTTATTTCATAGGTAATTTTTTTTTTTAGATATTAAGTTAGTTTTATTTTGTAGTAGTTAGATTTTTTGCAATAAATTAAAAAAAAAAGTATTTATTCAATAATAAATATAGGTTTTAGTTGTACATTATTTGATTGTATTTGACAATCAAATAATGTTCAACTAAAACCTATACAACAACATAAAATCGTTGTAACTACTACTAAGTTGAGAAAGAAAATAAATATTAATAATTTTTCATACAGTTTTCGGATTTTTTTATCTGAAGATAATATAATAATCGTTCTTATTATCTGAAGTTGAAATCGTACTGCAAACGTTACCATTGATCTGCTGTCCGTACCTATTTCCGTTAAAATCCAATTTTTCATGGAAGTAAATAATCATGGTGTTTGAAAGCTTACCAAAAACAAAATAAAACCGGCCAAGTGCGAGTGCACTTCCGTAAACTTTGCTCAACGAAAGGATAAACTAGATTTAGATACCACTTAACTATCAAAATATTATGTCCATACATCGACATTTTTGTTAAAAAATTAAAAATATTTTTGGCGGAATGTAATAACATTTCGTAAATAGCTTTTTTAATAAAATTTATTATATTGTAAGATCTTATTTCTTTAAGATTGGCTCTACTCTATGAAGGCTCTTAATCCATTTTATTTAGTTTCTCTAAGAAATCAACCCGTCAGTAAATAGCTACCTAGTCTAAAAAGACATCTTAACAGTATTCATATTACATAAGTTTAACATCTTATAAATGATGCTCCATAACCATTAATAGAGTCTATTACACTCACTTGCAAAAGTACGAGTGACACTTGACACCTCGACCCGATATTTGTACATACATTATGCAAGCCAGTGTAATAAGTTTAAAGTAATCGCGCTCAAAAATCACAATCCATACATCAGACGCTTCTGAGACTGCGCTTGCGCAAGGGTCATGTAACGAGAGGGAATGCTGCGGGTTTTGTTGGTAACTTGCGTGTAATACACTTGACATTATATCTTCGATTGGCTTTGGTTGACTGGTCGTGATTGTCGCATGGTAACAAGTTAGCCTGTTCAGTCGATATTTTGTATGACTAACTCTTTTATGTGTTTTTTTGGAGCTAAGTTTGTCCCATCGTGTTCAGTGATTTTTTCTATCGAGCTAAGTTTGTCCCATCGTGTTCAGTAATTGTTTTTCTATCGACCTAAGTTTGTCCCATCGTGTTCAGTGATTTTTTTTCTATCGAGCTAAGTTTGTCCCATCCAGTTCAGTGATTATTTTTATCGAGCTAAGTTTGTCCCGTCGTGTTCAGTGATTATTTTTATCGAGCTAAGTTTATCCCATCCAGTTCAGTGATTATTTTTATCGAGCTAAATTTGTCTCGTCGTGTTCAGTGATTATTTTTATCAAGCTAAGTTTGTCGCATCGTGTTCAGTGATTATTTTTATCGACCTAAGTTTGTCCCGTCGTGTTCAGTGATTTTTTTCTATCGAGCTAAGTTTGTCCCATCGTATTCAGTGGTTATTTTTATCGAGCTAAGTTTGTCCCATCGTGTTCAGTGATTATTTTTATCGAGCTAAGTTTGTCCCATCGTGTTCAGAGATTTGTTATATCGAGCTAAGTTTGTCCCATCCAGTTCAGTGATTATTTTTATCGAGCTAAGTTTGTCCCATCGTGTTCATTCATTATTTTTATCGAGCTAAGTTTGTCCCGTCGTGTTCAGTGATTTTTTTTCTATCGAGCTAAGTTTGTCCCATCGTGTTAGATGACAGACCTAAATAGACACCCCAACTTATTAGATTGAAAAATGTAAGCGATTGATATTTGCTAACGAAAAAACAAAATAATTTTATTATTTTTTATACAAGTGTTAACGAAGTTAGCGTCGAGATCAACGCTAACTTTAGAGAATAACACCACTGTAATTTTTTTCGCAAATTAGACTATTCTGAGGGCTTTTCGTTAACCTCTCGTTTGTGGAAGGGTCACAGGGTCTCGACTCTCGCTGAGTCAGCGTCGAATGGCATTAATTAGTATAGGTATCTGTCATTCGACTCTGCCTCAGCGTTAACTTTAGAGAATAGCTAGCACGGCTTCGAACTGTATCCGTTTCGAATCCGTCAAAATACTTTAAATAGTCCTAGAACTAATTAATTTTGTATTGGACGACGGAAATCTGATATACTGCGTAAGCTATCATACAAATACCTCTACGACACAAAATTTGTGTATCAAGAAGCAATGCAACGAATCAGTTTCTCTCTAAAATTAAACCTGAACAATGATAAAAATATCAAACTAAAATAAATAACCATTAAAATAAATTACATAGATTTAAAACCTAGACAGATATAGGTCATAGTGATCAACGTAAGCGGAGTGATGCGGCTACCACTCGCACGCAGCGCCCTAGGCTAGAGGCGATTTCCATCTCGCGCTGATGTGTTGTTGATGAGCTGAGCGGTCAGCGTTTCATAATATTACAATAATGAGAGTGTGCGCGTGTGTGTGTATGTGAGTGTGTGTGTGAATACACGCATGTGGAATCTTATAATTTTTTTAAAAGGTGACTGATAACATATTTTTATAAGTTAACGGATTAAAGTCATTTTCCTGATTGAAGCCGGTGTTAAGACCGGCAGTTTCGACCGATTTGGATGGTATTTTTCAAGGTCTATCTATGCCTATGTCTGCGTCTACGGTGACGTTTCATCGCGCACTGGTCCAGCTTCAACTTAATCCGTTAACATTAAATATTTTAATATTTGAAGTAATGTCTCTCTATAGTTATAATTCTTGAAACAAGTCTTAGCTCTTTTTGCCAGGTGGTTGATTATACCACTGCAAAAAGAGCTAACTACTTAGTAAATAGGATAAGTACTTGTAATTTAATGTAATACATATTGTGGAATCATTCTCGTTTCGCGTTTAATTAATTATCATAAATATGAATGATCTCAGTTCTTATTACTTAGCTATACATACCGGAGGCGGCCAGAAACTCTGACAATAAGACAGTGTATAAACCACACCGGAAGAGAGAGTGACGAGCGGAACTGTTAGCGATTCCACAATCGCTGCCCGCTCCGCCTATCACTATGCCTCGACCTAGGTGCCCAATAGCCGTGAGAACATCAAGTGACCGTGGCACTTGCCACTGCAATGCTATTATCGATCGTGAACTATTGTCTTATGTTGTTTATGTTCGTTCTTATTCGTGTGGATGCGTTGTTACAGGTGCTATTATGTTCTATATGCACATATACATATACTATGTGCACATCTAATGTGGTTCACTGTTATTCACTAAATTAATGCAATTAAACAATTAGAAACTGGAAGTTAACTATTTTAATTAAAATAAATTCCGAGACCAAAATTTTGCGTCTTTACTTATTTACGCCTAAAAAAGCTATTACACGTAGTATGGATGACTTATTTATGATTTCTTATCCAAGGTTGTCCTAGGTTGTGGCTATTTTTAAATATACTTAAGACCGATACGACAAATTCTAAGGCATTGTGTAATCCATCGGTTACGGGCGAGCTCTTGTGTAAAAGTAAAAGATTTTTTTTTATTACTCAATAAATAAGAATTAAAATGTACCTATACAGGGTGGCCTTGAATTCATTCGACAAAATGAAATGGATGGTTAGGCTTGTAACATACAATAAATTCTGCACAGCGTTTAAGTAAATTAAACAATTTTGTGAAAAATATAAAAAAATATTTACAAAAAATTCAACTAGGTTTTTTTGTTAATTTGATGTGCATTGTTACTATGCTTTGTATTTTTTTATATTTCAATTTTTTCCTAATTTGAATTTGGTCAATTCTAAGGTCATTGTGTGACTTGTGACGTACTTAGTTTAATTCTTTTTGCAGGTTTGATTTACTAAAAAACCTTACCAATTGAATATTTATCATGAGTACAACTACCAGTTTCAATTTGTCGAATGAATTCAAGAACACCCTGTAAAACATTACCCATAGAACCAACAGTAATCGGTTAAAATAGTGAGATCACAATCACAACCAAAGTCTTCTCGTTCCAAAATTAAAAATAAAATCTCTACATCAATCCGACATTAATTATTGCACAAAAAATATATTTCCACATATTTTTAGTACAATTATCCACAGGAGGTAACAAAAACTATGACAACACCCTTTGCACTTTTTATAGCCTTATATCTGTTTTAAGACAGAAGGCTCGTTAGCAAAACCGCAGGGGGTCGTCATGAATAATTATAATTTGTTTAAATAATTTGACACATTACCGTTTGCCATAAAAGGATTTATATAACAACATAACTTACGCCATTTTTGGACAAATATTAATGTATTTCGGGGCCAATTCCGAATAATGTGCTTTGTTAAGACGACACAATCTATTTCAGAAAATAAATCCTCTCAAAACTACTTACGTAGATACTGATTTCAAGAAATATCTATTCTTCATTGCTGACTGTACTAAATAATCCATGGACCTATTGGGAATTATTTTTATTATTATTCTAAAATATCAATTAATCAATCAAGTATACTTTATTTGCACACAAATGAAAATACATCAGTTACATATAAAAACCATAATTAGCTAGTGTACAGACAGGCGGTTAAAATATCGTGGACCTGCTGGGAATAAATGTATGAACATTAAGTTTTTGAGATCAATAGGACCGTGGGCCTGCTGGGAACAAGAAAATTTAACAATATTATGAAGCTACTTTTATAGGTAGTGCTATTAAAACTATCGCTTAAAATCTTTTTTGACACAGTTTTGCTCCTCAACGTTGGTATCTTTCATTGCGTGGTGTAAATGAGGTATATTATAGAAAGACACCGGCCAAATGCGTGTTGGACTCGCTCACCGAGGCTTCCGTGCAACGCAACTTAACCATGACTTTGTTCTAACGAAAAGATAAACTAGATTTAGAGACCAACCTAATTTTGCCATTATCAAAATACATATTATGTCCATTGTCCATATTGTAATAAAAAATTTTTTTTTGTAGGGATGTAATTTCAAATTTACAGTTTTCGGATTTTTTCCTTTACTTGTGCTGTAGACCTAGCTTCTTGCCAAATTTCATGATTCTAGTTAATTTTTTCTCTTGACGCACGGTACCCTAAAACACATAACTGCAAATCTGATTGTCGTATTTGTGAAACACGTTATAAATTATACTAGCTGTAAACTTCGTTTGCGTAGAGGAGGAGGATGGAGGAGATCAGGAGGCAGATCTTCCTCTCTTGATCCTTGTTTCCACATCACATACCGCCATGGCTTATAGCTGTCCGGATATTTCTCTTCTCCTAGTGAAACTCCCATCAAAATCCCTTCAGTAGTTATGGCATGATACTTGCACAAAGTCACAGAGAAACAGACAAAAATTCTAAAAATTAGTTTTTTGGCATCAGTATTAACACATTACAATTATTCTTTTCAAAAAATATCCAATGTACAGACACAACTTTTTTACAGTCTTATTATATGTATAGATAAGTATTTTGGTATCGCTTTTGCTGTAAGTTACATCATCAGCTTTACACGAAAGCTTAGAAAATATAGTTTTGTTATAAAACGCATAGTTTAGAAGCTCATAGCTCATAGCCACTACTCAAATTCTTTGGACATTTGTCATAGCCAGGTAAATGACAGAGCTTTTTGGTTGGAACTGGTTTCAGAAACAATAGGCCAGCTTTTAAGGACCTTCATAGAGCCAACTAGCGCCGCTAATCTTAAAAAAATTATATCTTCCAATGTAATGTAAAATTAAATGCTTATTTATAACGTGATTCAGTGTCAGTAAGTTGTAGTTCGCATAATTGCGAAAAACAGCCGTTTTTGGCACATTTGTGAACTACAACTTAGTTTGTCGCAATTATACCATGTATTGTATATTGAAAAATAGTATTTGTCGTAATAAACATTTTGTAAATAGCTTTTTTAATAAAATTTATTATATTGGAAGATTTTTTTTTTAAGATTGGCGGCGCTAGTTGGCTCTATGAAGGCTCTTGGCTGAAACACATCTTTAAAAAAAAACAGTGGAACGTCATCGGCAGTATGAAATTCTATGGAAGATAACTGATTGATGGAATATTTTGTTGTGTTTATCCTTTATGGCAAAAACTGTCTTTTGTTTTTGTAATAAACTGTTATGAAATTATTTCTTATTATTATATCATTGATCTCCTATAAACAACTAGATACACATTCTGCCTTCTAAAAATGTCCGTGCGCAAAGAAGGTCCAAACGGATGAATGGACCCTCATTTGCTTTATTGGACTTTATTTGGACGTTAACAATGCACCCTTATTTGGACGTTTTTTAAATTGTTTTAGTAAGACCTTTGTGTATCTAATTGTTTATAGGAGATCAATGCTTATAATCAACCATAAGAACTCGTATTTTGGCTCCATTATAGCGTACCTACATTTATAATTTTGAAAATCAATTGAAATCTCTTTGAGTGTCACTCTCTACTGTAAATTACGAGATTTGTACCTACTTACTTTACTTATTTTAATCACAAAGTCCAGTTTAAAGTTGAAACATTACGAACTATTAACGTACAAGTGTCACAGATGTCGAGATTAACCCAACTACATGTAAATGCGAAGTAAAATTACCAAATGAAGTAATCTCGAGGGATTTACGACCTCAAGCCCCCATTTAACAAGGTTTAAACCGAATGAACCGCGGTTAGGGTTGGCGATCTTTCATCAATTGTATCGATTTAAAATCGATGACCACATTTTGTAATATAATTATGAAGTTTTGAATCAGAATTTTGGAAAAGTCAAACTCATTGGCAAGAATATTAATGTCATGGCTAAATAAATAACTTACAGAAATTAATGGTATATGAAAATCAACAAATCTCTAATCCGTTTGTTGTTGTTTGTTATTGCTCTAATGTTCGTCTATCGTCATAAGAAGAGGGCACCATAAGACGAATACTTATAGAAATTATTTAATCTGGAATGAAATTAATAAGATATCAATGTAATTTAAAGAATTTATTTAGAAAGAAAATTAAATACCGCCTTTTTTAAGCATTTATGTTACTATACGTTTCGTATTATAATTGTAAATTAATCAATTGTAATCAATCGAACTTTATATTTTAATCGAATCATTCACCACAATAAATATTACAATCGATTCAAAAATCGATATTCTACAGAAACAATCGCCATCCCTACAACCATTTGCGCAAGCCGACAAGATGGACTACAAAATATTTCTTAGCTAATTTACTTGGCGCAGATTGCATTATAGTGACCACATGCTGACAGTCACTTTGGAATGGCGGTGGCTGAGGTCACGGGTTCAAACAAGAATAACATAATACGTAAGATTGTTTGATATGTCTTAGAATTTAACAGTAATTAAGTTAAGTACTATAATTTTTTTTTAATTCAAGAATTATGAATATTTATTTATAGGAAGTATATAATTTACAAATAAATACAAATTAAATCTAAACTAAACCTACAAAACGTGTAAAAATTATAAATAAAAAACTTGCCCCAGGTCCCCCACAATTGGCAGCGTTGCAACACGTTGGGCAAAGTAACCAGCCCTTTGGTCACGCGTGGCCTTGACCAGGAATTAATTCAATTACATTAGTTTTTTAATATTATTGTCACCAAAGACAGACGTTCTTTAAATGGGTTAAATTTTTGTCTAAATCTGATTAATCTCATTAAAATCGATTTTCTTTTTGACATCATTTATGCTCGAATTTGTATAAGCTTACCTACTCCAATGTAGAGTCGTGTTTAGTACCTACATGATAACTACATTTCAACATCTCTACCTTCTTACTATTAAGTATTTCCTTTCTGATAGTTTTAGTGGTTCTACAGATTTCTATATTATAAACGGATATCACTCACTTATATTGTTGAAATCGGCAATTAGACACTCAGTGCACTATAGTTTTAATTCTAAAAAGATTTCTACGATGTTTAATTTTTAACAAGTAACTGTTTAATATCTTGGTCTTCTTCTTCTTAAAAATTGCAAGTGTCCTTTATTTAGATTAAAATATTAATTTGCTCTTCTAAATGGTATTCTCATTTATGGAGTCATAACATAGTTTAGAAACAGTTAACTTAGAACAAATTACCTCATAACAATTTCGCAAATACGAAACTAAACCAAGTCACGTACTAGTCCATCTACGCAGCAATCGTCCAATTAGAGCATCTGTAACGCACCCATAAGGAAGACGGACTTATCTGAAATTTCTAATCTCAGTGAGTCACTTGCGTCCGCGAAATTACCGCAAGTTTACTTACGGCCTTCTTATTTATGGGCGTTGTGTCATTGACCTCTACTTGAGGCATTTTATTGACATTCGTCATAAATTCCAAAAGTTGTAAAAATATTTAGACGGATACTATAACATTTAGATGTAGGTATGTGAAAAATGTGTTGTGTAAAAAATATTTCATTGAATGAACTTGAAGATTTCATCAAGATGTGATTAAATTTTATAGGCTAATTAATTAGTTTAATTCATTTTCGTGGAAAGAATGCGAACGGCATTAGATCAGGTGCCGTCAACGGGAAAATTAAAATAATATTATGCAAAGAATGTCAAGAAATTATGTGACATTAAGTGCAAATTGCAATCCAAAATATTGTTATAATCCCAAGTAATGGGACAGATCGTTATTTAATGCTGAAAGTGTGCCACAGTATAATGTAACCAGCAAGAAGTTTCCATCGAAAAAGGGCTTGTGTCATGTTTCTTGCACACCGCATTATATACTGTTTCTTTACAGTCTAGCTATACTGTGACATACCGCAACGAAACTGTAGCAACGGACATAATTTACGCTTTTGTACGAGTTTAATTGAGTAAGAAGAGACCCAATACTGCTCCCAGCGGGGTGACTTCCAAATTTATTAAAAAAAAGTCCGCGAAAGACCCCCATTACTTATGTCAAGAGACGCAACAGGACCTGGCAATATTAAGTGTGAGATACAACCTTATTCGTGTTGACCCAGATTTTAATACGCGCACTGCTCTTTATGATGACTTTTTGAAAAATGTAATTTTTAATTCCGAGCATGGAACGAAGCGAATTGAATGGAGCAACGGACGATTCTTTTTAACTGTATCGCATATAAATTACTATTTCTTATGCGACCGCCCAACGGAAGTCTGTCGATATTTTACACTAAATTAATGCGCGCGCGCACCGAAATTGGTGCCGTCGCTTTTTGCCCCGAAACCCTTTTTTAATTTCCATTTATTAAAATTGCAATTTTCTTTTGTTGCAGTCGTTCTTCGGGAGGACTTACAACAACCTGTCTTCGATCTCCGAGTGCAAGAATAACGGAGAATGTGTCATCAATAAGAAGAATAGGACTGCTTGCAAAGCGTGCCGTCTAAGAAAATGTCTGTTAGTCGGCATGTCAAAATCTGGTTCCAGATACGGAAGAAGATCTAACTGGTTCAAAATCCATTGCCTTCTTCAAGAGCAGCAGCATCAGCACATACAACACTTGCAGACAAGCAAATCACCTCCTAATTTCAACACTTCAATCAACTCATCATTTTTACCCACAAATCTCTTGCCAGCTGCCGCATTGGCAGAATATTACAAGTCCTCAGAGAAAAGTCAGTTCACCGAAGACGTGACCCGGCAAAGTATATCACCATCAGACTCCGGTGCATCATCAGCTGACCCTGAAGATGACACCAGTTCCCGAAGTACCAGTGGCTTAAGCATTTTTAGACCAGCCTCATCTCCATGCAGCGAAAAAGATGTCCGGTTACAAGCAATTAGAAATCAAACTAAAGATATGAAAAAACGGAAACCTTCTACTTTACCTCCTTCACCATTCACCGTTTCTGCTTCTCCAAGCTTTTCTCCACGAAGTGGGTCATACCTACCGACTCCAATACAGAATCTGAGATCTATACCACTTGGAATGAGTTGGCAGAGTCGAAACGGTGGAGATCTTCTGATGCATTCCCCAGTAGTTGCAGGGGTTGCTATAGAACAAGACCAACCAATAGACCTGTCTATCAAATCTACTGCTGTACTATTTAGAAGCCCGAAGAACGAGGAAATTAGTGATTCGGAACCAGAACTTAGTATTGATTTGAGTGATGAAAGTAAAGATATAATGAAGAATCCTTTAGACTTGTCTTTGGTTCCAAAAAGATCTGAAGAAGTGCCTATGACTGGTTGAATTTTAGTTTAGGATTAAGTTATCCGTGAGTCAATGCAGCCATGTATTTCCTTCATACATACATTTAAGTAACTGGAACTTTTTCTTTTCTAATGTCGCAACATCATCGAGGTCTTTTTCTCGTAGTCTCCGAATTGTGTCTCTGTATGAGACCTACTGAATAGAATTTGATAGGTCCAGTTTTCACTTACGCCTTGATGAATATTTAGGTAGCTTTTAGTGTACTATGATAAAGTACCAAGCGGAAAAATTCCATAAAGCTATTCTGCATTTTCGCAGATCCATGATAATTATTATTAGTTTAGTTACCCAGTTACATGTTGTATGATCTATTTATTATGTAAATAGTGTACTTAAAATCTATTTTAAAATACTCTGCCATACAGTATTTAAGTTATACATTCCTTTCTTATAGATTACCTGAATCTTTGCTACCATAGTTAGTATTTTTGTATGTGTATACTTTTAGATAGTAATAATTGCTTTACCTATTTTATGAATATGTTGTCATATTAGTAGGCACATACCACTTACCCCATAGACATGAAATCGGTACAAATTTGCAAGCGAAAAATTATGTCAAGCGATAGGCGCAATTAGACGAAGCGGGGGGCAGGGGCGCCATATTAAACCCGTTTCGATATAGGTTACGCGCGTCGCGAAGCAATTTTGCGCTCATGTGCGGGCAGAAACGGGCGCCCTCCTGTTACAGGTCTATGGGGTAAGTGGTCTGTGTTAGTAGGCCTTTGAAAGACTTTTTATTAAATAAAGAGTTAATTTTAACTATTATGTAATAAGACATTGGAGAGACAAATGTTGGTCAATTACTAAGACAGGGTGAAACGAAATACGTAAATTAAACTTTAGCTGGATTCTTTTTTAGATGGTAGATAGTTGATTGGGTATCTACATTGAATGATTATTTAGTTTATTATTAAAAAAATACAAATTAAATTATTATGATGATTTATTGTCAAAAATTCTTAGTCGTAAACCCATTCAAGATCTAGAAAATGTTTACATACCAGCATAATTTTTTTAATTTATTTTTTACATATTTTTATTCACTATTTAAAGTGACAATACCTACTCATTAGGGTGTCCCTTATATGGGGCAAAAAATTTTTTTTTACAATTTCGTAATGCATACCCTCCAATTTTTTTATAAATGCAAAAACATACTCAAATACGAAATTTTATCTTCCTAGCATGATTGCAACCTGTGCCGACTGAGCTGCGAAGTTTATTAAAAATCACGTTATGTCCTAATATTTCGCTCTGCTATAAAATTAATAAAAATGCAACAAATGAAGTAAATAAGAGATAAAATGAAATAAGATAAATATTTATAAAAATATACAAAACAATAACAATCAGCCAGGGTAACTAGTCTTTAGAGTATTTTTTTGCAGTCCGTATACAAATTTCTATGTTCCTGGACACAGCGCAACAAGAATCGTTTTTGCTCTTCTTCAGCCGTGATAAGACAGTTAAAATCTTGCATTAATTTGACAGCCCTTTCAGCAGTGTCAATCTTCAAACGACTTATTCTTCTTTTAGCTTCCAGAAAAGCAGCATTGTTATCCCAAGCAGACACATCTTCCTAAAGAAAACTGTCGTCAATCTGCAGTCGAGATAGAAATTTTACGCTCTTCTCCGATACAAAACCATCCAGCGTTTTATATAAAAAAACCATATGTTAATTAACAACAAAAAAACACCAAAAAACAACAACAACGAAAATACAAAAATAAATAGCCTACCAAACAACGTTGTGGACATTTCTTCCTTCGATGGGATATAGCGTTTGTTAAAATCTGAGCTTTTGTCTCTGTTTAAGTTAGCAATCATTTTCATCTTAGTTTGGTTATCAACTTCGTCATCAAAAAGTGATAAAATGACTGTCTCTTCACATAAATACTACAGGCGGTGGCTAAACTTGCTTATAGATGGAGTGCATCAACTATTTCGTACTCTTTTAACGCCTTCAAGAAGCACAAATCTTGGTTAGGTGCTTTAGTCGCCACTGTGCATTCGAGTCAGGGCTTTACATACAATTTGACGATAAATAAGCACGTCTTGTAGGGAGTTTTTGTCCTTTGCAATCATTCTGAATTGAGACTCAAGCAAACATATTTTCAAAGAATAATTCGCTCTCGCCATCCCTCGTGCCTGATGCATAGCTCCAGGCGGCTTGACTTCAATTTTCTTCTCTGTGTCTCCTCCCAAAAACACCACGCATAGCTCTACCAATTCTTGATAATCGTCTCTTACAAAAGTTTAGTCCAGTTCCGCCTTATAAAACATCACTTATAAACGTGATTTGAGTTTTTTTTACAATTTTTTTGCAGCTCCCTCCAAACTTGACATAAATCAACATGTTTCCTCACGCAGTTAGGAATGCCTTTGTGGGAATTCTTGATTTTTCCCAAAATATGATGCACTCCCTAATCACAATATTTGCACTTTCATTGATAGTCAGCTTGACTTCGCGAATATTGTAAAACCAGACAGCAAGAAGCTGTCGATTGGACGGTAATTTTGCACCATTTATTTTATGGCTAGGTAGTCCGATAAGGAAAATATTTTGTCTAACACTCCGTAATTCAACCGACATCTTTATACAATAAACGATAGCGCACTAATAATCTAAAAATCACGTATGAAAGGACAAATAAAACCAGTAGTTACAGGTTGCAGCGCAGTACCCGCGCAATTTGTATGAAGAAGTTTAAATCGCAAGTCGGCACGGGTTATCGTTTATAAAACGGGCTAATATTTTTTTTTACACTATATTGGGTTAATACGAAAGTTTTTAGAAGGTATGCATAAAAATATACCGAACTTGAAATTTAAGGGACACCCTACTACTCATGAATGTGAATCTTATTTAAAATCAATACACATTTGATACCCAAGTAGTACATAAAAAATAAGTCTCTGAAACTTAGAATGTATAAAATATATTTTCACGTGCCAGTGTATAACTATGCCAGTGTAACAAGAAGCTTAAAATATACTAGGACATTGGAGATTGCAGTAACTAAGGCCCGTATTACTAAATCACTCTCAGCTCAAAAGTCAATCTTGAGAACGACCTCAAGATGGCGTCCCTATTAATAAACGTAACTTAGGTGCGCGTTTAGGAATCGGGTATCACGTGAGTAACGCCGTATTAATAAACAAAACTCAGTTCTCAAGAGAACTGTCAAACTCACACTTGAGAACGAATTTGCTGATTGCAGGCGAACCGCGAAGTTTACTTGAGTTATTCCTCTTGAGAAAGACATCACGTGATACGCCATCGAGATTGGTTTATCAATAAAATAACATACTTGAGACGGTGATCACGTCTTGAGAGTGTATCAATTGAATTCGCTCTTGAGGGTGGGTTTGAGCTCAGACTATTAATACGGGCCTAAAACATCGACTTGAAGAACAAATTACCTTATGAGGAATCATGCAACGATATTATCAATAATATCATCGATGAAAAATACCATTTTTAAACTTAATGTTTGAAACCATTAGGCTTACAGTTTGTGGCTCACTGGCGGCTAGCTGACTCTGAGACCTTCTGAAATTATAGCCTTAGAGCTCAAACCCTCAAGAGCTGTTTCAGCTGATACATTCTCAAGACGTGATCACCATCTCAAGTATGTCATTTATTAATAAATCAATCTTGCGTATGTGACGTCTTTCTCAAGTCACGGTTCACCTGCATTCAGCAAATACGTTCTCAAGTGTGAGTTTGACAGTTCTCTTGAGAACTGATTTTTGTTTATTACAGCTTTACTCACGTGATACCCGATTCCTAAACGCGCACCTAAGTTACGTTTATTAATAGGAACGCCATCTTGAGACGACCTCAAGATTGACTTTTGAGCTGAGAGTGATTTAATAATACTGGGCCTGAGTGTAGTTAGTCACTTTGCTTGAATAGCGTCTGAATTAAATTGCGCGCGAATTTTTGCTGCAAATCGGCCGCTGACTGAACGAGTACGCAAGCGAAACGCCGCAAACTGTATGCAGCACGTATTGTATAATTTCTCCATCTTAACATGTACTTTTTTTGAGAACTTTGATTCTCATAGATATCTGATAGACGCAGGTCAAAGGAGGTCAAATTTTTGGGCTTCAATTCATGTTTAATGTATATCTCCAGTGTATTAAGTAGGTATACATTACTTAAGCTTCTTGAAGTGTATGTATTACCATGTAGTTTAATATTATGGGATTTAAGGCCAGTTGCAACGAAGCTCAAAATTTGTACAAATTAGACAAATCTCTGTATATAAATTAGTCGATTTGTTAACAAAAATTTTGTATAAGTATTTATTTCATTAGTTCTTAGGCCAGTTCGTATTGAGTCATTCCTAAACTAAGTACTTAAAAAATAAGGTTTTTTTATGTAATTTATATTTTTTATGCCTTTTATGATTGCTTGTGTGTTATACTTGTTATTTGTTTCATTTGTTGGAGATTTTTAATACTTTTAAACATTCCTTTTTAAATGCTCACGACAATTTTTTTACCGAATTTTAATAATACTGAAATTAGTGGGATATAATTGAAAATTATTTCTCTAATATCCCAAAAACGGTCTGATTTGTAATGTCATTATCATGTATTTTTGTAGTTAAATAAATATTTAGATGGTCAGAATGTGAATCCATTTGTATTATTAGAATTTAAATAATTATCGTCACAGAAAGGTGCCATTTAAATTATATAATATTTAAATCAAATATCTAAAGTACCAATTTAAAAAAGTACAATTGTCAGAATTGATATTACCTACTTGCATATACAGGATGCCTTGAATTCATTAGACAAATTGAAACTAGGGGTTGTACTCATGATAAATAATTGGTAAGGACTTTTTAGTACATCAAAACTGCAAGAAAAGTTGAACTAAGTACGTCACAGTCATACAATGTCCTTAGAAATGACCATTATTTCAAATTCCAGTGAACGAAATCTTTGCAAAAAATTAAAAATCCTTTAAAATGTAAAATCAGAAAAATATTGATCACTGTTGTGTAGCTTTGGAGCTAAATATTGAATTTATTGTAAATATTTTATTTTTTATTTTTCCCCAAATTGTTTAAAAGGCTGTGCAGAATTAATGTATGTCATAAGCCTAACCATCTATTTAATTTTGTCGAATAAATTCAAGGCAGTCTGTACTTTACATTTTAAAGAGCATCTATTAATCAATAAGTTTACAACTTTATGAGATATTTTCTATTCTAATAATAAGTACTTACTTCAGTATATGTACTTACATGTACAAAATATATGTGTACTTCATAGTTTGCAGTATATTCATACTTCAGTTAACAAAATAAATTATTCAGAATTTGAATTACGCATTATCCATGCTCGGTGAATAATTTAGAACATGATGAAAAAATTATTGCCGTGGGCAGGACTTGAACCTGCGACCTAAATCATGTTTCTAACCGAATGTTAGACATTGTTGTCGGAATACTACTACTACTATTGTCCGATAGATGGAATTGAGTAACATACGCTTTAAGTATGTATAAAGCGATGAAGATTTTCGGTGGGCTCGGCGTGGCCTGTGGTGGCTCAGTTGGTAAGAGCGTATACGGAATGACAAGGTCGCAGGTTCAAGTCCTGCCCACGGCAATAATTTTTTCATCATGTTCTAAAATAAATTATGTACAAAATACAATTTACATAAATAAAATTAGTATTTAGTTACCGATACTGTCTTATTCTGCAAGAAATTTATATTCAGAATCTCATAAAGTAGGTATGTACTTATTAATTGAATATTCATAATACCATAAACCTATTAAATACTGAATAATAAATAATGCATATAATTGTTGTCAGCGTGATACGATATTTTTGTGTTTATTTTTTTACGTTTATGAAATAAATATTAATATATTACCTATTTTGAGGAAAAATAAATGTGAGTGCCTTTATGATTTCTGTCGTTTCATTTAATTAACTGAAATAAATAATTATTAATGAAAAAATGTGTTTATTGGACAAACTTCGCTCGATAGAAAAAAACTCGAATTTTTTTTACATGTCTTTGTTAAAAAATACAGACAGTATGGTGAATTTATTGGATAATATGAGCAAGATCTGTAGTTTCAAGCTTTTATCAAGAGTCCAGCTACGAGCTCGGGAGTGAACGTGACTGTCGAGCTGCTTCGTCCAGAGTGATGACGCTACGGCGACTCCTCTGGACGAAGACAAGGCGATATGATATTATTTTGAATATTCTGTAACATGACATTGGCAAATGACGAACTGTCGAGTCCTTTAATAAAATAAATAAACACACATTAAATATACGGTCAGTACTATAGTACATACTTGTCCTCCAAATCTCATAAATTAGTCAATCCAAACAAACTCCGTTTGCTCTCGTGTTTGTTGAGACCAAAGTGAAATTCTATCAGTATTCAGATGAGATTCCGAGCTACCGTGAACTACCGTTCCATCTTTTATTTATAGTCGTGATGTGATGTTTTCATTATCCTTAATTAATACAATAGGGCTACCGCTAATACTCATTTATACTTAGAACTTAGGTACGGGTGAACATAGAGAAAGATGTACGTTTTAAGGTTGAGTTTTTCTCAAAAACTACTTGACCTATTGCAGAAAATATTTCACTGTTTGATAGATAAAAGTTAAAACTATGCAACTGTAAAAGAATTATTAAATTCGGTCTAGTAGTTTTTGAGAAAATCTCAACCTTATTAAGGCCCCCTGTACACCTATCTCTGTCTTCGACTGTACTAAGGTACGTCAATATATCATAAAATTTAAATAATTACAATGTCAAAATTACAAATGACAATGAAAACCTTAAAACTAAGTATCCGTATAAACTTCGTAAATTGAATAACCCGCCCCTTGTCATACCCGGTGCAAAGGTAACGCTCGCGGCGTTGCTAAATAGCTATGGCCAGTCTTTGCACCAGGTAGAACTGGGAGATAGCGTCACAGCCCCTATTCCTAAGGCGACAGCCAATTTCGATTATAAATTAGTTTATTACATTAATAACAGATTCAAGGAACAAAGGCTGGATACAAAAAGACAGAAAAAAAGCAGACCATTCGTGAATAATGATCAGACTGTCATACACTGTGATGACAAAATTATCAAAATGACAATCATGTCTAAATACAAAATATAAATAACAGCTGTTGGCTATTGGAATGGATTTTAAAAAAAGGTTAGTGGTTTGTTTACCTCCACGGAAAATTAGCAGTAGCGTCGTCACCCTGGGTATTCGCGTCTTCTTGTATTCATCCAGAGGAGCCGCCGTAGCGTCATCACTCTTGACGAAGCAGCTCGACAGTGGACAGTCACGTTCACTCCCGAGCTCGTAGCGGGACTCTGGACCATAGCGCCAAACTTCAGATCCTGCGTGAATCCTCCAATAATTTCACCATACTGTCATTCGCGAACATTTTCTGATTAATTTAACGTGATATTAAACACAAACCAGCCACTTTAGACATTAAACTGAAAATTATCAAATAAATTCGCAATCGTCGTTTCCCGCCATTTTCAAAAGGCCCAGTTAAACCATTCATATTAAGAAACCAAAATAACATTACCAGAAAGTACACTCGCCGAAAAAAGTGCCCCAGCGCCGATCGTTGCTCCCATTTCGACCTGTCTAGTCGTTGGACGTCTTAATAAATCTGTTCCATCTTTGGTTATAATGACATGATTTTTTGAACGCCAACTGTTCGAGGTGTAATCTCAATTAGGGCGATATTTTCCTCGTTAAATTCAACTGTGTAAACTGGATCTTTTTGATTGTACAGTCGTGATGAAAAGTCGTTGTTTTGGTTTTTATTGAATATAAATTGGATCACTTTTTTAGAATTAAAACTATAGTCAATACTACAAATTATTATATATAAACGGATATCACTCACTTATATTGTTGAAGTCGGCAATTAGACCGACAGTTTCGACCGATTTCGACGGTCTTTTTAAAGGTGAGCGCGCCACGCCCGCGTCGCCGGTGACGTTTCTTCGCGCACAGAAATCGGTCGAAACTGTCGGTCTAATTGCCAACAAAAATTAGATATTTTTAAAAAAAGCTCTCGTATTTATAATACCCAACATTTTGACATATATTTTGCATGAATAACTATTTCGGTTTAGACATAATTTTCATTTAAAAAAAACATAAAATGGGTAGGTATGTTTTTTTTTCTATCGAGCGAAGTTTGTCCAATCGTATATTCATTTTAATTCATCAGTCTGTGAATAGATACCCCAAGATTGCTATATATTTTTTTCATAGGTTTATATTTTGTAGTTAGTGCCTTCATAGAAAAACCGAAAATCCACGCACACCCAGCCTTAATACTTATAAATCCCGTTATGTCATTGTATTACGACTGATTCCTTTGAAACACTTGTCTCTACAACTATACAACACTCAATAATGTAAAGCCCCCATTATTCTCACTAACGAGCAACATTTCTTTCACCGCGTAAACGGCCGACTATATCGGGAAATGACTGAACGCCGGCCATTCCGAAAAAATAATGATTTGTTATTTCTCACTGCGACATGCTGGTTGGAAGAAAGCGGGTACTTATGCCGCTAATGTTAAGGGTGATTTCTTAATTTAAATTGTGACAAGTGTCGGAAAATGGTACAGTATGTCCTAATCCAACTTTCCGTAGAAATAAACAAACTTACTTATTTACTAATAATCACGATCCATTACTTTTGCCAGTTTTGGCCAGTACGACTCAAATGAGTCAGTTAAAAGATGTGCTGCTGAAAGCAAAAAAAAATAGTATAGTATGACCGTCTAAATCAGTCTTCGCCTGCGCGGTACAGGGATGCGGGGGAAGGCGACAACGGGGACCGAGAGAGGTGCGGGCGGCAGGCGCATTTCTGTTACACCCCACCCTCCCGCACCTCTCTCGGTCCCCGTTGTCGCCTTCCCCCGCATCCCTGTACCGCGCAGGCGAAGACTGATTTAGACGGTCATACTATAGAAGTATTGGTAAGTGTCAAAAATGGATCAGAATGACGTAATGGTACCGATTAAATCAGTTAAGGTAATTACTGTCGGTACCCTTCATGTTAACAAGATAATTTAGTTGAAACAATGTTAACAGTTTGTCGATAAAAAAATACAGGGACGAGGAAGTGTTCCTTGTTATTGTAATACTTTTATTTCGGAAAGATAAATGTTTATTTTAATTGTACACGATGACTTCTGAAGAAGCCGATTGTTTGATTGTAGTTTCGACCGATTTCGACAGCTCACTATAATACAGTATTAATTCATTCTAAAATAAGTATCAAATATTCACCAATTTTAAGGGTTGCGAACCTCAAGAGGAAAAAAGGAACCCTTATAGGATCACTTTGTTGTCCGTCTGTCTCTCCGTCTGTCAATACCTATATCTCAGAAACCCGTGGACGGATCAAGTTGAAATTAAGGCGAGGTGTTGGGATGTTTTTAAGTTTTTCGATGAAGGCTACGGCACTAACTACTGAAATTAAAGGCCTGAAAAAAATATATATCAATCTTGGGGTATCTATTTAGGGACTGTTGGCTCCCGAAACACGATTGGACAAACTTCGCTCGATAGAAAAAAATCACAAACATACCCCTTTCCTGTCTTTTCACTGAGTAGTGTGTCTAAACTAAAACAGTTATTCATACAAAATATATATCAAAATGTAGGTTATTATAAATAGAGGAGCTTGATAAATTAAAAATCTGTTGTTTCTAACGTTTTTTTTATACCAGGCAAAATTTAAGAAAAAACACAATTTGTATAAATACAAATGCACGGCGCTACGAGCTTCAGTGCGCCGCTGGGCGCTGCCGAGGTCGGACCTGTATCGATTTTTGCCAAATGTTCCACTTTGGTCTTTACCTTGGAATAGTTGGAATGCTCCCACGATCGTCATAACGTAATAAAATTTAAAATAATACGAGTCGAATTTGGTCACACCTATACTTTAAGATTATTAGTTTACTAATCACGGAATGATTGTGCATCGTTTTGAATAAATAAAAGGACTCATAACCTAAAACAGATATTCCTTAACACAATATATTTTTCGCGAACCATGTTTTTGAAGTCATCATATTACACGCGACACGAACACCAGTGTCGAGTGTCGTATATTGGGAGCGAGCAGTGGTCTGATAATTGCAGATGAAGACAAGTCGGCTAACATTACAGTGGGGCTATAACATTACGGTTCTCAAAACGATCAAATCAAACCATGTCATAGCGGCCGTGAAAGGGACAGTGCTATTGCATTGGTATAGCGGCGTCTCTGGTTGGCGCGCCATGACATGGTATAATTTCATCGTTTTGAGAACGGTAATAGGGGGGCTGATCAGTAACTTCCAAATTGACCAAAGTGGAACAGGCCAAAACAAATGACTATTGACGGTGATTTGTCCCACAGAGCAAACAAACAAACAGCAATCGAACTTAAAATAGTTTATACGTAGTTGCTACTTGTAAAACTATGTACAGTGAACATCACATAAAGTTTGCCACATTTTACTCTACGCACACTCGCACAGTGATAATAAATACGGGCCAGATTTCAATAGCTATGCAAGTGTAACTGTGGTTTGTAATGTGGTGTGCGATATATACCTGTTTTACTCTAAGCACAGTGATAATACGGGCCAAATTTCAATAGCTACGTAGTTATAGACTGATTCAATATACACTGTCCCTACTTTTAAAAGTACAGTCAACAGCACATAATGTGTGTCATGTTTTACCCTACGCAGTGATAACACGGGCCAGATTTCACCATCACTGACGTCACACCTGACACCAATAATAATACTTACCTAACATCACGTTAAAAAATTCGTCATTTATTTAGTTTTATTGATACACTTGACAGTTTGTCACTTAAATTTATCAAAGACAGATTTGTTGTAATGGTTATTACCATTTTTTATTAAATCGCGTGAAAGTACTTTCAAAATATATTCCCCTAGCAAATAATTTGATTATTCCAATTTTTCACTTTTATTGATTTTGTTACAACAATATTACCTAATTGACATTCCTATTATAACAGGTCTTTTTTTCCATCAGATTAGTATTAACATAGTATTTTATTCTACTACGTCATACTATCATACGTCAATATAAATAACTTAAAAAATAATTAAAATATATAACCTGTAGACGCGAATTTGATTGCACTGAACCCACTCCGGACGGTCGGTTTAACGTATGTCTGCTTATGACCTTCCGTATAAATAAATACGTTTAAAAGTACAAATTGCTTTACTTTATTGTCAACTAGCTTCTGCCCACCACTTCGTCTGCGCAGGATTATAAATTATAGCCTATGTGTTATTTTGATGTATAATATGAGCTATATTATTGTAAAGTTTCATTCAGCAACATCCATCCATCCATCCATCCAAACTTGCGCATAATATTAGTGGGTGTGGTATGGGATAGTCACGAGCACAGCCCGTGTTAGGGCCAGTGTAGAAGTTGAAGCCTGGTTGGCGGCGAGAGGTGAACAGGAGGGGTGATGATGATACGGTTCCGAGTTGACATAATGTGCGACAACATTTAGTATAGACAAAAGTTCAAGATTGAAAGAAATATTTTCCGACAATCGCGAAAATTGAAATAAGTAACTCCGAAGCTGTGAGACTTGGGATATCCCTCATCATCAGTCTATTTATATTGCCCCACTGCTCGGGCACAGACCTTCCCTTACATCGAGGGAGCTCGGGCCATAATCCACCACGCGGGCCCAGTGCGGGTTGGCGGATTTCACATGCCTTAGATTTTTTTTTCTTCTTCTACGACATGCAGGTTTCATCACGATGTTTTCCTTCACCGTTTTGAGAGCACTCGGTAAATGTACGTAAGTTTTTCCGTCGAAAAAAACGAGGATAACTCATTGGTACATGGCTGCCCTGGCTGGGAATCGAACCTGGGACCTCCATATTGCAAGTCCATTGACCCAACCACTGCGCCACCGAGCTCTGCTGGGATTTCCCTATTTGGCATTAAATGGGTCGATAATGTTGGCACCGACAAGTGGACTTCGATATATCGTCTATCCGTGGGACATTCTGTATATGTATTATTATGGGTAGCGAGCTGTGACGTCACAGTGAGGACACTGGTTACGATTACTCTGTGTACCTGCGCGAGTAATGACCCCGATCAATGCGCGTCATCCCTCTCTCGCCCCTCCCTCGCCCCGCACCTCACCCCCTCACTAGGCTCAAATGGCCCAATGGCCTCGCCTTAATACCAAATACTCAAGTCTGCAACTTTGAAAAAATCAACCTTCTACGTCAACGCAATCTAAAGATATCGCAGTTTATGTCGCATTTTCTCGCATATTTGTAAAACCAAAACCTATAGGGTACTTCCCGTTGACATAGAATCATGAAATTTGGCAAGAAGCTAGGTCGTATAGCACAAGTAAAGGAAAAAATCCGAAAACTGTAAATTTGAAGTTCTATCACGAAATAATTATTTTTTGTAAGAGAATGGTTAGGTTAGGTTTGAATCTTTGGATATACCGACAACTTTCCTACCCTGTTAATTCATTGGAAACTATGGAGACTATGGGTCCGTGGTCGTCCGATACTAAGAGAATGGTTAGGGAGGTATCTATTCGACTGGTCCTCGTCTCGGGGGACTTCAGAGCTGGTGAGTATTTAGCCCAGCGCCTGAGCCTCGCTATACAGCGGGGCAATGCGGCCAGTGCGCTGGGCACCCTGCCGCGCGGGACGGGCCTAGACGACGACGTGCCTAGAATTAGGTAGATCATTATTATGCCATGTATTGTATATTGAAAAATACTATTTATCCTAATAACGATTGTGTACATAGCTTTTTATCTACAATGAATATCATTTATTTGCCACATAAAAGTTTTTACAGTCATCTTCTACTTTATAAAATAATAATAATAAATATATACTTACTTATAAATAAAAAATTGGGGCCAAATCGCTGCCCTGCGGAAGAGTGCCCAAAAGGCTGGCGACGTTACCTCGTTGTATAGCCAGCGATATACGCTGGACGAGGTAAGCGCCAGCCCAATCTACAATTAAATGCATTTTTTGTAATTACAAACTTATATTAGCAGTTGACGCTTGGTATGTCGATGTATGACGTTATCAGTTTCGAAAACGGAAAGATAAGTTTGTCCCTAAATCTAGTTTCTCTTTTTGTTAGAGCAAATGTTATGGTGAAGTTGCACGGAACCCGAGTACAACAGCCGACCCGCACCCGTAGCATGACTTGGATGTAACGCGCCACGCCGTCGCCACGCCTTCGCCACGCCGTCGCCACGCCGTGACAAAGTCTAGAGACACATTTCGTAGCACGCGGTACATTAGCGATTGGCGCCTAATCGAACGTTGCATAGACAATAACCGCAGGATGAACGCGATCTTAGTGTTCCCACCGCAAAGAAAAATAGCAAGCACAATTGAAATAATCAAATAAAACAAAGTATTAAACAACTCAAATCTAAGTTATTCTGTATTTATTTATTCATGGCGACATATTAAATTATAAATAGTGTTTAAAATACAACGAAATAAGGAAAGCTCGATTCCAAAAATAAAATATAAATTTTATCCTAGCAACTTTTTGTGTTGCTTTTGTTTATTTTTCTTTGTTGACGTTTTATTGTCATTTTTGTGCGAATTATCGATTTTTACTTCTAAATTAATAAATAAATATTATATTGGTGATCCGATTGTGCTGGAGGACAATTAAGACATACGGTTTAAGTAAAACGACGATGGTACTACCCAAATGTTATTCATAGAGGATTCGAGGCATGTAATTAACCGAAATCGGCAGCAACCATCGTTTTGTGTTTCAGCTCATATTATGACCTATTACACGAATATCCTTTCGATGATGGCTCCCGTGGAGCATGGACGTTCATGGCCCATTGTGTACTGGGGCCTTCTAGGCCTGTGGGACTATAGTCGACCATGCAAATGTATGCATATATTTACGCATGCAGATTTCTTTACGAGGGTTTTCTTAACGTTTTGTTTGTCATTGAGAGCTCTCTGTATGACTGAAGTTTTTCTTGAAGACGAGAAAAAGTTATACGGGGATTGAATTTTGGTTTTCGTATTGTGAGTCTAGTATCCCAATAACCACTGAGTCACTGTGCTCACAGCGGCATGGTACTTACAAACCACACAGCAAATTAAATAATATCTATTTCAGGGCCACTGGCACACCTTGACGAGGTTGAAGAGGATACGATGAAGGCCAAAACTCCTGTTGCATCTGCATTAGAGAATACGAGTGTACTGTCAACCATACATAAAATTTGGTAATGCCATGTCGAGTAACGCACGCACCTACAATAAAATGTTAAATAAAATAAAGTAAACAGTTCACATTGTTGTTTTTAATATCCTGTATTCAAAATAGCTTAGAGCAGCGATTGCCATAGGTACAGTCGAAAACAGACATAACTATACACGGGGCCTCAATAAGGTTAAGATTTTCTCAAAAACTACTAGACCGAAATTAATAATTCTTTTGCAGTACATTGTTATAACTTTTATCTATCAAACAGTGAATGAATTATTGCATTAGATCAATTAGTTTTTGAGAAAATCTCAACCCTAAAAACTCCTGTACACCTTTCTCTGGTGTTCCACCGTGTGAGGCGACACTCTGGTAGGATGGGCACGAATTCTTCTTCTTCAACAAATTCCACAATAAGACCCAGTGGCGAATGTTTCGCCGCAGTCGTTTGCACAAAAACATCTCGTTGTGCAGTGCTGTGTTTTGCCAAAAGTCGGTCGGTTGCTTGAGAAATGGGTTTGCAAACTTTTCAGCGCCCGTTGGTGAGATGAGAACAATTTACCATTGACGGACGGTCTTGGGTGCATTCTGCCCGTGCAATATGAGCACGGGTGATCTTGCTGTGTTGATAATGATATGATGTGCTAGTTGGTAACAGTGTAATCATGGTGGGTAATATCTACACAACACAGCAAGATAGGTAGACGTATAGAGTATAGTATATAGAGGCGCCAATGGACTTTGAAGACCAAAATCGTTCTCTCCACTTTATTAATAGCAAATAATAACAATCCGATCAAATATGATCGTTGTACCACTATTTAATGTTGTTTTATTTATTATATTACTGCAAAATTAACTCGCAACCAAAGAGAATGTTACTCGAAACGCTGAGAAATATTAACTTTTACATGACAGCGCGCCAGCGTGTATTTTGACATAAGAAGCGCCAATAGAACCACACTCGTGCTACGAATTCCCATACAAAATAGTGCATATCGGTTGGCGTAACCTTTGCCGCTATTAAAAAAAAAAGATCGACCGCAAAACGACCGCAAAGTCAACTCGTGCTGCGAAATGTTGTCATTTGACAGCTCGCCGGCGCGGCGTCAATCGCGCGCCAATCGCTAACGCAAGTCGTACTAACCCTGCCGTGCTTGGCCGGTTTTATTACAATGGTGATTGCAATGACACCCGAATATCGGAAGCTCAGAGGGTTTCCAATTTGCAATCTAGTAAGCTATTTGTATTTATTTATTTTACTTAAAATGGAAAACCAACGGCACATTAAACATTGATAGCAAAGTACAATATACATCGGACAGCCAGTTAATGGTCTTCACTAATAAACAATCTAATATACTTAAGATGAACACTTGGACATTTGATTCGCACTATGTATGACTATTTGTAACAATTACTCACTACTACTAGCCACAAACACAGCTCAGCATTCACTCCTCAAACCTTGTCGTGATGCTTCCACACTTCATTGCTAAGACAGTGTGGTGGAAACAATTTAAGTTAGCAAGGGTCGGTTGTATTTTATATCTCTTTTTAATACAGTCTTATCATATGTATATAGATTAAATAATGATATTATATGGTAATTGTTAGTGGTTATTATTAAATGCATCCAGTAAGCTTAAATATTACTACAAGAATAATTAAACCGCAACGAAGATCCTATTCTTAAAAAAAATATTAAAAACAGATCATATTTAAATAACTACATAATTTTATCATAATTTATCTATTACCATCGGCAGGGGGTCGATATTATTTTAATATCGATTCACATTTTAATCGCTGCTTGCTAAAAATCAGGTAAATATATTTTAAATGTCTTTAAATAAGATGTCTAGATGTTAATAAAATGCATTAATTTATTATGTAAGGGTCGAAGGTGCTTAATATTAAAAAGAACATAAAAATCAATTTTTGGTGATGATCACAAAAAATTTTTTCACTCATAACAATTGTTCCGATAGCTTGGGTAGATTTAAGGCACAGATTATAGATATTGATGATTCTAAAGAGGCAGCGGTTGCCTCCCATCAGTAACAGATTTTTCAAACAGATTTTTGTTTGTTTGTTAGGTTAGTTACTGAAATGTTTTCTAAATTTGTTGAAATTTATTTTTATTGTTAAGATCGATATACATTGTAACCTTTTCCTTGGATTTCTAAGCATGCCGTTGTTGCCTATAATTGGGGTGACACTTAGCATAATTATTTTGTGTACACCCTGTGGATAACCTATTTCATAAAATAAAATAAAAATAAAATAACTATTCTAGATTTAATGTAGAGACTCATGTTCGATTTCCAGATTGGTTAATCACGACATATTCAAACAGACATCAATAGGTAAAACAAAAAATAAAAGAATTATAAATTTTCTTCACATATTTATCAGTCTTGATTGTAGGTACAGTCGAAGACAGAGATACGTATACAGGTTGAGGTTGAGATTTTCTTAAAAATCAATGGACCGATTTTAATACTTCTTTTACAATTCAAAGATTTAACTTTTGTCTATCTAACAATGAAAGAATTGTTGACATAGATCAAGTAGTTTTTGAGAAAATCTAACCTTAAAAACTCTCCTGTACACCTTCCTCTGTGTTAGACCTTAGATTAGTTTACAAAAGTAATTCTTCTGTAGGTAATTTTTAGATGTCAATTCTGAAAAATCTATCCACAATTTCCCAAGTATAGGTTTTAGTAGGTAAACAGTTTGTTCAATTTCAACATAATCTCTGTGTAAAATATTTCACGCAGCGCCCCAAGTATTTCCTAGCGATCTGCGATCTTCAGTAAATTCCCCAAAGAGACCTAACCTAACGCAACTATCGGCCAATCAGACGCCGCCCATCTGCGCCTGCGCTAAATGAGCCTATCTCGATGCCAGCGCCACCTAGCGGCCACGGCTTATCTCGAAGATTTATTCTTCGCACATACTCTAGGACTTTAACAACACTGTATAAATAAGGATACAGTAGGTATCGTCTCAGAACACAACGGATAGTGAAAATTTTAAAAAAAATGTAGATCAAACCCATATAATTCAAGTTTAACTAACTGGACACGTGTCAAAATCTCATCGTGTTCTATTGACGAAATAATAAATGTAACTTTTTTGTATTAAACCAACTGGACATCTTCAGATGGCGACAAACCCATTCTAACCTGTGACACCGGACTGTCGTCCTTAATATCGCTGGAAGGACGATGTATGGATCTAGATTCTAGACCGACTGTAGGCACACACTTGGCGGTAGTCGATGCAGGATATGAATGACTGGCGTCTTCTCTTTTCGGATGCAAGACCCACTTCGATTCGCTGAAACAGCTGAGTAAGTTAGGTACTTACCTAGTAAATAACCTGTGACACAAGCATAGCTTAAAGTATTCGGTTATCGGCGAAACTCGGAATGCTCTGTATAGTTTGTGAGTAAGCAACAACCTATGAAATGGTGTGTATTGAGTAAGGTGTTCGAGGAGCTCGGTGGCTCAGTGATTGGGTCAATGGACTTGCAATATGGAGGTCCCAGGTTCGATTCCCAGCCAGGGCAGCCATGTACCAATGAGTTATCCTCGGTTTTTTCGACGGAAAAACTTACGTACATTTGCTGAGTGCTCTCAAAACGGTGAAGGAAAACATCGTGATGAAACCTGCATGTCGTAGAAGAAGAAAAAAATCTATGGCATGTGAAATCCGCCAACCTGCACTGGGCCCGCGTGGTGGATCATGGCCCCAGCTCCCTCGATGTAAGGGAAGGTCTGTGCCCGAGCAGTGGGGCAATATAAATAGACTGATGATGATGATGATGAGTAAGGTTTTGGGTTTGACGGTATCCGAAAGAAAAATACATTGATAAACCTGTTATTGTTAGGCAATCAGAGGCCTACGTGACCTTACATCTCTGACATACGTTTAGTCACTAGCCATACGAGTAAAACAATAAGCATTAAGAACTATAACTCAAACTCCATACCATTCCGCGTACCTATACTGTGCACCCCATGTTTTGTCGCTACTAATTTTGGTGTTGCTACGATGTTCTTTTTTGTCGCGCATTGCGAGATACTGCGATGTTCTGTGGCAAGTGTCGACACTCACTTTGCAGATTTTTTTGCAGTTTCTGTACGTGACTGTACTTTTACTTGCTACCTAACCGAAGTATTTTATTTGTATTTAGTAAGCACTACATATAGGTACATGTTTTACTAAAATAATATGCATTGAAATTTAGGATAGTCGTAGTTTGGAACATCGCAGCATAAATCCAATAGTAATAGTTGTGTAATACTTAGTTATTAAGTAATTGTGTATTTATTATATTATTTTAAAAGCTGTGCTACTGTGAGTTTTTTGCCACTTTTTCTCCTCAGCGTTGGCACCTTTTCCTTGCAAAGTGGTGTAAATGGAAATTCAAAAATATTTTGACGTGCAAGTACACAACGTGCTTACTTGCAATAAAGAAATTTGACTTTTTTTTTACCATAGCCTCTGCCTACCCCTTCGGGGAAAAAAGGACGTGAGCTTATAAATTATTGAATGGAACTGATAATCGAATTCCGACGATTTTACTTGTGTTTTCTAATTTATAACAGAAAAACATATATAAAACATTACCATCCATCTCTTTTATTAAAGTTGCGAAATCATCAGCTAGTTTTAGGCACGTCAAATGACAAATGCCAGATTCTGCCCCACCATCAACCGTATGATGAACAAGATAATGAATAAATGTAAAAATATCTCCGTTTTTTATTAAAATTATTGGTTTAAAATAAAGTTTTGTACATCAAACAAGTCGAAAAAACAGCTTAATTAGGAATTCAGAAAATAGTAAGAAATCGAAGCGAATTATTCATTGTCTTTGTTATAATTTTCTACTACTCTCGCAACTCCTACTGATTATGATTATGCAATATGAAACCTGTAATAAGTCCCCAACAAAATTATAGGTACAGCTTCAATGGTCACGTAGTTTTGAAAGTGGGGCAAAGCTCCATTGAAATGTGGCAATGTCATTTAGTTTAAAGTAAAAAGTTATGTACGAGTACGTCTATGGACAAAAGTAGTTACAGTTCCCAACACATAAACCTATTGGATGGTTACATTTATGCTGCCGACTATACCACTAGACAACAACCAAAAAAAAAGAAAAAAAACTCAAACAAATCCTCTTTAGAGTCTAGAACAAGTCCTATTATAGAAACCAGTCGATAGATCTCTATCGATAGACAATGTGGGCACAAACATGACCTTTGGCAGCATCGCCGACTTGATTCAGTCATTGTCTTACGGATATCCGTTTCGTATCTATATCATCGGGTTACGACTTAGCAAAGAGCGGGGGACTATTCTATGTCGTATGCGATATTTCTGTATTGGTTTGAATTACATTTCGTAATTTGAAATTTAAAAAATTAAATATTTCTTTTTTGATTACAAATGAATAGTCCTTGATCCGGGTTTAAATAATCGGATTATCTTTTAGTGAACGTGACTCTTTAGAGATCGTAGCATCAATCTGAACGCCTTAATAGCCTTTCAATTTGTAAGTAGTATAATGTTCAATTGTTCATAAATTACTTACTAATTGCATGCTTCAAATTCGATAATTTATCGAATATAATTTTAGTATTTTACGAAACGCTCGACATTTAACACAGTTATTTAGAATCGGACCTCAACGATGATCCAGAATAATATCGACTAAATGTGAAGGACGATCGATTGCAGATTGAATCGATTCCGCTCGATATTAATACTAGTAATTATACCCGTATTCGGTATAGGAGTGCTGTGATCTTTTGGATATTTATGAGTTTTGTATAGTGAATCTGGGCCGACGACTCGTTCCTTGGAAGGACTACCTACTGCTGTAGTAAGATTGCTCGCTAGCGAGTACGTAAACAACGCAGCTATACGAGGCTTACGAATGCTGGAATTTTAATTCCACTGATCGCTAGGGATGCAATAAAAACCTTAAGGTGCTCACTCACCGGGAGCATTCGCGTGTAATGTAACGTTACAGATTCGAGCATTACATCAGTGAGGGAGGAAAACAGCGTCATTCAGGGAGGTAGTATTGTAATGTAATGCTCAAAGTCGAATCTGTAACGTTACATTACACGCGAATGCTCCCGGTGAGGGAGCACCTTTAGAAGCAGAAAGAAAGAAAGGAAAAGAAGGAGAGAAAGAAAGACTGAAAGAAAGAACGTAAGAAAGAAAGAAATTGGTTGGCAATCTATCGTAGACGGGTTCTAGAGTGGATAAACCAAGGTAGTGTGAGGTGAGATACTTCAAAACTATGATTGATGGATTTATCTGGGCGAAGCAGACTTCAAAGAACTCAGAACTGGGTTGAGTGGCGCGTCTTAGGAGACGCCTACATCCAGCATTGTACTGATACAGGTTGATGATGATGAAATGCCCATTAGTGATCTCTGGAAACTCTGGCATTTGACTATAATAGACCTTTGAGGTGACCCTACATATACCCTGATACCAAATAATAAGGGGGTAAATCAGACTTTTTATAAGCTAGGTGCTTATAGAGAGAACGCGTAATTTTAGTTGTAAAAATATTATATTGCAAACAAATGGCAAAAAATTCGTTTTCTTAATTTTTATCGATAAAAGTACATTATCCAGGGGGGGGGGGGGCAAAATTATCCTGCCCCTACCTGGGTACGCCCATGGGCATTACCCCTTTTTATGCCCCACAATATATACTATATATAATATATATAATACTCGGCAGACTAGGTTTTCATTATCTAGAGGCATAACTACAATTTGCTTGTTACGTCTTGCCGTCTTCTACGTGACGAGCCTGATAGTCCTGAATTGGTAGTTCAACTGGTGAGACTGGCGGTCCCAGATGGTCCTAGGAACAGACTGAGGCGAGATGCTGGCGGTACCGTCGGCGTGGACCGTGTTCCACAGGAAGTCACCACTGCTCCGGGCGTTGACACTGCTCAATGTGCTTCTGGCAACAGCACGTTGTGTTTGCGAGTCGATGGGTGGAGTGTATTGTGAATATTTGAGATATTGTGAGAAGATTGATGATAGAGTGTCCAGTGTTATTACTAAATAGTAAACCTGACCTTGTGTGCTTAATATTGTTATGTTTACGGTGCATTGGTCATTACTGTAATGCCGTAAATAATATTGTAAATAAATAATAACTCTGGCATTAGTTTAGGACTAATTACACGACAAAAAGAGAAATGCTATGACTGTATTAGTCCATATTGTATGAGAAAACTCGGCTTCATCGGTAGTTCACGTAGATTTAAATCTTAAAGTTTAAACCTGTTTTAAATCGCGGAAGAGCTAAACCGTGGCACGACGATTAATTATGCTAAATGAAGAGTAAAAATTTCTCTATACTCATGGTAGATAGGACACTGTATTGAAGTAGGTAGCTCTTTTAATCTTAACTTTTGGTTCGAATTTTGAACTCGAAGACAGAGATAATACAGGGGGCCTCAATAAAGTTGAGATTTTCTCAAAAACTACTGTACCGAATTTAATCATTCTTTTACAGTTACATAGTTTTAACGTTTATCTATCAAACAGTGAAAGAATTTTTGCAATAGGTCAAGTAGTTTTTGAGAAAATCTGAACCTTACGTGTTCCACCGTACCTATATGTACTAACTAGTATCAAAATAACGTTGGATAATGACTGATCTAAGTTTACAAAGAAAATATAAGAAATGTTAATAGCGAACTTGGTGAACGAACAATTAATTTGAAATAAAAAAAACATTTATAATTAAACAATTTATCGTAACTTACTAGTAAAGTAGTAGTATACTTAATATGAAATTCTTAAATATATATGTAACTATTTGTCTGAAGTAAATAACAACATCAATTCTAATATTGAATTTGCAAAATGTCGGTACTGAAAAGATAGTAGAGTCACTTATAAACGATCATTCGTTTGCTTTTCAGCACACAGAGTTCTAGGAGAAAAGTAAGTCTTGCTAAATACCTGTTTGAAATACCCTACAAAACCATGTCGCAACATTTATTTATTTCAAATTTTGCCCAATATAACGGATTGCCCCAAGGCATACTTACTTACATTATATAAAAAATAACGTATTTAAGGCGCTGACATGAGCCAACTAGCTAGTGATTCAATGTAGGTAAGTTGTAGTTCACAAATGTGCCAGAAACGGCCGTTTTCCGCAATTATGTGAACTACAACTTACCTACATTGCATCACGTTACAAATAAGCATTTAAAAAATAATATTTATAGCAATAAACAATGTGAACGTAGCTTTTTTAATAAAATTGATTATATTGGAAGATATGATTTTTTTAAGATTGGCGGCGCTAGTTGGCTCTAGGAAGGCTCTTAAGTAAGTACATACATAATCTCACAGAGGTGACATCCTGATAGGTACAAAACTCCCAAAACGTGTCTAACCTAAACTTTGCGCAGCCAATCATAGCCGTCCGAAGCTCAATAGAGGCATCTAATTATTATACTGTCGTAGCTGTTAGCTCTTCATAACTCTTTCGTTGACTGATGAACGGGCTTTGATGTGCCGAGAGTAGTTTGGCTTGATAGAGTTGTTGATCGCATTGCAGGGTCGCTCGGTATCTGGACTATACTACTTACTTTAAAGCCGATAGAGCTGTAAGAAAGTACCATCGCAACACCAAGTTGAAAAGTGATCGCTTTTGATAGTTGTACGGTGGAACACAGAGAAAGGTATACAGGAGAGTTTTTTAGGTTCAGATTATCTCAAAAACTACTTGACCGATTGCAAAAATTCTTTCACTGTTAGATAGATAAAAGTTAAAACTATCTACTTTAAAAGAATTATTAAATTCGGTCGAGTAGTTTTTGAGAAAATCTCAACCTTATTGATTCCCCCTGTATACTTATCTCTGTCTTCGACTGTACCGACATAATCATCAGGTGATCTTTCAGATTATTTTACTTTATATTGAAGCGTGTCGCTGAGGCCTTTCCTATTCATCTGTAACAATCGTAATTAAGTTATTTTTAATTGTCTCTTTATTTATTTATTTCATTTAAACATAAATAAATAAAAGTAGCCTTTATTTCACTCACAATACGAGCTTATAAGTTGGTAATGTAGTTTAAGCGTAAAAAATTATGACATCGGCGTCGGATTGTCAGGCTGTCCTTCGACATAGGCCTCCTCCATCTTCTTCCAGGCTTATCTATCGCGGGCTACTGCTCTCCAACCTTTAAGTAGGTCGTCGTCCCACCTTTTGATAGGTCTGCCTCTTCATCGTTTCCCGTCTCGAGGGTACCACTCGGTAATATCTTTTGTAAATTTTTATCTTTTGGATTTTATTTCATTTACATTATATTAAAATGTATAGTAATGTATTGAAATGAAATTATTTATTTGCCTTGAATGTGGTTACAGGGTTCTTACATTGGTAGTTATGTCCGGCAAACTTAGTTATTGCTGACATGCAAATATTATGGTCACATATTAACTTATTCCTATTACATTATTTACATTTCAATGACTGTTATAATTATAATACAATTATTTCCTATTAATATCGATGTCATAGTAATAATAATAATTAGAGATGGGCCGAATATATAACCTGCCGAATACGAATATTCGGCCGAATGTTCGGTTCAAAATGTACCGAACCGAATATTCGGCCGAATTATTCGGTTCATTTTCGCAATTGAATTTTTAAGATCTAATAACCCATTGGTTCGATTATTTTCGAATTTATAAGATCTAATAACCCATTGGTGCGATTTTCTAGCCACTAGGCCGGCAAACTGACCCGATGTTGATCACTGTTTAGGTCAAATTCATGATCAATTTTAAATTTCATTATTCGGTAATTATTCGGCAATTTTACCGAATATTCGGCCGAATACGAATATGGAAAAATATGCCGAATATGCCGAATACCGAATAATTACCGAATGTTCGGCCAATCTCTAATAATAATGCATCTACTAATTCAGATAATTTCTTAGTATTACTATTGAGTAGATTGACTGACAGTGTAAATCAATAAGCGACAATCGAGCATCTATTCGTCGGTAATAGTGCCAAGATTACCACGGTCTTATGTAGGTTGATGTACTGTCGACTGCACATTCCCAGCACGTTTTCTAGCTTTAATACTAAAAATGCTACGTTTTCTAGCTACCGCTACATCGTTAGACATCGAATCGTGGTTAGTCGCATAAATACATGTTATCTTAATCAGTTGTTTCCTGTTCCCAAATAATATAATCAGAATTTCTGTAACATCATCGCCGTATGCATCAGATATATATAGGATGTTCTCTTGTTGTAGAGTATGTCAAATAATAATTCATTTATTCATTGCTATATGTGGTAACATGGTTGTTAGATAGTACAGGAAGTGCTCACATATATGTAAGGGCACCGCAACGTTAGATACTTAAACAATTAATATAATGATAATTAAAATTCAATTTTGTCAGTCAGTCATATTCAATAATACAAATAAATATAATAATTAAGTAAGTTATTGTTATCCGTCAATATCAATCAGGGCTACCAGATTAGGGGTTTTTCTCGCAATTTTGGGGAAAAATTTGGCTGTTGGAGAAATTTTGGTGAAGTGGCATCGCTGGGGAAAGTTTTTAAGCTGTGACCACATAATTAGGGTGGAATATGGCTTAAAATCCCGTGGCAGATGTTCAAACCTTCTGCCGTGCGGACTGCTAAAATTCAGCTCGTAAATCGTTAAATATGAAATGTAATCATGTGTCTTCTTGACAAGTGATCTTGTAAAACGTCGTTTTTTTTAAATCTTAAAAATGTTATTATCGTTAAAAATAATTTTGGGGATTTTTTTTGAGAAACATTTTGGGGAAAAAAAAATATCAATCTGGGGAAATTTGAAAAATCTCATCTGGCAACCTTAATTATCAATCATAATATTTTTATTTTATTTTACAATATTTGGTAGACCAGTGCACACAACAGCATCGGATTCCCTGATACATCCTTGTGATCTCAAAGGTAAGAGTGAATCGGCATTTACTGGGACCGCGTGCTTCATCATCACTTTACATCAGGTGAAATTGATCAAACGCGGGTTTGGTCTAGTAAAAAGAAGCTACTTAATTGAATAAATGCTAGAAAAACTAATTATAGGTCCTCATAAATATGGTATAAGTTCCCATGAGGCACTTAAACACAGTGTCTTAAAAGCTAACACAACAAATAACATAATAACTCAGTCTGACGTAAAGAGAAAACGGATAGAGTGTGGTATTCCACAGGGTTCAATTCTGGGACCTTTGTTATTCCTTATTCGTATCCATTTGTAATTATTATATCAGAATTGCAACAGAGTGATATGCTGATGATATATTATACTAGTACCTTTTTTTTTAACCCAGGTAAAACATGCAAATCATGTGGCACCACGCCCGGAGGAGCGTGTTGGTTATGTCGGGATCATCGCCCTGAAGGGGCAGCATACCGACTAAACGTCCTGGGGTGTTCCACCTCGTGCCATTCTTGCCGAGCCACGGGAAACTGTGATACAACCGCGACCCGACTGGCGCCCGAGCACTCCCCATTGTGGGCTGTACTAGCCCACAATGTATAATCCATTCATCCCTCACCTTCCTCCTCCCCGACTGAGCCTCGAGCCGCTCGGGCGCCGCGCCGTGCGGTTCGCGCACTGCGTCCGTGGGCCCGGGCCCTTACTTAGGCGGCGGCACCTCGTATACTCCGGTACGCTTGGCACCGCCTCATACCAACCCATGGCGCGGATTTCTTTCTTGATTATACTAGTACCTACAGTACTATATTCTAAATATTATGGTTGACAGGAGTTGAAGGCAAACCACTGAAGGATTGTGTAATTCCTATGAGAAAACAATAATTGTGAACGATAAACAAAAAGTCAGCAATATTTTTCCCAAAACCAACACACTGTAGTTGACTGACGTTTTTTCTTCGCAAATCATAAGCGAAATTGATGACCCTCAGTCATCTGATACCGCTAACAAGAGGTAGCAGATCAGAACGTGTGATATCGCCTTAAGATAACTCCACAAGGATGTCACTTTTGACATGCGCTCATTTGGACTACTGCATTTTTATGGGTGGGTCGGTGAAATTGTGTAAGATACTGAGAAGATTTTTGGAGAAGGAAATGACAATGCCAGATTCTGCCCCACCTCCAACCGCAAGTTGTACAAGATAACGAATAAATGCAAAAATATCTCCGTTTTTTATTAAAATTATTGGTTTAAAATAAAGTTTTGTACAAGTTGCGATTCGAAAAAAACAGCTTAATTAAGAATTCAGAAAATAGTAAGAAATCGAAGCGATTGATTCATTGTTTTTGTTGTTCTTCTATAGGAGTTGCGAGAGTAGTAGAAAATGATACTGATTATGATTATGCAATATGAAACCTGTAATAAGTCCCCAACAAAATGATAGGTACAGCCTAAATGGTCACGTAATTTTGTAGGCAAAGCTCCATTGAAATGTGGCAATGTCTTTTCTTTGAGTCCTTTCTAAGGCTGATCGTCATAGACAGTTTTGAGTACCTATGAGTGTAGTTTGAGTTCGCTCTTATAATTGTCTATCAGGGGGCTCGTAGTCCAGTTGCGAGTACATGTTGAAAATAATCGTACAAGTTAAGTAACGTTGGGCGAGGTCAGGACCTGGATGGGTGACCGCTAGTGACATTTTCATCTGAGCCCCTCCGTGCCTCGGAAAGCACGTTAAGTAGTTGGTCCCGGTTGCTGTTGCTCTGTAGTAGTCGTGTTATGCCCCGTCAGAGGTCTACGGGCGGCCTGAATAACTCTGACAAATAGGTTCGTTCATTAAACCACACGAGAAAAAAAGTTTTCTGTTTGTATACCTACCTACAAATGACAGTAACCGTGAGCTCACTCTGAGTTCGTACTCAAAACTGTCTACTATTGTGGGATAACCATTATCCCACAATAGTAGACAGTTTTGAGTTTCTCACTTTCGACACAGAAGCTTAAATAATATACACAGACACAGAAACTTAAATAATACTGGTGTCATGAAATACAGGTTAAATCCTAGTTCTGACACCAGTCTCACCCAAAGTATTATTTTGGATGGATATAATTACCATGTATTTATTTATAACTTTGTTGTGAGAAAATAAATAAATTTTTTATTTTAATTTTTAATTTTTAATGGAAAGAGTTTTGTAGAAACGCGGTCCTTTGGACTAATTTTATGGATGAAACTGTATAAGTTATGAAGAAGATTTTGGGGATAGAAAAGTTACTATGTTGTGTTCTATTACATCTCTAGCTCAAGGGTCATAAGGATATGATGGAAGAAATGAGTTCTTTGTAGAAACAGAGATGCGACCTGCGTTTGTGGTATCTATCTAGGTGGGTCGATGACATTCATGTAAGTTATGCAGTAGATTTTAAAGGAGACAAGCTCTAGCTAGATTCATGTTCACATTCAATATCCACATCAAAAATTTGAGCATCCTTTCCAATATCGTTTCAGTAAACCGTTAAAGTATTTCTTTTTATAAACATGTCACTTTAAACACCTGAATTTTCGCTTTCCTTTCATCCAAATACCAACATGCTCCGCGCAGTCCACATAAAGTAAGAACTATTTACATTTGGCAGTTTGCTCGCTTATTATACTTTCTACAGCTCTTTAAACATTGTCTCAAAGGCCCCGCGGCCCTGTTGTGCAGTTAGGCACGTTCGAATTAATCTTTTAAGGTATAACCGCATCAGACCTGTTCAGATAGGGGCGGGATAATCGCAAAATTAGATGGAGGCCGAAGCCAAACTATTTTGATTTGATCGACTTACGGTCTTACTATCGTATTGATCGACTTACAGTAGGTATCAGTTTTGTTTGGTCTAATATGTCATGTTTTTAGATTAAAGGTATATGCTATAAGTAAGCGTTTTTTCTGACTGTATTGATGGTTGTATTATAAAATGGTTTGATGTCATTAACGATACGGCTTGAAGAGATGACTGGAGAGTTAGTCAAATGTATCCGCAGAAAATGAGATTATTGAAAGCGTAAATGAAATTCATGTGTCAGAATCAGAATCGTTTATTGATACTGTAAGGTATAATAAAGTAGCAGTTACAGTTGCTTAGGTGGTACTGAAACACTTGCAGTGTACCCAGATCGGGCATTCAATAAATTATAGTAAAGTTAAACAATAAAAAACGTGCAGTCATTTTTGAATATGTAACATACAATATACCTACATTCCACAATAACACATATTCAAACAGTCATGTCAGGGACACACACATACAAAATACTCATTCAAATCGTAGAATACATTATCAATTAATCATTTTTTGAGACAATATTTAAATCTTGTATTATTTAGCATCGCAATTTTATTAGACGGCTTAGTATAGACCACTTTTATATGATATAACACACCGTGTGAAAGGACGATATAGGCAGGCAGGCAGTCAGGCAGGTGTCACAGGGCAATGAGCTTAACACAAAGTGGATTCTGTTAGAACCGTCAAAGAATTCAATTCAATCTATTCCTAGCCCGCAAGAAGACAAAATAGATACTTTTAGTTCATTGAATGGACTCGCCAATTATCTATAACCAAAGGCCAGGATTAAGAACTAACTCTCAGTGCAATCTTAGCATGAGCTCGCTCTTACAACTGTCTAAATTAGACAGTCATAAGTGTTTAAATTAAATGTAAATTAGACAGTATCGTAAGTTCACGCTCAATTTTTTTTGTAACTTTGCCTCAAATCAAAGCATCGGCTCTTTTTAGTTTGGTCCTTATCTTCTGACCAAAACCAAACCCCCTCTAACACCTCGTCCAAAGATCCAGATTCGTGAACAAATTGACATAAATGCGGGGCGAAACGCGAGCGCAAAAAGCAAATCATGTGGCAATTAGCTGATTAATTGTTTAATTAATTGTACACTTTGTGCTGCGGCGTCCGGTACGGGCGGGTTTTTGTTGGACAAAATTTCGACGTCGCGTTGTTACTGTGTTACTGTTATAATGGATATAGGTATGTACTTACATGTGAGGATATCGTTCATCCTACTTTCTTCAGCCTATCGTATCTCGTCATCGCTCATATTTCAAATTCAATCTCGCACAATCATCAACTGCTGCAGATGATCTTTGTATTCATTTCCTTTTACATAGTCAACTTCTTTCATCTCGTCATCGCTAATTTTTGAAGTTCAATCTTGCACAATCATAGCGACATCGAGATAATATTTTCTTTGATATTAGGTATAATGATATTATTAGATATAGGAATATCATATTATATTAGATAGTGGGAACGTGGCCTTACTTGTTAATTTTCAATGCATTAACAGATATTATTGATTTTTCGATACCTATTTTAATATCACCAGCAAGACTTAATTGTTGGATAATAAATTACTGAAGTTAACTTAAATTGCTCCACTAAACTGCAGCTAGAATACCCGAGAGATTCATGACAAGACAGTTATATCACTCATAACTAAACAATAAATCTAGATTTTAACATTAACTTACGGTTAGCAATCAGGTAGCACTTAAGTATAGCACTAAAATTCTAAAGGACAAATTAGCTACTCGTATTCACAAGGGGTCTAGTCCACGACATCGAAAGTCGCTACATCGACGGGTCACTGCATCGACAGTACGCTATATCGATGGTACGCTGCATCGACAGTACACCATATGGGCGGGTCACTGCATCGACAGTACGCTATATCGATGGTACGCTACATCGACAGTACACCACATCGACGGGGCACTGCATCGACAGAACACCATATCGATGGTACGCTGCATCGACAGTACACAATATCGATGGTACGCTACACTTAACTTACGACTTAACCCTGCTAAGCTAGTTTATACTTAATCTCGGATTTTAGAATTAAAACTATAGTGAGCCATTACTACAAATTATTATATATAAACGGATATGACTCACTTGTATTGTTAAAGTCGGCAATTAGACCGACAGTTTCGACCGATTTCGACGGTATTTTTCAAGTCGCGTCGCGCACTCAGTGCGCACTAATTGCCGACTTCAACAATATAAGTGAGTGATATCCGTTTATATATAATAATCTCGGATTCATACAAAAACATCGCAGTTTTTGTTTTCAATGACATTGAAATTTCCTGTGGTATTTTTCAAAACCTAATTTGAATGGATTAACGTGCATTCACAAACCCGCGTTTTCACGCCATAATTTTCAAGCCAGCCAATCAGTGGAGGCCATCCAACGTTTGCTAATTTTTTGAAATCCCGAATACACCATTACTATTCCAATAGTATCCATTTTGAACCAATGCCATTCTTAATTAAAGTGGCACAGTCTGCTATGAAATTATGTCTTGCATTCTCATTACACGATTAATTATCGTCTCATGAAACCAGATATCATGAAAATACTATAACGTGAATACATAACCACATTTGGCTCACTGTGCGGACATACCTGTCATAACTCAACGCAATCTGCAGGAGCGAACGTTTTGCCTGATGGACAGGCGCTATAAAACTTTATGAGGATCGAACTCTGCACAGTGGGCCGACGCGCCCGTTTCGTCGGACAAAAAAATTGGAGCACACTCGGCAGCTTTCGTGAAAATTAATAGCGCGTCGTAACGTTTTTGGTCCGTGTTTCGCGGGTTTTGGAATTATTCTTTTGCTGTTCAGAATTAATTGTTTATATGTTATATTATGTCCTACGTATAGTAGACCGTGGCGAAAGCATTTGAGAGCAAAGGTCAGAGAATGTGGCATCTGTCTGCAATAAAGATGGATTGGGAATAAAGTTGATTGATTGATCTTATTATAATTGTAAAATATCCTAATAGAATATGAAACTAGTCCGTAAGTACCATATATCGGTAAATATGCGGTAACTGTTGCTATGCGGTAAACATCGATATCTGTTGATTAAGTTGACGTAGAAGTTTGATTTCTTCCCGGCTGTCTGAGATTACAGACCTAAGTATTTGGTATTAATTTTAACATGATCCGTCCACGCGTTTCTGAGATATTATAGATCTTGACAGACAGACAGACGGATAACAAAGTGATCCTATAAGGGTTTCTTTTCATCCTCCTGAGGAACGGAACACTAAAAACGAGAACAATGGGTATTAGTAAATGCATCAGCTCGTAAAGTCTGAAAACTATAGTTAAAGTGAATAAACGTATGTAAAAGAAATAGTTCCGATATACAAACGTGACTAAGTACGGAATAATACATATCGTGTAGCGTGATCGAGTTACAAAAAAGTAATCTTGAGTTCACATGTCATTATAGCGACAGTTAATGATACGAAAAACGAGGCCTCCCCCAGATGGACTGTCAATCGACGCATCTTTTTTCTGGACAAAAAACCTATTAACACTGACAAAAAAATTGCCTCTGAAAAGAAAGTTTTCATCGTAAAAAAAACGCTGTCAATATCAATTTCTCATCTTTTTTACAAGTTAAAAAGAATCATCCGTCCATTTTTTCCGAAATTAAGGTGAAACACCCGAAAACCGGCAACAGGGCAGGTCATCTCGACGCCATATATGGCAGGCGATCGGGCGGTCGGCATAAATGATTCGAAATTGTTTCCGCGAGCGTATGAGCGCACAAAAAACACGTGTCACAGCAATAAATCATTCGACTGGCGAGTCGAGTTTACTCGATTAAACGAAACGATTCGATTGCCGATGCGACGATTACATACTTTTATGTTTATAGAGAGAGTTGTAAGGAAGAATGTCGTCGTTCAGTTTTTGTTTTCAATGCGTTTTTGGACGTTTTTGTTTCATTTATATGCTTTTCGTCGCATTGTGCGGTTTTAAATTTCTTTAACGGGATTTTTGTTATCGAATTTAAGATTGACAAACTGCAGAGCATCTTTACTTTTAGGGTTCAGCTTTTTTTTATTTTTGCTTCATCAGTCTATTTATATTGCCCCACTGCTCGGACACAGACCTTCCCTTACATCGAAGGAGCTCGGGCCATGATCCACCACGCGGGCCCAGTGCGGACTGGCAGATTTCACATGCCTTAGATTTTTTCTTCTTCTTCATGCAGGTTTCATGACGATGTTTTGATGCAAAAAGCCGACAAAAGGGTTGAATGGCCTGCTTTGGGAGAGAACTACGTCCAGCAGTGGACTGATACGGGTTGATGATGCTGACGCATGAAAAATGGACCTACTTATATCAAAATGGATTCATTCAACTTTTCATAATTAATATCTCTATGAGCATAATTAGCCAATATATACATACGGATAGTTATATTTCTTAAACACCATTTTGTATTTTATAGCAGATGTCACTTTAAATATGTTTTATGTATGTGATTATCCCCAACAATGATATATTATCATAGTTCATGTGTTGACGGCACCGTATTCATATTAAAATATTTGGTTACGATTATAGGTAAAGTCGACTGCGCAAGTTATAACATTCTGTGTACCTTACGAGACTGTAATACGTACTATATTACAATGGGTTGGTTGATGTAGGATGTTAACTGTATCTAAAAACGGCATTCTTTATAAATGTGACTATATTCTATTCATACATACATCTATGGTTTACATTGTATTGTTTGTTTTTAATTTATAATACCATAAATATACATATCGACGTTTACCTATATATAATTTCGGAATCATTTAGTTTAATTCAAACCATTATAGTGTATATTTTTGCACGTAATTTTTGATTTTACATCACTGTGCAAGAAAAAACGATGTGTAGAAAAAATCATCAAACATTCAAGAATTTTGTATTAAATCTGTCGTCCATTTGTTGTATATTTTTGCACGTAATTTTTGATTTTACACCACTGTGCAAGAAAAACGATGTGTAGAAAAAATCATCAAACATTCAAGAATTTTGTATTAAATCTGTCGTCCATTTGTGGAGGTCAATTTTTATTTCACAGTTATAAATATTATTCGCCCTCTCATTCTCACAATTTAAAATCGGTTGAACTTTATTATTAATCGGCATCGAATATATAATTGCTAGGTCGGCGTGTGGCCGCTGATTTGATACAAAAACTTTTTCTTTAATTTATTGAATCATTTCCGCAAACTAATTAAAGTTATAAATATGCAATGTAATTAACACCGCATTCATTTAAAATTTTAACTTTCTAGTTTTTATTAGTAAAAAGCTAGACCACCCCAGTTTAACAGATATCTTCGTAATTATAAGATGTAACATCATAAATTATAAAATGAGTACTAAATTCTTATTTTGAGGGTCACCTGAATTATCACAGAATTATCGGGGTATATTATAAGGTATATTTTAAGGTGTTAGAAATTTTTGGGTGTAAATGTAAATTTAAAAAAAAGTTGACCTGCCTATATTCACAATTAAATTGATTTAATAGATTCGGAATCATATCAAGAGATATGATATAGCTTTACTACCAATTTGTGATCATATGTAGATTGAAAGAATGATACTATTATTATCATTAAATGGCGTGTTAAAAATCATAAAATTATTCACAAAAGCCCTTTCCAATACTCTTATCTGGCGATCGGACAAAATGTCGGTATCATTCCGGCCGTACATGGTGACAACCGAAAAAGTAGCACTCGTAAATAACAAATGCATTCGCATAAAGCGAGATGCACCGGTTGCTGGGTAAAAAAATTGACTCTGTAATTAAACTGGTCAGTAGTCTGGTCCCACGAAACACTGTGCGTCCATACTTCGAATGCCTCGGTGTACGGTGCCGCGGAAATTTGCAGCATTGTCCACAGTACGAAATTGAGCCATAAATATTCTACACGTAATTTTCGATTGTGAAATTTTGTCCAGCGAATTTGCATATATGGCCCAGCGGGATGTCACACATTTTTGTTTTTAATTTTGGCCTTGTTTGACGTTTTTTTGATTACGAATTCATAACACGAGAAACTATTCACTGTTTTTGGACCTTTTATGCATAAAATTGGGTAAGTTAATACCTACCTGTCAAATAAATTATATATTAAATTATTAAGTTGCATTTTTATCGTTAATTAATTTTTTAGTTCGTTCCGATTTATATTTTAAGCCAATTTTAGACCATTAACGTTCCTGTCATAACATTGGTTTGGTATTGTTAATAATGAATTTTGTTAAGGTAATAAAAATACGCCAACAAATATCAGATTTTTTTTAAATCAATCTCTCATATTTATAATACCCTACATTGTGGTATATTTTTTGTATGAATAACTATTTCGGTTTAGACATAATTTTCATTTTAAAATTTCCATGTGGAAATGGGCATGTTTGCTTTTAATTTTTTTTATATCGAGCGAAGTTTGTCGAATCGTGTATCAGTATTCATCAGTCTCTAAATAGACACCCCAAGTTTGCTATATATTTTTTTCAGACGTATAATTTTAGTAGTTAGTGCCGTAGCCTTCGTAGAAAAACTGAAAATCCACGCATCCTTAAACACATTTTCAACTATATAAAGTACGAAATATCTCAATCGCAGCATCAATTAAGCGTGCGCGCGCGCAGCCCGGGGGCTCTCGTAGCGTCGTGACTACTGTTTGAATGTTTAATAGTGGCGGGACTGTGGGAACTCGTGCGCACAGACGAATCAATATTTGTAATAGACAATCGGGTTTTGCTTCTGTGAAATGGAATGGAGGATATCATTTTAGAATAGAAAATTACTGGAGAAATTGAAGGGAGAGAAATTGCGTCTTTATTTAAAATACCTTGATAGTGTGCCAGTGTAGGTACCTTTTTTTTTCAGGTAAAACATGCAAATCATGTGGCACCACGCCCGGGGGAGCGTGTTGTTTATGTCGGGCTCACCGCCCTGAAGGGGCAGCGTACCGACTAAACGTCCTGGGGTATTCCACCTCGTGCCATTCTCGCCGAGCCACGGGAAACTGTGATATAACCGCGACCCGACTGGCGCCCGAGCACTCCCCATTGTGGGCTGTACTAGCCCACAATGTATAATCCATTCAGTGTAGGTACCTACCACTTCGACCTATTTGGGACCTTTTATGTGCTCCACAGACCACTTACCCAATAGACATGAAATCGGTACAAATGACAATGCCAGATTCTGCCCCACCATCAACCGCATGATGTACAAGATAACGAATAAATGTAAAATATCTCCGTTTTTTATTAAAATTATTGGTTTAAAATAAAGTTTTGTACATCAAGCGAGTCGAAAAAAACAGCTTAATTAAGAATTCAGAAAATAGTAAGAAATCGAAGCGAATTATTCATTGTTTTTGTTATTCTTCTATAGGAGTTGCGAGAGTAGCAGAAAACGATACTGATTATGATTATGCAATATGCAACCTGTAATAAGTCCCCAACAAAGTGATAGGTGCAGCTTAAATGGTCACGTAGTTTTGTAGGTGGGGCAAAGCTCCATGGAAATGTGGCAATGTCTTTTGACTTTGACAATAATCATCCTACAAACACAAAAAATATATTAAACAACAAAGTACCGCAATCCGATTTACTTATTGACTTTTTTAAACTACACAAATACAATATTAGAGAACGATGTTCTTTTAAATGAGCTGTGGCCATATTTATTCATAATCTACGGTCACCAATATGCGCGCGCACGCAGCGTCGAGGTGTGAACGGTAACATCGACCGCGTCACGATTTATACACTCCTGCGCATCGCATGTGACAATGCATTGCATATTTTTACCCGACTGTCCCAGAAGGCGGGTACTGTTTTTCGGGTGTATGTTTGTATGTATGTATAATTGTAGATTCTGCATACTATTCCGCTTGTTGGATCCTCTCGAACCCCAAGTTTGTTTCTTAAAGAGTTGGATAATAATATGGTTGGATGATGATTAAAATGAATAATTTCAATAAATGAAATAATCACGCCTTTGATTGGTTATAATTCAAAATGTAATCAAAAATGGTTCATAATTTATTCATCCTTAATATGTCACGGTATGACAAGGTCGCAGGTTCAAGTCCTGCCCACGGCAAGAATTTTTTCATCATGTTCTAATAAAATGTACAATTACCTACGGAAACTTATACATAAAATAATCCCTTAAATTGACAAATTAAAGAGAATTAAATTAATTAAACAATAAATAATAATAATACAAATAACTTTCATAGTTTAGTCAAACCTAGTCATACTATAGTAGTACGCGTTAAGAAAATAGTGGAAAAAGAGCACGTCTATCCACGGTTGCCAAATTAGATGACTTAGACAAATGTGCCATAAGAAGGAAAGTTGAAATTTTTTTTTATTGAATTTTCCTTCTACACATTTGTCTAAGTCATCTAATTTTGTCAACCATGGATAGACCATTTTTTCACTATTTTCTTAACGCGTACGTACTATAATTATTTAGGTAGTCATCAATTGGTATATCAATTAGTGTCAATAAGACATTGATTTAAAATAAAGCAGCCAGTATGAAGCATCTATACCACCATTTTGGCTCAACTTAGCTGTAGGAGCTTTGCCCCACCTACAAAACTACGTGACCATTTAAGCTGTACCTATCATTTTGTTGGGGACTTACTTATTACAGGTTTCATATTGCATAATCATAATCAGTATCATTTTCTACTACACTCGCAACTCCTATAGAAGAATATCAAAATCAATGAATAAATCGCTTCTATTCTTACTATTTTCTGAATTCTTAATTAAGCTGTTTTTGCGAATCGCAACTTGTACAAAACTTTATTTTAAACCAATAATTTTAATAAAAAACGGAGATATTTTTACATTTATTCGTTATCTTGTACAACTTGCAGTTCATGGTGGGGCAGAATCTGGCATTGTCATTTTTCATTTTCTCGTTCATCTATTCACAAACGCACCGCTAATACCTGACCATCTGGCCTATAGCGTGCTAAGAGGCAATTCAAATAAGATATAGTGATCGCCTAACACCTAATAGAAATGGGTGTGGGAACGTCGCGAGCTCTGGTTTATTCTGGTTTAGGTAAAATTAAATCGAATCTAGTTACTTATGAGGTTATTGATCCTAATGTAATAAGCACGGACAACTGCAGATCGATGGTAACACTTACAGTACGATTTCAACTCTTACGACGCAGAAAATAAGAACTGTCCAAAGTGTTACACTTGATCTGCTGTTAGCTGCACCCTTCCCTACCAACATTTTAAGCTGTTCTGTGCTTATTGCATAGCTTTTCACATTATTAGAACGGATCACCTTATTTTCACAATGATGAACAGGTTCAAAGTCAAAGTCAAATGTCTTTATTGCAAGTAAGCACGTTGTGTACATTTATGCACGTCAACATATTTTTGAATTTACATTTACACCACTTTGCAAGGAAAAGGTGCCAACGCTGAGGAGAAAAAGTGGCAAAAAAACTCTCAGCAGCACTTCTTTTAAAATAATAATAACACAATTACTTAATAACTAGGTATTACACAACTACTACTATTGTTAGTAATCTACACTTTATCCCTCATGCGGAACCGGCGACACACACCATGCATGTTCATCGTTTAAATAGTCCTCTATTCTGTAATACGCCTTCTTAACAAGTGTTCCTTTAATGAAATTTATAAAAAGAAAGAGTCTATTACACATTAAATATGATGAAAATAATGCAAAACAGACTCAGACATAATACTTTTATAGAGGAGCTGTGAATCTTTGATCTCCTATAAACAACTAGATACACAAAGGTCTTACTAAAACAATTTAAAAAACCTCCAAATAAGGGTCCATTGTTAACGTCCAAATAATGTCCAATAAAACAAATGACGGTCCATTCATTCGTTCGGACCTTCTTTGCGCTCGGACATTTTTAGAAGGCAGACTGTGTATCTAGTTGTTTATAGGAGAACAATGCTGTGAACAGAATAACAAGGAAATCTATACCACAAAGACACTCTTCCTGTACATATCAATAAGGCGCATAATCACCTCAGAACATTAAAATATTAACACGCTGGAATTGGCAGGTGTGGTCAACCGCGTTGTAAACGTCACAGAATAATATAAATGCCATTAAAAAAATAATTTCCATTGAGTTTACGAGTTTTTGAGAGTTAATAAAGATAACGTTATTATGAGAATGTAAAACTAAACGTTTATGATGTATGTACAATAATGCACACGTTTTGTATTTAAAGGGTTGCCGAGGACACTTTTTTGTTAAGGCACAGTGGTTAATCGACATATTTGAACTTACATCCGCGTGTTTTTATTGTCAAGTGCATGTTTGTAAGGCTTCGTATGCGCTACTAAAATTAAACGACTGGAAAAATAAATATAGCAATCTTTGGGTGTCTATTTAGAGACTGATGAATACCGATACACGATTGGACAAACTTCGCTCGATAGAATAAAATCGCAAACATACCCCTTCCACGCCTTTTAAAATGAAAATTAGGTACGTCTAAACTGAAATAGTTACTCATACAAAATATATATTAAAATGTAGGGTATTATAAATCCAAAATTAATAAAAATACAAATATGGAGTCACTGTGCCGCGCTCTTCTCTCCGCCGCTGCGAGACATCTTCTGTCTCACGCTCGAGTTTGACAGCTGGCAGCCCCTTAGCCGAGATATCGGACAGATTTAAGATTTTGTAATTACATGTAACTGATCTTTAAATTATAACAAGCTTTACAGCTCAATAAAGGTCGTCAAATTTCATAAATCCTTCCGAAAATTATCCTTAATAATGGTGTTATCTTAGCAGTAATCTTAAGGATTATTTTTAATTTTATATTTCATTCATTCTTAAACTGCATCTTAAGCACAACATTTGCGTTTATGACTGCATCTGATATTGCGGTGTTATAAAGTTAATGTTTTTTATATGATCACTTAATTTCCAAGTTCTTTAAGAGCCTTGTCAGAACCTCGTATAAAACTCCTTATTTCATTTAAACATATTTTTTGTAGTTATGAAAACATCCTGGTTGTATATTTAAATACCTCTTTGTGAAGAAAAATCTTGTTAAAATTACACCTTAAGGCATTCGTAATAAAAATATACGATTACTTTATGCATAGATCTTTCAAACATGGACTAGGACGTTTAAAAACGTCAACGTATCTATTAGTACTTACACACAAACACACAAACTAGATTTATTGATATTCAAAGGTATCTATACGAAAATTCTTTAGATACCTACCTTTTTTTCAGAAGTTCCATTTTTTCAGATTTTCAGAGTACATAGATGACCCCATGCAACTGGTATTGTACCCCATGGGATTGATAATGTATGTATAGTTTTACTTCTTCTTCTCAACGTTCCTCTTCTCAGCGAAGGTTGAACAACATCATGGCAATTTTCACCCTCTGTCCGGCTGCCCGGAACAAGGAGCCAGTGCTGCAGCCGAACCAATCAAGCAAATTCTTTAGCCAAGAGTGTCTTCTCCTGCCGACGCTCCTCTTCCCACAAATCTTGTCCTGGATTATTAATTGCAGCAGGTTATATCGGGGGTTCCGCATAATGTGACCGAAATATTGGAGCTTCCGTCGCTTGACTTCCTTTAAGAGTTCCAACTTTTACTGTTTTACTACTTGTTGATTATTTGGAAAGAGAATTCCAAGTAGTTCTACATTGTATGTGTACTTGGACTTCATTAAATATGAAATTCTTGTTCCAAATGTCAATACAGCCTCACGTGTATGACTAATTGGAAAATTAATTTCATCTATATCTGGAAAAGCTCCAATATTCGTGGATTCAAATGTCATAGGCTTTTCATGATTCCTAACTATTTTGAAATGAGTTTAGTCTATATCAAATGTATTAAATTCATTCAAGTTAAATTTACGATAATTTAAATCAAACTGTCCTTATCAAACAGAATTTATTACAACTATTTGCCCTTATTTCACTAGCTGTCAAGCCATCAAAACCATAACGGTGAAGCTATTTACGGCTAATCACAAACGACAAATTGCTAACTACAAATATATTCAAATTCCATACCACGCCTAGCTCTTAACATATAAGATACATGTTTCAATTACACTCTTAACTTATGGTTAAGGTATGGAATAAATGTGAGGTGTACATATCGTGGAGCCTTAACAGGGTAACATATTAGCGGTGGATGAAAAAACGCTGACCAAACTGAGTAGTGGCTGATTCTACTTGTTGCCTCTTGATTAGAATCTCTTTAGACATTTTTTGTTTGTTTGAGAAAATGTGGTCCTAGAACACATCCCTGAGGTATTTTAAGTTTAAAAAGAAGCGGATGTAGAATACACCCCTGAGACATTCCAGTTGCAATTACTCTAACATTGACTTCGGCTTATTATTTTTATCCTAACCTTTATAGGATTAATGTAACTCGCTATGCAAATAATTGTAGAGTAATAAATAAGAGGATTAAGCAATAAATAAGTAAATACTCGCAATGGGATTCACTTTCACTGTATAATAATTGTGTTTCTACAAAGCCTTTCGTACCATTATTCATATCGTAACTTGAAACATTTAATCTTAACTTATTAACGTCCAGCCACCGGGCTGTGTAGCCGAATCAAATCTACAAAATATTGTGACGTTTTAAGGTTACATTATTAATTTCGATCTCAAGGTAATACTTCGCTGAATTACGAGCATATTATTGACACTTGCTGAGTCTTTAATTAAAAATATCGTCACGCTATGAGAAGACGGTGACCTGATCATAAACTTAATGTTGCCTTCGAATTGACTTACCAAATCTGACTCACGAATAAGGATCATAAAATGCTCGCGATTATGTGTCAGTAATCGCAAGCTAATGGACAAAGCTGCAATCGGCTCGTTAGATTTTGTAACTAAGACAGCGTTTGATATATTTAGTATGTTATATGTTAGATATATTTCAATTTGTGTTGTGTTAGATATATTTCAATTTGTATGCCCAAAGGGCAGAAAGTATTGAAACAAATAATATATTAAGATCTATGTGCATACTTTCTAATACAAATAAATAATTTTGAATTTGAATTTGATGATTCCAAAAAATCTGGATCAATTTTGTACATTAAATTTACCCAATAATGTTTGTGATTTAGGCTATATAAAATTAAATAAAGAAAATGAAAAATAAAAAAAAGTCACGCGAAATACGCTATCTTAGGAAGGATTTATGCGTTTGTACCCTTCGCGGTTGAGACAGCTGGTCCTTGGGAGAGCGGAGGCTAGGGAATCCATTGGGCGGCGAATGCGGGACCTCGGTCTGGGACCTCGCTCTGAATCGTTCCTGATGCAAAGGCTATCCATAGCCATGCAGCGCGATAACGCCGCCCGGTATTATGGGCACCTTTGCATCGGGAACGATCAGAGGAGGCTTATTTGATTAGTTTTATTTTTATATTTTATTATTAGTTATTTGTTTTTAATTGTACTTATTTTTTCTAAATTAAGAAAAATTGATGGCTACATCAGCTTTATTCTCGACACCATAACTATCAAACATGGACAATAAAAAATGGATACCAGACTATCATAAAGAAAATACTGTCCTGTGAAGTTAGGATTAGTAAATTAGAGTCATTGATCTCCTATAAACAACTAGATACACAGTCTGCCTTCTAAAAATGTCCGAGCGCAAAGAAGGTCCAAACGGACCCTCATTTGCTTTATTGGACATTATTTGGACGTTTTTTAAATTGTTTTAGTAAGACCTTTGTGTATCTAGTTGTTTATAGGAGATCAATGATTAGAGTATAGAAAAAGTAGGCTTTTTTTGCTAGCTGAAATTTAGGGACAAATAAAAGGGCTTAATAAGAGCGTATCGATCTAGCTCAACACTGATATCGGATCTATTCCACGCATCCAGATCACTCGCGACCAATAAATCAGTCTGCGCCAAATAGAGGCAAGATGGCCGCCTTGTAAGGTGCGCTCCGAATGTTACGCGAGCGGAATAACGCATGCCTCGTGCGCCTGCGCTTCTGACGTAAATTTATAGAGATTTGATCAGTTAGGCAATTTGTAACGTGCTGTAATCTGGATCTAGAGTTCTCGACTCTTTGGTATTATGGGTGGGTTGATTGATAGATTGGGTTTGTGTATATCGACTTATTGAGGTCCGGCTTTGGACATGGAGTTCTATTTTCTGTTCACTCGTTCTTATAAAAAGTTGCTCTATTAAACATCATCATAGTAAGTAAGGGTGTAGTGTAACTCGTAGCTTAACGACAATGGTAATAAGCTGGTCACGATTTGATGACCTTTTTGGATCTCTCAAAGGCCTTTGATTTAATTATCGAACACTTCTTCAGACCTGAATGTATGTATTCATGTTTTATTTTAAATTGTTTTAGGTTATTGATTTGTTTATTTTATTTATTATTTAATTAATAAGCGTTTGTCGAGTTGAGAGCTCGGTGGCTCAGTGGTTGGGTCAATGGACTTGCAATATGGAGGTCTCAGGTTCGATTCCCAGCTAGGGCAGCCATGTACCAATGAGTTATCCTCGGTTTTTTCGACGGAAAAACTTACGTACATATACCGAGTGCTCTCAAAAACGATGAAGGAAAACATCGTGATGAAACCTGCATGTCGTAGAAAAAAAAATCTAAGGCATGTGAAATCCGCCAACTCGCACTGGGCCCGCGTGGTGGATTATGGCCCGAGCTCCCTCGATGTAAGGGAAGGTCTGTGCCCGAGCAGTGGGGCGATATAAATAGACTGATGATGAAGCGTTTGTCTGCTTTACCTAATATTTGAAATGAGACCTTGATGTAGCTTTATTGCCACAGGGATCTGTTTTGGGACCCCTGTGTCAAATTAATTCAACTTATTTAAAATCGTCTCCTTTAATGCTCCGCAATTATTAATGCTTTTTAATCCCAATACCAAGTTCCTTGTAGCAGATACGGTTTCTGTCAAACTGCCGAATAAAAAGCAATATTGAGTGGCCGTTTGCGAATCGTATGTTAAAAACTAATTATTGTTATTAATACGGAATATGAAATGATGGTTAATACCGAGTATAATGTGTTAAGGCGAGGTTATAGTAAACATATGTACATATGTACTTGTGCATCAGATAACATACATAATGTACCGACCTATACTATAAGTATAATATAGATGTTGGAATGACAATTATATTATGAAGTGTGTATAGTTTAGTTATCATAAGCATTAATAGTTCATTATGACCCATTTATTTTATTATAAAGTACCACATCCACATCTCGGGTGATCCCAGAGCTGGCAGCTACCTCGCTCAGCGTTTAAGTATTGCCATACAGCGAGGAAATGCTGCCAGCGTCCTGAGCACCATGCCACAGAACGGGGACCTCGACGACGTGTTCGTTCTTTAGTTTATAGTTTTATTTCATAAGTATTTTATTTTTTCAGATATTAAGTTAGTTTTATTTTGTAGTAGTTATTTTTTTTGCAATAAATATATCTTTAAGTTTATTATAAAGTACCTAATAATAAATATGGAAATTAAACTCAGAATTTGTATTACGCATTATCCATGCTCGGTAAACAAATTAGAACATGATGAAAAATTTCTTGCCGTGGGCAGGACTTGAACCTGCGACCTTATTATTTTGTGACAAGGTTCAAGTCCTGCCCACGGCAAGAAATTTTTCGTCATGTTCTAATGGAAATTAAAGTTATTTTCGTCAGAAAAATGACTGTACACATTTACGAATGTAGCGTTTTCGTTCAGGGATTTATCTTTTCATTATCTATTAAAGGCTATATAAAGCTAGCATTTCATTTTCATGTATTTAATTCCATATACAATACTAATTATAATTTTTGTGTCGAAAATCAATTCGCTAAAGATTAATTAACGAGGCTACCTATTTAAATATTACCTATACAATGTCAATTTCTTTTGAGAAATCTAATGTCAACTTATAGTTACAGTTATATCTCTACAGGCTTGATCATATGTATGCCACATATGCTACATAACCTCCCCTTAATTTCAAGAAGACTTACTTAGCTTCAATTCTATGTATTTTAATGAGGTCCAAAAATGCATTACATTCGTCTTACTGCAGGTCATCCCATTTAATTTCAATTTCCGAAATCTGATTAAAAATCCATAATAATCTGATTAAAATTGCGCTAAATATGCAAATAATGAATTCAAATCCGTGTCCCAAAGGCTCATAATTTCAAGAAACTAATGTCATTTTGGGTTCCCTGTATCACCGTTACTGATGCAGTCTTGGAAACAATACAATTAATTTAGAAGACTGTCCATATTTTGGTATACATACTACATACATATTGGGCTTCTGTTATGGAGGCCCGGGTTCAAATACTAAATCTACCATGTATCAATCAGTTATTTGTTAGCCTTTACTGGTGGGCAAAAACCTCCCCATATCCTCCACACCTATCGATCCTGCACTTCATTCAGCCAATAAGTGTGGAACCGCTCCAGATCATCTATCTAGGGCTAGTCATCTGTGCCCGTTCTAGGGAACCTAGCTTAGGATACCCCTGGCATATCTGTCAATGCACCCATTCGACACACTTCCTTCCATTAGTGAGACATTATAATTCTTTTTTATTCTATGGTAAATAAGAATTTTCAATTCTGAAGAGGGTCTCGTAGTCCAGTAGCGAGTAACACATTGAAAACGATCGAACAAGTTAAGCAACGTTGGGCGTGGTCTGTTGGTACCTGAATGGATGACGGTTAGTGACATTTCATTTGAGTCCCTCCGTGTCTCGGAAAGCACGTTAAGCAATTGGTCCCGGTTGTTGTCATTCGGCAGCAGTGGTTAGGCCACGTCAAATGCCTACGGGTGGCCTGAATAACTTTGACAAATAGGTTTGGTCACTAAACCACACGAAAAGAAGAACTGTCAAGATTTGGATTGGGTCAACGCAATTCATTTCATTCAATTCGCACACCAACGCAATTCGTCTAACTCACAATTCGTCACAAATTGAATTTGTTAACTGACTTATTTCCGGATCCTCCAGCTTCCGTCCGCTGGAGGATCCGGAAAAACTGCGAGATCGAGGACATGGTCGCCGAGCCTAACATCATTGCAGAAACAAAAGCTGCCCGACTCCGCTGGCTTGGTCACGTGGAGAGGATGGGGGAGGAAGTGCAGTGAAGCGAGCATACGTCGGAAAGCCCAGCGGACGACGGCCAGTCGGACGTCCTAGATACCCCTGGGGTGACGAGGTGCAGAAGGACCTGCGAGAGCTGCAGGCGCCCGACTGGCGCCAGACAGCGCAGGACAGGCTGCAGTGGCGCTCTTGGGTGTCGGAGGCCAAGATCCACTTTGGGTCACTGAACCAGCGGAGTAAGTAAGTAACTGACTTATTTATATCCTGTATACACAGACCACTTACCCAATAGACATGAAATTGGCCTGAATAACTCTTGAAAAGAAGAATTATGAAGCACTAAAAATTTAAAATATACAAGACTAACCAAAGATTTAGCAAAACAGTAGAAACCAAAGAAAATAACAACAAAAGGTTGACGCACATAAAATGTTTTGCTACAACACAAAGTAGCACTCGAGTGCGCAGAATGGAATTGGACAAACCAATTTCCTTGTATCTGGACCATCTTTGTGCATTTTATTGGCTTGCAACTCTATTGTAGTCCAGTTCTGCAGCGTTGGCAAAACAAATGTTCTGAGGAATTTCCATCATCATCATTAGCTCGTATCAGTCCACTGCTGGACGTAGGTCTCTCCCAAAGCACGCCATTCAACCCTACTCCCGGCCCTCTGCATCCAGTCCCTGCCAGTCGGGGGCGTCCCACACTACGTTTACCCGTTCGTGGCCTCCATTCGAGAACTCGTCTACCCCATCGGTTTTACGACAGATGTGACCAGCCCACTGCCACTTCAGTTTACTGATTCTATGAGCAATGTCAACCACTTTTGTCTTCTGGTGGATTTCCAAAATGGTTACCCGAAATGTGTTGCGGTACTTGGAGAGAACTATACTGCTCGGCAAAGTTGAAGTGTCAAGACCACGTGGCCGGAGACCAGCCCGTTGGACTGATGCGTTTGAGAAGTTAGCGAATTCTGCTGTAAAATAAAATTTGAAGAAATTCTTGTATCTGCTGACGGTACATGGAACACCAACGATTTCAAGTAAAATCGAACAATGAAATGGTGTTTACGAGCGGTACCGTCGGCAGCGGAACTCGTATACACGGTGATTTTATTAGCGGTTCCTTAATAGGCACAAGTTTGTGTCCATCCATACCAAGACCTAGTTCCCTCCATTTACATTTATTGCAGAAAAACGGCTGACGCTTGCTTATGTATGCTTAAATCTAGTTTATCTTTTTGTTAGAGAAAATGTTATGGTGAAGTTGCACGGAACCCTCCGTCTCGGGACTCCAACAGCCGACTTGCACTTATTTTTCTTCAGCGCTGGCACCTTTTCCTTTCAAAGTGGTGTAAATGTAAATTCAAGAAATGTTGACGTGCAAAAATGTACACAACGTGCTTACTTGCAATAAAGAGATTTGTATTTTTGTTAGACCGTCTGCTTCTCAGTCGTTACACTCTTGGCAGAGTGGTCGTAGTCGTCATTTCAGTCGCAGTGCCCCCCCCCCCCGCCGCCTCACAACACATCGCCACTCGTCTCTGCCGGCTGCCCTCCTGGTGCAGACGTGCAAGGGATCGGCCACAGCTGCCCTGATCTGGTCCGTCCATCGCGTAGGCGACCTGCCGCGCGCTCGGATACCGTCAATCTTGCCCTTGTTGTTAGGCCGTACAAAGTTACCTATACGTGTATCTTAAAGAACAAACCCGAAAAAAATGGTTTACGTTTCACCGAAAATATCCCCGGTAACATTATTGCATGGGATTACGAAATTAGTTTAAAAAGCGGGTTAAGTGTTATGGCATCTCGATTGCATTTTAATGGCCTGCCAGGAATCAAACCGCCATCAATCATTTATGTTAAAACACAACAATTAATTATGAAACGCCAATTATTTACACAAGAGAATTGAGATCCGTAAATTATGTGAATTAAAGCGTTTAATTTTGCATAATATTCGCTCATCATTATTATACAGGGTGTAATGAAAAAGGATATAATAATATCGGTAGCAGTATCGGTACTTTTATTCTTCTTCTTCTCAACCTCTTCTCATCGAAGGTTGGACAACATCATGGCAATTTTCACCCTCTGTCCGGCTGCCCGGAACAAGGAGCCGGTGCTGCAGCCGAACCAATCACGTAAATTCTTCAGCCAAGAGTGTCTTCTCCTGCCAACGCTCCTCTTTCCACAAATCTTGCCCTGGATTATTAATTGCAGCAGGTATATCGGGGGTTCCGCATAATATGACCGAAATATTGGAGCTTCCGTCGCTTGACCTCCTTTAAAAGTTTATTCTAGACTTATCGAACTATGAGGGCGAGTATGAACAACTATTTCGGTTTAGCCATAATTTTCATTTTAAAAGACATGGAAAGAGATTTTTTTTCTATCAAGCGAAGTTTGTCCAATCGTATATCGGTATTCATCGTCATCATCAGGCCGTATCAGTCCACTGCTGGACGTAGGCCTCGCCCAAAGCGCGCCACTCAACCCAACTCTCGGCCCTCTGCATCCAGTCCCTGCCAGCCATCTTGCGAAGGTCATCCCTCCATCTGGTCGGGGGGCGTCCCACACTACGTTTACCCGTTCGTGGCCTCCATTTGAGAACTCGTCTACTCACTACTATCTATCGTCATTTATCAGTCTCTAAATAGATACCCCCAAATTGCTATATTTTTTTTTAGACGTTTAATTTTAGCAGTTAGTGCCGTAGCCTTCATAGAAAAACTGAAACTACACGCACCCTTCGGTTTTTGTCGCTTGGCGGCAGTCGTTAGGCCACGTCAGAGGCCTTTTTTTTACCCAGGTAAAACATGCAAATCATGTGTCACCACGCCCGGGGGAGCGTGTCGGGTCGCGGTTGTATCACAGTTTCCCGTGGCTCGGCAAGAATGGCACGAGGTGGAACACCCCAGGACGTTTAGTCGGTATGCTGCCCCTTCAGGGCGGTGAGCCCGACGTCAGAGGCCTACGGTGCTTGAATGAACTGTGATAATAGGTTTAGTCACTTAACCACACGAGAAAAGAAGCAGAAATAAATTCGCGAAAATCGAAGAGTCTAAAAGGAGTCCTTCATCTACATCGGTCTCCTATAAAGCACTAGATACACAGTCACCTTCTAAAAATGTCTGAGCGCAAAGAAGGTCCAAACGGAAGAATGGAATCATTTGCTTTATTGGACATTATTTGGACGTTAACAATGTACACTTATTTGGACGTTAACAATGGACCCTTATTTGGACGTTTTTTAAATTGTTTTAGTAAGACCTTTGTGTATCTAGTTGTTTATAGGTGATCAATGTTCATCTATCGTTATTGAATACCTTCAGAGACTGTGGTGCCAAACGCCCTCGTTCTCACATCCTACATCTCCCAGACATCATGTTTCAACAGGCGAAACGGCGGCGTATTTCTGTGAACGCTGTCTTACGAGGAGAATGATTTGTAATGCTCCCGGTTTAGTACGTGAGCACGGGTGCAGGGTGAGGGCATAGTGGTAGAGAAATAGCGAGCATATAAAATTTTAAAACTGCGAGAGGAAAACCGTCATTTAATTCTGAGGTATAAAAAAATTACACGAAAACATTGATCTCCTATAAACAACTAGATACACAGTCTGCCTTCTAAAAATGTCCGAGCGCAAAGAAGGTCCAAACGGATGAATGCTTTATTGGACATTATTTGGACGTTAACAATGGACCCTTATTTGGACGTTTTTTAAATTGTTTTAGTAAGACCTTTGTGTATCTAGTTGTTTATAGGAGATCAATGCACGAAATGTATAAAAGTGCAAAGATAGCAACTCTGTTTTTGGGTTTTCTAATTAAACAGGTTTTAAAAAATCCTGCCACCATTTTCTTTTCCAGTCAGATGAGAGATAGAAACTACTTTTACTCACGTGAAAAGCTTTGAAGTTTGCCAAATAAAATAAAATAAATAAGAATTGCTACCGATGTTGGTACTGAAAAATTCCTGTATTTCTATCATTGCGTAGACGTGCAAGCCATGTAGTATTCCAGTACAAAAAAGAAGGTTACAAAGTCTAGGTTTTAAGACGTATAATTACTATATTTTTATTCATATAGGTAATATCGGTTTTATAAAGGCGTAGTTATTGGTCTGTAAAAAACTTTTAACTTTAAGAGCCTTCCATGAGCCAACTAGCGCCGCCAATCTTAAAAAAATAATATCTTCATGATCAATTTTGTTAAAAAAAGCTATTTACAAAAATATGTTTATTACGATAAATACTATTTTTTAAATGCTTATTTATAACGTGATTCAATTTCGGTAAGTTGTAGTCGCATAATTGCGAAAAACGGCCATTTTTGGCACATTTGGGAACTACAACTTAGCTTGTCGCAATTATGCCATGTATTGAATTGAGAAATAGTATTCATCCTAATAAACATTTGTTAAATAGTTTTTGTAATAAAATTGATTAAATTGGAAGATATTATTTTTTCAAGATTGGCGGCGCTAGTTGGCTCATGGAAGGCCCTTAAATAAAGACCTATTAAAAACAAAACAACTGCAAAATGACGCAATGACAAGATTGTCCCGTAAAGTTACGATCAGATAATAAAAAAGTAAACAAGCGGAGTAAGTATTTAGGCTTATCATTCCGCTAATCGCTTCGCTTATCAATGTAACCTCCACGGTAACTCTGTCGGCAGACATCCCTTCTCGGGTCAAATACATGTGCACTTACTTTCCTGGGGTCACGTGTTACCACGCCTAGTATAGGTACAGTCTACAGCACATCACCTTGCACAAATATATTGCAATCTCGGTATTAATTTCAGGTAGGCGTTACAGACTGTACGTTCTAACACAGAGTTTTAAGGTTGAGATTTTCTGAAAAAGTTATTGTTTGATTTTTGAAAATTCTTTACAATTACTTAGTGTGTACGCTAAAGTATCTACTAATAAAATAATTTTTACACTCGGTCAAGTGGTTCTTGAGAAAATCTCAACCTTATTGAGGCTCTCTTATCTCTGTCTTTATGTGTAGGTACCTAATTTAGAGCTTGCACAATCAACATTGTGCACAGGACATCAAATAGCGAATCGATCAACCCTGTGGAAGTTCCTTACATCATCAGATCAGTAAATATGAGATCTGAGCTCTCTTCATAAACTAGAAAAAAGCTGATGATTTTCATCATCATCAGTCTATTTAAATTGCCCCACTGCTCGGGCACAGACCTGACACCACGCCGGCCCAGTGCGGATTAGCGAATTTCACATGCCTAAGATTTTTTTTCTTCTACGGCATGTTTTTCCTTTACTCTTTTTGAGAGCACTCAGAGTAAGTTTTTCCGTCGAAAAAACCGAGGATAACTCATTGGTACACGGCCCTGGGAATCGAACCTAGGACCTCCGTATTGCTAGTCCATTGACCCAAACACTGAGCCAACGAGCTTATCATGAGCATCATCTGAGCTGAACAAATCTCCTTGGATAGCTAAGAATACTCTCGATTAATATTACTTTTATTATTTGTATTATTTTAAGTTTTTATATTAGTATGCTATTCTATTCTATATTATAAACACCAATAAAATATATCATATCATAAAAAATAAAAGTAACTTACACTTAAATAAACTAAACCAAATCAAAATCCGTTCACCTGGGAGCTAAGATGTCACATACATATTAAGCGTAGAACACCCCTCCTTTTTTGCATCAGATAAAAATATCACTCTAAAAGCCTACAAAGTACAGAACAATGATGTTTCAGATCCCCAGGAGATAGCCGATACCGTTTACCCGGCATTTTGTAACGAAAACTCAGCGGTGGACATGAAACATTCGCCCAGTGTCCCATTTCATCGCGGTTACTGCTCACACACTAAATTAGCGTGAATTGTTTTATTACAAGTGTTACGCAAAGGAACACTTGTTAAGAAGGCGTATTACAGGATAGATGACTATTTAAACGATGAACATGCATGGTGTGTGTCGCCGGTTCCGCATGAGGGATAAACTTACTAACAATAGTAATAGTTACGTACTGTATAGTTATTAAGTAATCATTGTATTATCATTGTTTTAAAAGATGTGTTGCTGAGAGTTTTTTTGCCACTTTTTCTCCTCAGCGTTGGCACCTTTTCCTTGCAAAGTGGTGTACCTAAATGTAAATTCAAAAAATATATTGACGTGCAAAAATGTACTCAACGTGCTTACTTGCAATAAAGAAATTTGACTTTGACGCGGCGAAACCCAATTCGCGTTTAAAAAAAATAAGAGATTTATTTTAAATGAACTTAGAGATATACCAAGAAGTATCCAGTAAGGAAGTTAGTAGCATAATGTTAGGGGTGGACGCGCGTCAGTGCTTTTTGCTGAGCGGTTTTGGAAGGGAGGCTTCGGTGTCTGGGAATCTGTTATCGGAGGGTGAAGTGTTTGATTACGGAGCTTTTAGGGATGATGTTAGTCAGGTGTATCTGGCTGTGAGGCGTGTTGTGATTAGGTGAAGATTAACAAACAACAGTCTGCGAGTAATGTTTACCTAATCACGGAATAGAGTGGGTTTGGCATGTGCAATGGAATATTACTTATAGATATCGGGGCCGGCACAGCGGTCCAAAGTAAGATCAATTATACAACTAGTTAAAATATAGTATGCTAGCTTAATATACTTAGTGTTAGCCTTAGTATTACATAACACAAGGATAAAAATATTCAAGTAGGTGCAGGCAGAGATGATGGGCTTTGACTGCTGCGATCCTGGATCAATTGGATTGACATAATACGAAATTGACGATGTTTTAAATATGGGTATTACGTTGACTACAAGTCGATGAGTGAACGTGCTTGAAGACTTGAATGATTGTGGAGGCACGAGGGTTCCAGGCTCACATCCATCAGAAAGGCGTAAGTTTATGTGTGTATTTTCATTTACGACTCGACCGGCGACGGACTTACAAGACGCTAGTATGTATTTTAAAATATTTGACCAGATACAGGTCATCGAAGGACATTTACAAAAGGTAACTTGCCACTTTTCACCTCAGTGTTTGCACCTTTTCCTTGTAAAGTGGTGTAAATGTAAATTCAACATGAATGTTGACGTGCAAAAATGTACACAACATGCTTACTTGCAATAAAGTGATTTTTTGATATTTTCTTGCATATGCGCTATCATCATCATCATCATCAGTCTATTTATATTGCCCCACTGCTCGGGCACAGACCTTCCCTTACATCGAGGGAGCTCGGGCCATGATCCACCACACGGGCCCACTGCGGATTGGCGGATTTCACATGCCTTAGATTTTTTTTCTTCTTCTAGGGCATGGAGGTTTCATCACGATGTTTTCCTTCACCGTTTTGAGAGCACTCGGTAAATGTACGTAAGTTTCTCCGTCGAAAAAAACCGAGGATAACTCATTGGTACATGGCTGCCCTAGCTGGGAATCGAACCCGGGACCTCCGTCGCAAGTCTGTTGACCCAACCACTGAGCCACCGAGCTATGCGAAACGAAAATCTAAATGATAAATGTAGAAAAAAAAATCTCCATTTATTATTTAAATTGATTTTATTTTGAGTTGCACATCAATTTGCCGCATACACTGTACCATTCATATGATCTCAAAGGCTCAACAATAAATTGTGGAAGTGCGCCCGTAACTTATTTCAAGTGATGTTCTTATTTTAAACCGCACGTTTTTGGGCTGCGCCCGCGCATTGTGAAACGAGGGCGGCTCGCGTGTGGCCGCTTCCATTGGGATACTTTACGCATTTGACATTGTACCTACTGCCCAATTCTGCTAATATATATGGATTGAACAGTGTCGAATTGACAAACTGGCCTCGATATTTTCCCTCTGAACCGGAATTTTTACCCGACCGCCCTAGAAGGAGGGTAATGTTTTTCGGGTGTATGTATGTATGTTACGTCCATTCCTACTTGCCATCCTGCCTAAACGGCTTGATGGATTCTGGTGTATGAGGTATCGTTAGATTCGTCTTGATTACGGGAGTGTCATTGGATAAAAATTAATCAAAATGGGATAGTTTTATTCCAGTCGTTTTTTTTAAAAATAAATATTGAATAATGGGAAATGCGAACAATTCATTGATTTTTTTCAATAACGTTGGAATTAAACCACTTCTTTGGATACCGGAATCATCTTGTTTTATGTCCCAACTGCTGGGACAGAGACCTTCTCTTACAACGATGGGGCTCAGACAATGAGTGCGGATTGACAGGTTACATATGACTTGGATATTTTTTTCTACGGCATGCAGGTTTTATTACGATGGTTTCCTTCATCGTATTTGAGAGCATTCGGTAAATGTACATTGTACGGACAACAGCAGCTCAATGGTAACACTTACAAGTACTATTTCAACTCTTACGACGCAGAAAATAAGAATTGTCCAAAGTCCAAAGTGTTACACTTGATCTGCTGTTAGCTGTATGTATGTGTTTCAATCGAAAACGTTTGTTAGTTACGTAAAAAAATCAGTCGTGGACCAACGATGTCGCATTTTTTTTCCATTTGGTTTAGAAAAAATGAAAATGAAAAAAATATTTATTCTTCACAGTACATTTACATATATCAAAGATTACCGGCGAATCCCACACTAGGCTAGGCCTGTCCCGTGGAAGCAAGTGGCTGCTCGATATAGCTACCCTATTTCATTTCATTATACTCGCACAACCAAATGAATGATAGTCAAATGCGACCTACCCAAATTCGGTTATTCGCGCGAATATATTATGACAATTTTCGGGCGCAAATATTTAAAAGAAGCAGTTTACGCAAGAAAGGAGGAAAGACTTGGTGAAAGCTTACTTAAGGAACTTGCACCATTTTGTAACGTGATGTTTTATTAGGATAAGTTAAGATGTACTTATATTTGCGTAAATGTGGTTAGAAATAGTTCTTCATTTCTAGTTCCCGTGGATCGGCAACATTGGCACGAGGTGGAACACTCCAGGAAGCTTAGTCGGTATTCCGCCCCTTCAGGGCGGCGAGCCCGACATAATCAACACGCTCTCCCGTGTTTTACCTGTGACAAAAAAGGTACATAATATAACAATTAATAATATATGCGTCTCGTATAAGTAGTTATTAAGTATTATACATCGTTCGTAAAAAAAATATAAATTAGCAAGTAATACCTAATATAAGAATAAACGTGATACTAAATTCCTCTCTTCTATAATTATTTCGTGAAAAGCTTTTAATATAAAACTTTATTGGTATAAATGAGAATTCGAACCAGGGACCTCGCCATTCCGTGGCACGCTCTATTCCAACAGAGCCACCGTTATATCGTACCCAGGTCGTGAATTTTGTCTCCATATTCTCGTCTTAGGGACGGTAGCGACATCTATCCAGTAATTTATTTTTTAATTAGGTATATTTTCAACGCATAATTTAGCTGGTAATCGTACGCACACATTTTAACTAAGGAAATATTAAACTACCAAATCAAAATATAAAGGATTTATACATATATTCTTCGAATCTAGAGTCCTATAAAGGGTCATACATATTTTATATAAAAAAATCTATCTTATCTTGACAAATTACTGATTCACTTGGAACGAGTAAAGTAAAGTGTAACAGCAATTCAAAATGAACTCAGTCGCAGTCATGTTTTTCTTGATATAAAGGCACGTCCACATATACAGTTAACTTAGATACCTGAGGACCTAGTCAAGTAGCTTTGACTAGTAGTACTTTCGTCTTAATCATAAAACAATTAAGGTAAAAAATACTCGTCACAACCCTGAATTTAACCAAATTCTATATGCCTCGACTCGTGTACGGTCGTTCTCGACACCTTGTATTGTGAACCGTAGCTAGCCCTGACGCAGACTTTGGTCTTTTTGGGTTGCTACTGCAACACCGCAGCATACCACTGTGAAACGCTTACCTGGGTCATTTGTTCATATAGACTGGTGTAAAAATTGGGTTTATTGTATAAGAAATAAACAAACAAATCACAAATACCTGATACCCAGATTGTGCCAGTCAATGTGCATTTCGACCCATTGGGATCTTTTGTATTTTTACCCGACTTGCGCAGTCTGAGGGATACGTGTTTCGAGTGTATGAATGTGAGTATATATGTCTAATTCTTTGTCACACCCTGCAGCCCCACAGACCACTTACCCCATAGACCTGTAACAGGAGGGCGCCCGTGTCTGCCCGCACATGAGCGCAAAATAGCTTCGCGATACGAGTAACCTAGAGATATTATCGACATGGACGAATCTCTTTAACGGCACCCCTGTCCCCCGCTTCGTCTTTATACGCCACAGACCACTTACCCCATAAACATGAAATCGGTACAAATTTGCAAGCGAAAAATTCTGTCAAACGATGAGCCCAATAGACGAAGGGGTGCAGGGGTGCCATATTAAATCCATGTCGATATCTCCAAGTTACACGTGTCGCGAAGCAATTTTGCGCTCATGTGCGGGCAGACACGGGCGCCCTCCTGTTACAGGTCTATTGGGTAAGTGATCTGTGGTGCAGCCTAAACGGCTTGATGACTTTTAACATATTATGAGGTGTCGTCAGATTCGTCTTGACTGTAGGAGTGACATAGGCTATAAAAATTTAGTCACTATGTTGTCGGTATGACTGTCGGGTCTTGTTTATTTATTTTATTTTTGAACTCGAAAATTCGTCATTTGCCAATGTCATGTTACAGAAAATTCAAAATATAATAGTTTTCGATCTTCCTCCAGAGGAGTCGCAGTAGCGTCTTCACCCTGGGTAGCCGCGTTTTCTTGTCTTCATCCAGAGGAGTCGCCGTAGCGTCATCACTTTGGACGAAGCAGTTCGACAGTCACGTTCATTCCCGAGCTTGTAGCGGGACAAGCTTGAAACTTCAGATCTTGCTCAAATTATCCAATAAATTCACCATACTGTCATTCGCGAACATTTTGTGAGTAATTTAACGTGATATTAAACACAAAATAACCACTATAGACATTACAATAAAAATTATCAAATAATTTTGCAACCGTCGTTTCCCGCCATTTTCAAGAGAACCTCCTGTCGGGTCTTTTGTTTTTTTAAATTATTTTTTGCTGCAGCGGCCGAATCCCTCAACCGGCGCAAGTATAGTGGCCTCGACAGAGGCTACATATTTGTGCCGTTTGGGGTAGAGACGCTGGGTCCGTGGGGGCCGGGAGCGATGGAAATTTTGAAAGATCTGTCGGCGCGGCTCGTGGAGTCCACGCGTGACCAAAATGCTGGCCTGTATTTCGCCCAAAGGATCAGTCTAGCGATCCAGAGGGGAAATGCCGCCAGTATTTTGGGCACGTTGCCGGACAACGGGGATCGGTTGAACGGTTTGTATCTGTAATGCTAAGCCATTCAGATAGTTCAACCGACCTATTGTATATATAGTTTTTAGTTTAGGTTATATTTTCTAGGTTAATATTATAATAGTTATTTTTAAATTTTATTGTTTTATGAATAAATACCATTTTTGCTTGTTTTATGTAATAAATAAGTTATGGCGTGAACGTAGCCTAATCTTGTCACATGTCGTCAACGACTAATCGACATCGTGTGTGGTCTGTCGACACAAAAACTACAATGTGTCAACGTAAATCAAATTCTACCCACATTGCTGTTTGTGTAATCATTTAGACGGTAGCCTTCTTAAGTAGCTGCAGCCTAAATATTGATGGGGTGGTATTTGCTGAGCTCGTTTAGTTAGTAGGTGATTGTTTGACGAGCGTAGGATCGGAGGCGTGTATTGATTGCATAATTAGCTCATTAAGATCTCATGGGATCGTTATTGGTGGGTTGTTGTAAATTCGTCTCAATGTAAATTCGTCACATTTTTGTACACTCCATACATTGAAAGTAAATTCGTCACATGCTATAAAAATATGTGTTAATTTGTCACAGGTAGGTAGGGGTTACTGTAAATTCGTCACAGTTTCTCATTTTACATGTTTTTTGCATAAAGAAGCGATAGGAAGCAAACTTATTAGTTTAGAGCGCTCGAAATGAAAGAAAAAAATCTTAGATTATGAAAGTACATTTGTACAAAGTGTGATTTAATTATTTATAGTACTAGGCAAATCAGCCACTTTAAAACTGTGATTTATACGTAGATGTAAGGTTAAATGACAATGCCAGATTCTGCCCCACCATCAACCGCATGATGTACAAGATAACGAATAAATTTTTGGTAGAGTCGAAATAAAAATTGGTAGGTTGTCTGACAAAATTATTATTTTCAAAATGATACCTATGTGAAAAAATATACACAATGCTACTTGCAATAAAGACATAATGGTGGCACTTCACTTGGCTATTCGTATTCGCTATTGGGTGTTTGTCGTATTTGACAAATACTTAACACAAATAAGGCGAATATTTTGTCAAGCATTCCAACCACACATGGCAATTATGACAAATACGCAAATACTAATAGCCAAGTGAAGTGCCACCATGATATATGATTATGAGTCTTCCTAATCAACTTCGGAAATAGTTATAAAATAAATTTAAAAATATCATAGACAGATATTTTGAAATCAGAAATTAGATAGTAAGATAGAAGTAACGTCACTACGTCTTACTAATTCTATAGGTACCAAGTATTATTATTGCTTTAGATCCATAATTTATATGACAAAATATAATTAGTAAACATAGTTCACAAAAAAATACTATGTTAATGCCTTTTTATTGGTAAGTATTTACATTCCGATTATTATTAAAAGTCTACATTTATTTGAATTTACAATTTTTTCACCATTTTAAATGGAGTGCCATCGCTGAGGAGAAAAAATGTCAAAAAATTCTCAGTAGCCCATTTATTTAACTAATAAGAATTGTTTTTTTTTAATATCTGATAAGTACATGATTCTTACTCCAATAAAAGTTCATAAACCAACTATTTCAAGTGCTTCCTCGTCAATTCCGATCTTTACGATTACATACCTTTATAAAATACCAAAAACAATGTAGAGTAAACAAACAATGACTAAACGCCCTTGATATTTGATGGTATAATATCATGGATCAAGATTATCGAATCGTCGCCTGTTGTAGGGCAAACATTCAAATGTCAGCTTTGTTTCCGGGTCAAAGAGATTAGATCACAACGATCTTATTTGTTTGATACAATTTGTCAGTGATAGATCGGTGTTCACTGTATATTCATATCTCATAGAGTATCACCAGACAGTCTGGGATGATAAAGGATGATCAGGATAGGATGTTTAAAAGACACTATTTACTAGTTTCACTTATTTTATCATACCTTCTACAACTAGGTATGATAAAATAAGTGAACATACAAGTGAAGTGTCGAAAACGAGAAAAACGCGAAATCGAGAAAGTGAACACTATTCAGGGGGCGTTAAGGCTGATATTTTCTAAAGAACTACTTGACCGATTGAAAAAATCTTTTACTAACAGATAGTGTAGGTTAACTTAAGTACCAGTTAATGATAGGTATTTAATATTGATCAACAAGCTACCTATTCATACGCTTAATTCTCTACCCAAAGGTTGTCTGGAAGAGATCGCTTTGAGCGATAAGACCGTCAATTGTAATATTAACTGTATTAGCCTATTTCTTTTGTGTAATTCTTTTTTTTTGCAATAAAGAATATTTATCCTATAGTCCCAAGTACACACTATGTAATTTTTAGTCAAGTACTTTTCGAAAAAATTTCAACCTTAATGACTTCTGCACACTTTTACCTGTATTCGACCGTACCTATTACACTACCGGTTTCGGCTATTTGGCTATTTTAGTTGATTAAATCTCTTCTTCTTCTTCCTCAGCATACTCTACTCCTGGGCATATGCCTCTCCATGAATCCTCCATGTGGCCTGATCCCATGGTTGTCTGGTCCACACCGAGCCAGCAACTCTCTTGATGTCATCGGATCATCTGGTAGTCTTCCCACGTCCGGGGTCTCCACATAAGAGTACTTACTCCATCGACCATTGTTTAGGCGACAGATTAAATACAATTACCTATATATTTTTCACTTTTAAGTTTTAAATATTTTAATTTAAGATGACTACGTAGCCGACACCGGTACTGAAATACAATAAATACATGAAACCAATACAAAAGAGTCTTAAAAACATCCTATAATGAATAGGTATTAAAAAGAATCTCCAACTATTTTTCCCACAAATAAATTATTCCCACCCAACCCATGTATCGAATCAACTTTTTACCTGTCCGCCCGATCGTTTCCTAGACTCCCGTATAGACAGACAGACGGACACATCTGGACATTTCCCTAATTAATGACCTAGCAAACGACGCCGGCGCAATGATCAAATGAAAACCAACGCAAAAAGTTGTATAAAATACATCTTTTATAGTCAACCATCCATTGGAATGGAATACGTAACTTTTTTGGAGCTGTGCTTTGGGTTGTGCAAGTATGTTTTTTTGATAATAGTACACTAGGCATAATGTATGATTAAATCCATACATTTATGTTTATGATAAGGTATATCTGAAGGATATACTATGCTAATTGACGTCTGTCTGACGTCTGCCAATTATACGACCGTTCAGGTTGAATGTGTGTATTGCACTGCTATTATAATTTTATATATTTGGCAAGTGTTTAATATGCCACTCCTGTATGCATGCTCATACAAATAACAACAAGTGTAAAAGTTTGGACTCATACAGCTATTATTGTCTGCGATATAAGAATTGAAATCGTGCTCCAAATGTTACCTACTCAAAACTAAATATGACTAAGTATTGGTATTAGACAAACAAGTTAATTATGAAAAACCATAATAAATAAAAATATTTTAAAAAACAACAGCCCCAGAGATAACATCTTGAGCCCATTTGAGTAAATTATTATAGCTTATGTTACTCCTACAATCAAGATGATTCTAACTACACCCCATATTTTAAAATCCATCAAGCCTGCAGTGCGTGACAAAGAATTAGGCATACATACTTACATACACTCGAAAAACATAACCCTCCTCGCACAGTCAGGTAAAAAATCCGACTACTGTTAGTTTATATGGTTAGTCCTCTGATAAAGACAATACCTCATACGTGAAAGTCTATCAACCTGTTCGGGCTACAGTGGGCAACGGTACACTCCAACACATTTTTTTAATTAGGTATTGAAATAATTCGGTGAGCCTGATACACTCAAAAAAAAATACCTTCTCTCTTTCGGCAATCGGATAAAATTCCAAACCATCTAAGCAGATGGTGGTTTAGTTGGAGAGCGCGGCACAGCCCTACCACAGAAAGAGCGGCGGGCGGCGGCAAATAGGAGACAAATTAAACGAGACTTAGTAAAAAGATCGTGGCGTGGAATGAAACATTCAGCGCACGACACCATCTTTATGTCGTCCGCCTCAGTGCGCGATGAGACAGCTCTGCGGCGGTGAGTTGCGCGGCTATTTTGAGTTGCAGAGAGAATGGAATTAAAAAGTTTCGAGTCCTGATATTTATATTTGGTAATTTGGGCGGCTCGTGGAGTCCACGCGTGACCAAAATGCTGGCCTGTATTTCGCCCAAAGGATCAGTCTAGCGATCCAGAGGGGAAATGCCGCCAGCATTTTGGGCACGTTGCCGGACAACGGGGATCGGTTGAACTATCTGTAATGCTAAGCCATTCAGATAGTTCAACCGACCTATACATATAGTTTTTAGTTTAGTTTATATTTTTTAGGTTAATATTATAATACTTACGTAGATATATTTTTAAATTTTATTGTTATTTTATGAATAAATATTTTTCTCCTCCGGTAAATTAACTGAGATTTTAAAAATGTAGGTACAAAATGGTCTCAGGGATGGTACAAAATGGTATCAATTGTCTCTAAGTAGAATATTATAGGAAGATTTCAACGACCTGATACAAGTCACGGTAGCTCTATTAGGAAAGATCGTATCGGAAGTTCGAATCACGATCATGACGATAATTTTATACAAATTTAAAAAAAAATACTACGTTTGCGTTACATGTAGGTAAAAAAAGGTCATATGAGTACGCTAGGTAGATACCTAACCTTTTTTTACCCAGGTAAAACATGCAATCATGTACCACCACGTTTGGAGGAGCGTGTTGGTTATGTCGGGCTCACCGCCCTGAAGGGGCGGAATACCGACTAAACCTCCTGGGGTGTTCCACCTCGTGCCATTCTTGCCGAGCCACGGGAACTGCGATACATCCGCGACAGTAGATACCTAACCTAACATTAGGTAGGAAACCGTAGGGAATAATAGATATTCTTTGCTAAAAATAACAGTTCACTATATCCTTATTTTATTAAAAGAGTTTAGAACCACTAACCCGGCCATTTTGTAACAAGAAAATATTCAGATTTATGTTGGTAGCCCGATTATCCGCCATTAAGTCCGCATAAGGCCTAGGAAACTAATTTAGTCAGATAATTAAAGCCTAGGACACAAGGCATGAACTTTCGCACGAGCCACGTACCGCGGAATTACGTAAACATACCGTTTTTGTTGGGCCACTAAAACAGCGATACTAACCTGTTAAAAAGATCGCCACAAAAATAGTGACAAAAACACTTTGCAGCTAAAATTCGCTTCAAAATTGTTGAATTTTTTTGGATTTCAAAAGCGGATAAAATTATTCAGCAGTTTTGATGTTTTTTCTTATATATGAAAGAAAAATGGGTGACAAAATATTTGTCAATCCACCATTTTAGAAATGTAATACTTTACATACAGACGACTCATAAATCGTCATTGCATCAATTGCTCCACTGAAAACCAGCGGTTCAGTAATGTCCAATTACTGCAGCACATGCTGAGCTGGAGACCTATTTGACACCACACCATTGCCATGTAGCCAATTTATTCTATGCATTATGCCATGCTCGGCGAACAAAGCAGGCTGACAGTGGATCAAAGCGTAGGCAGATTAAAGTTCTGCCCAACGGCTAGAAATTTTTCAGCGTTTGAATTTACTTTATAGTATAGTAAATGAAAACATACTCTATATAATAATAAATAGATCCTGTTTCCATTCCTCGGATTTCAAGGCCCAACTCAAAAGCTCATTACACTAAAACGTACCTAATTAAGACCCGCTTATGGTGTGGCCGGGCCTTTATATGGGGTGATGGGTGCACCACATAGCCTTAGAGATCTTAGTGTGAATACTAGCTGATCGGTCTTCGCGATTTATTGTTATTGCCTACTTGGGTGGTAGGGGGTACGCTATTGACTTGGGAAATACTGTGATTAGGGACAATATTGGTATTTATGTGGTAATGGAACTGTTTAATGATAGACGAAATGGGAACTTTAAAGATAGAGTAATGGGATTAGAAAAGCAGTTTAGTTGACGGTAAATGAAGAGTATCGTTTATTTTATAGTTTACTAATGCTAGTACTTATAGGTTGAGTATAACTCAAAGAAAAGTATAGAGAAGATCTTAGGTTAGGTTAGATGGCGATTGTTTTAAAACAATATCTCCATAACCCAAAGGTTGCCTGGAAGAAATCGCTTAAAGCGATAATCCGCCTGTCTGTACACTAGCTAACTTTGGTTTTATATGTAACTGATGTATTTTCATTTGTGTGCAAATAAAATAAAATAAAAATAAAATATTTTTATTTCAGACCTCTTTTTTTTTTTTTACATCCATATTTTGTTAGTAAATACTTATATAACTATGTTAGTACATACTGATGCGTGCAGGCCGGTCCAGTGTCTGAGAAATCGACTGTCCGGCCTGCGCGCGAGCACGGTCAGGATGCTGCTGCCGCTGGCGCGCAGCCGGCAGAGCGCCGCGCCGCAGCGCTTGCGCAGCGGTTAAATAAAGTATATTTTAATTTTAATTTGATTGTTCCAAATACTACTTGACCTCTATTTACAATTGTCTTACAATGACAGAGGACATTTCTGACGACTAAATTGACGATGTTATTGTAAAAAGCCATGTTTCGTTTTACTAGATGAATGTGGGTACATGAAGAGATTGATGAATGTGGAATAAGCGAGAGTTTTGTATCAAGATCGGTGCAGATGAAAGACCATCGTCTCTGTGTATCTCTATCTGCACTCTATGGCTGTTATTCATAAGCGTGATTTTTTTTTATTCTCAAATTGTTTAGGGATTTTTGTACACATAAAGTGACGATGCCAATCCCATCGTACCAATTCTAAATTAACTTAAATTTTATAAAAGATCGAGAACAGCATTTTAGCTGGGCCTGAAGTTGGCTCAGCTAAAATGCCGTGGAATATACCTACATCTAATTTGCATAAACCTAAACTATTGATAACATGCTCTCTTTTAGTCGCGTACCGGACACATTCCATCAAAATATGTTGCAAGTCTTCCTTGGTCCCACAATCTTCGCAGTTGGGAGATTTAAAGTCACGTCACCGTTTAGCCCTTTCTATGTTAACCTTTTTTAACGAAGTGTGAAAGGGATAGCAACACGATTTAAAAGAAGTGATGTTTAACTAGGTTTGAAGCGTAGAAATGAAAATTACGCCGTTAAGAAGGCACTAAACATACCAACTAAACCTAGGGGCAGAGGCAGACCACCTGCTACGTGGTGGTCCAGTATCGAGAGAGAGATGAAGGCTCGAGAACTCCCACAGTCAACAACTCAGGACAGGTTGTCCTGGCGCAGAAGTACGAGGAGGCCCGACCCCAGATAAACTGGGAAGGGGGCACGGCAAAAAAGAAGATGGTTAGAGTCTGTGCGGAAAGAGAATAGGCGTAGGATTTGAGGGCGCATCTGCGCTTAATTACCGTTTTTGTCACGTTGGGTCATTGTAGTTCGACTGTAATATCTTGATATTTTGAGATTTTTAAAAACTGAACTGAGGCTGTGTTAGAATATTAATTAATGTTTTCTGATTAAGGGAAATAAATAGTTTAGGTGTTAGTTCCATTTTACGCCACGCCTATTCTCTTTCCGCACAGACTCTAACTAGGTTTATAAATAACAGCATTAATTATCTAACAAGTAAATAATTTTTGTACAATAGGTCGTGTTCATTACCTAAGTTTTAAACGATACCACCGATACATTTCTCACTTTCATTTCATTTATTCGCAATAAATTGTAGGTTACAAATTGATGATATCACAATAAAATAAGTTTCATACAATTTTACCCGTCGGGAGTGCGAGCGAGGTAAATACAGGGTGTAACGTAAATGGTATATGAAGCTGAAGGGACGGTGTGCAGTATCGGTAACTGAATAACTTTTGTTCTACGACTTTTCGATTATTTTTTGACTTTTCATACATTTCGTACCGGTCAGCTGATCGATTTGTATGAGACATTAATTTATTTTTATTTTTTAATCGAAAAGTAGGACAAAAGTTGTTTAGTTGCCGATACTGAACACCCTCCCTTCGGCTTCATATACCCTTTACGTTATACCATGTATATAAATTTATCATTCAACTACATCTCAAAAATGCCACGCATCAAAATTAATATAATAACTGAGTCAACACAAACTAAATGTATGTCACTATTTTTTTCACCCTATAATGTACGAACAGAATATTATTTCCATACATAATATTAATTAATCAATTCCCCATACAAGATCCGAGGTAAAGACGGCTGCTCTAAGAAATTTATTAACAACATACAAGACTTTTAGGTATTATAATTGACCAAATTATTTTCCATAAACGGCAGTCAACACTTGGACGACAGTGAGAAATTTCGCCGACACCTACCGTCCAATTTGACTAAAATTAACTTTAATACCAAGGATGGACCTTAATTGAATACGCCTTAAGAGGCAGTTGCATGCAATGATCTTGTTCCCTATCCTATTAACCTCTTCGTATTGATATCTTTCATAATTACTTCACTATCGTCTATTTACGTTTTATTTTCTAGTCTCTCTTTCTTTCTTTATATCTCTCTCTTTTTGTCCGATTCTGTCGCCATTCTTATTGGCAGCATTAAGCAGAGTTAAATTCCATTTTCGTAATAGCAATCCATCAAATTGTTCATAAATAATTGTATTTTCTACTTCTGCTGTTGTGAAATAAAGATTACTTACTTGCTTTTTCTAAATCCTTTTTATAATTCGTTTGGATAGATTCGTGTTGATCATTGTACTAAGCTATGAAAATTTTATGCTAAAAAGCCTTTTGAATTATAGATTTTTTAAATATTATTTCTGCATCACGTCGACTATTTTCGTCTTCATATCTTGCAGTTACTTATTTATAATTACTGTGTATATCACAGTGTTATCATTTTCACTTATATCTTTCTTATTAGTTTTGATATATTTTTTTCTTAGTTTTACCATATTCGTGCGAGTCCTTTTTTTACATACTTATTGTAATCTTTTGGTTATATACCACTTGTACGTTTGTATTAGACACATTCATTTTAGTCTAAACTTCAGCGTTCAATAGATAAAACACAATCTTTAACTACTAAAATATGTTCAAGACATCTAACCTACTCTCCACTTCGGAGACTCAAAATTTACTGACCCTTAATTGAATACGCCTTAAGATACAAGGGGGAACAAAATATGCGCATTTTGATCAGGCAAAATTCTTAATGAGTTTTAATTTAAAATTACAATATTTTTAAAAGCAAAAAGCTTGAAATTGTACAAAGTATGGAAGGCAGAAGACCCGGAAAGATTTTTTTAGTTTAAATTGTCATTATTTTTTATCGAGTTAAACTGGAATAGTGGATTGTGCGGAATACGAAATCAGTTGTTAATTTATTTTTAAGGTTCTTATGGACAGTCGTCTTTAAAATTAACAATCATTGCAGAATCTTGGATTTTTCTTTGAGTTATTTTTTAAGGAGACTAGATAGTAAAATGGGTCTAGAAGCACCTAAACTCAGATGTAGTTTGTGATCATTTCTGTATAGTATTTGGACCCATATAGGTCATTCTAGTTTGGGCGATAAGTGTCTTATTTGCGCGCAGCAATATGCTGAGTCAGCGCCTATTCAATACTGCGACACACAGACAATACCTAAAATAGTATTTGCTTATTATATGTTTCAACTTTCATTATTGTATAATTGTATTCTTTCTATGTATATTGTAACCTTCTTTATTGTAGTTATCTATATTTATCTACCAATTGTGTATTTCTTCTGTGTATATGTATTGTGTGTTGTACAAATGAATACTTCAAATGCTTTATATAATATCTATTTTTTTTTGTCTTTCATGTGATCTCTTTTTGATTACTCTAAACTCTAAATAACTAAACTAAATTCGTGACCTACACGTGGTACCTATCTTTCCATCAACTATGCCATCTATATTCGGTGACCTACACGTGGTACCTATCTTTCCATCAACTATGCCATCTATATTCGGTGACCTACACGTGGTACCTATCTTTCCATCAACTATGCCATCTATATTCGGTGATCTACACGTGGTACCTATCTTTCCATCAACTATGTCATCTATATTCTTCGGCTAATCAAAGACACTCATATAAAATATCGTCAAATTAAAATCTTGTAGGCGTTCATATTTTAAAGGTAAAAAGATTAATTAATTTTATCTTATCTACTTGTTAAATGTCAGTAAACTTGTTAAACGATGTTTCATTAACAATTACTTACTGTTATCATGGACATTTATTTATTAATTTTATAAAATGTATCGCGGAGAGCTGGTACAGACCACAACCAAACAGACGGTCGCTATTTATTTATTTTATTTTATTTTATTTTATTCAGGATAACAAACAATTACACAATGTGTCTTATATAAAAGTAAGATACTTAATACTAATTAGTAATTGTGTAACCAGCATCGTCATCCACAACATAATTTTAAAAAGATACCTAGTTGACAGTAACACAAATTATGATTCATAATACAAATAGATTGTTACAGCAAAAACCTGGATGTGATATTACAATAAATTGTTTGAAAGTGCTTTAAATACCTGTTTCTTGAACAAACCGGCGGACAGATTGAAAATATCAACATCATAAAGATGTGTGTTATAAGTATTACTCATGCGCCACAGAGGCGCACGCTTACCGGCATTGGACTTGCAAGGCTTGAGCGCAAACAAGCGATGAGGACATGTATCTCTAATACGTTGAGAACTAGATGGTGTGGAATAACAAATTTGATTAACAATGTCTGGACAGTCTAAATTATTAAACATTAAATTGTAAAGTAGCATTGAATCCAGGAGCAACCTTCTCACATTAAGTGTAGGCAGATTGAATTTCGACAAAGAATTACTATATGATGATCGTGAACGGAAACATCTGTAATTTACCGCGCGTAGATACTTACGTTGTACTATCTCAATTTGATCATTATATTTCTCATATAGCGGGTTCCAAATGTTGACGCCGTATTCGAGTTGTGATCTTATCAATGTTTTGAATAAATAAATATATGTGCTAGGACGCTTGAAATTTACACAAGATCGCATAACGAATCCATAAAATTGATAGGCTTTGTTTGTGATGTAATCTATATGCATATCCAAATGGAGTTTAGTATCCAGTATTATACCAAGGTCACGAATTGAAGTAACATTTTCTAAGGGCGTCCCGTTAAGGGAGTATGTGTTCGTTATGATATTTAACTTTTTGGTGAAAGATATGGTTTTACATTTAGTAAGACTAAGATGAAGTTTATTGGTAATACAGTAGTCTGTTAGGCGATCTAAGTCTTGTTGTAGTTTGTTGCAGTCATCAATAGTGTTAATATTACGATAGATTTTCAAATCATCTGCGTATAGGAGAAACTTACTATTTTTAAAACAACTATGTATGTCATTGATATATAAGACAAATAATAAGGGCCCGAGGATCGAGCCCTGGGGCACACCAGATGAAACTGTGATTATATTAGAATTAAAACCGTTAATAACAACTTTTTGTGTTCTGTTGGTTACATAGGATTGAAACCAGCGTAACAGGTTCCCTCGGATACCGTTGAATGCAATTTTCTGAAGCAGAATCACGTGATCCACCTTGTCAAAGGCCTTACAAAAGTCCGTATATATTGCGTCCACTTGTTTACGAGCATCCAAACTTTCAAATAGGTAGTTTGTGTAAACCAGAAGATTGCTTACAGCTATTTGTAGAGAATGACGAATGGGTAGGAAAATAAAGTGGTTTGCCAGGATCTCAGCAGATGGAAGTCCGTCATCTCTTCCTACTCACTACTACTAAGGCCCGTATTAATAGTCTAGACACAAACCCACCCTCAAGAGCGAATTCAGCTGATACACTCTCATGATGTGATCACCATCTCAAGTATGTCATTTATTAATAAACCAATATTGAGGGCGTATCACGGGATGTCTTTGGATACCCGATTCCTAAACGCGCCCCTAAGTTACGTTTATTAATAGGAACGCCATGTTGAGGTCGTTCTCAAGATTGACTTTTGAGCTGAGAGTGATTTATTAATACGGGCCTAAGGAAATCACGCTTGTGTTTATGAAGTTATGTAAATAATACATCAATGCAAATAAAATATACGACTCAGGTTTCGAGTAATAAAAAAATTATCGATATATGTCAGGAAAATAAATTTTGTCTGAAATCGAATGTAATTAAACTACTTACATTCATTAATAATTAATTAAAAATAGTAACAATCGTAATATAAATAATCAAATATAAGAGCAACAATGTCGTAAATAAGTATTACCTTGAAGATTTTCGACGTAACTAAAGCAAAAAGATCGACCTTTCGAACGCCAGAGAAAGTTCTTAAATAGATAGGTATGTTTGCAGAGTATTCCTGGCTGGCGATTCCGATGTATGGAAGCGAACGGTATGAGCGAAATTTTATCGCACGACATTGTATTCGTAGCTTTTGTGGGCCATAGACTAATACATCCGCAGTGCTGTTAAATGCCTACCGACGAGTGTCTGTCTCAGAATTGATCGAAAATTATTATATGACAAAAATAAAGGTTTTAATGCTTTGTCAGATCCGTTTGATTTATTAATAGTTTCCTTTTTGAACATAGTCGCAGCCGGACGCCTAATTCTGAGGTTGAAATTGATTTTAAAACAAGTGTAAAACCAATAGTTTGCTCCTTATTATGCCCACATTATGTGATATGTATTTCCACTGTTTTACTGTTTGCCTGATCATCGTTAGCTTTCGACTTATCATGTTTAGTTTATTTATTCATATTTTATACAGGAGTTGACGTGCATAAATATGCACAACGTAGGGTAATTAAGAGACATAATTTGAATTATGAGACACTTGGCGTGAGCCGGCTTCTTATTTCGGGCAGCCGTCCAGAAGTTGAAAATTGCCATTTGCCATGATGTTGTCCAACTTTTGCTGAGAAGAGAAACATGAAAAAGATGAAGATTCATATTTTCTGTAGTTTCACAGCAATGCTCTTAGTATATTCATGCTCAAGGAACCCATAGCTAATAGCTACCGGTCTTCAATATCTCTCTAAACCATTAGCAAAATAACCGAAGCCTCGGTGGAGCATAATTACCCAAGTTGGAACATTAGTAGGCAAAATTGTCGCCGTTACTTACTACTCTTGGTGGTTTTTGTTCTTTGACCAAGTAAGGGCGAATATACACGACAATGCAAAAGTAACAAAGTGTTTTAGGTCAAAATCGTGGTCGGCTGTGACGATGCGCTCACCGATTTCGTGTTCTGATATTTTTATGGGGATCCGATTTGAATTTTATGGTTCGAAGTCTGTCGCCCGAGTTGGTATGGAAATCGATCGCTATTCGGTTAATCTACTTCGCATCGGAAGAGGAGAAATGCAAAGCGTTCAACGAGAAAAAAAATGTAGATGTCACTGTAAAATTGTAAAAAAAAAATATTAGTTCACAATAAATCTAGTGAGATTACTGTATACTGACAAAATACAGTCAATATTTGCAATTTATTGCATAATGATGTGTTCCCTAAACCTAAGCCCAGCAGTGGACTGATACGGGCTGATGATAATGATGAAATAAATAAATATGGATTCCAAAAAAATATTTTTAGCATAGGTACTTATACCATATAAAATTATTTTTAGGTATGATTGAATCATCATCATCATTCTATTTATATGTCCCCACTGCACGGGCACAGACCTTCCCTTACATTGAGGGAGCTGGGGCCATGATCCACCTAGCGTGCCCAGTGCGGATTGGCAGATTTCACATGCCTTAGATTTTTTACTTCTACGGCTTGCAGGTCATCACGATGTTTTCCTTCACCGTTTTGAGAGCACCCGGTAAATTCATAATACAATATGATATGATTCATAATATAATATGATTGATATGCTGCCAGTGTCTTCCTATAACTCAAAATTTTATTAATAGTTTAGTTTAGGTTTATTAAATATTGAATGTCTGTTTTTTATTTTTTTTGTTCCTTTTTGACATAAAATTTTATATATGATTGAATACTATCAAAAAATTTTGCAACTTTTCATCAGAAAATTCATAATCATAAAATACCTCGACATTAAAACTTTGTATGAAACAATTTACACTGATAAAGTTGTCGTTGGCATGCTGTTGTATAATCTCATAATATTTCACCCGTTGACAAAATATTAAGCCCACAACTCATCACGATGATTGCAGTGACGATTAATTTTAATCAGTCCGTGTACTGATATCGTTAAACTGTCAGCGAAATGAGTGTTTTACAAAAATGGTTCCGAAGAAAAGGGTACCGATGGATAGTGAAAGTTTTTAATTAATACTCGTTGGACCTTGTGGTGGGTCTTACGTTACGGAGACTAGAGTTTGATCCCCAGAAATTTTTCACAAAGTAGATCCTATGAGAATCTTAAAAAAATCAAAATAACATTGCCAGATTCTCAGATCAACCGCAAGTTGTACAAGATAACAAATAAATGTAAAAATATCTCCGTTTTTTACTAAAATTATTGGTTTGAAATAAAGTTTTGTACAAATTGCGATTCGAAAAAAACAGCTTAATTAAGAATTCAGAAAATAGTAAGAAATCGAAGCGATTTATTCATTGTTTTTGTTATTCTTCTACAGGAGCTGTGAGAGTAGTAGAAAATGATACTGATTATGATTATGCAATATGAAACCTGTAATAAGTCCCCAACAAAATGATAGGTACAGCTTAAATGGTCCCGTAGTTTTGTAGGTGGGGCAAAGCTCCATTGAAATGTGGCAATGTCTTTTAAGTCGACTGCGCAAAAAGGATGGTTATGTTTTTCGAGTTTATGTAGGTATGTATGTGAGTTTGTATGTCTAATTCTTTGGCACGCGCTACAGCCTAAACGACTTAATAGATTTTAACATATGAGATGTCGTTAGAATTAGTCTTGATTGTGACATAAGCTTTTTGTTGACTTAATTGTGAAATTTTTGACATTTTTTTTTAATAATTGTAAAACGTCAGTTTGAGCAGAGCTCAGAAAGAGTTCGCTCTTACGACTGTCAAAGTTATATAAAAACTGACAGTTGTAAGACCAAACTTAAACTCAACTCGCAACCATACTATCTATGAATATCGGCCTCATAGTTTTGTATGGAATTAGAATTACCTATCTTTTATTGCATGCAACATTAGGTATAATTTTGGACATCAACATTTTTTTAGAATTTACTTTTACACCACTTTGCAAGGAACGTTGACGATAACGCAGACGAAGCCGCAAGAAAAGCTAGTTTTACAGATTCGAAATCTAATTCACTCAAATCCAACTCGATTTTTATTTATTTATTCAGCAAACAACCTTTCACAGACGATGTTTGAGGTCACGCAAATAACTTGCGGGCGGTATGTTTGTCCATTCGCTTTCAACTTACATATTGGTTGTGCAGATTTGACCTGCGCAAGCGCAAACGTTCTGAAATGACGTCATGTGGGCCAATCAGTCGTTAAGAGAAATTGTTGTGGGATGCTAAACAATTAAAACTAAAGAATGAATATTCCCAAATAAAATACTCTGTTTGTTTTTACATTATTGTTTTAACAAGATGATGGCCTGTATTTCGCTCAAAGGATCAGCCTAGCGATCCAGAGGGGAAATGCGGCCAGCATTTTGGGCACGTTGCCGGACAACGGGGATCGGTTGAACTATTTGTAATCTTGCATTACAGATAGTTCAACCGACCTATTTTTTATATATAGTTTAGTTTTATTGCTGAAATTAAATAACATTAATAATTAATTGTGAGGTCTCGGACCTCGCTCTGAATCGTTCCTGATGCAAAGGCTGTCCATAGCCATACGGCGCGGTAACGCCGCTGGTATTATGGGCACCTTTGCACCGGGAACGATCAGAGCCTTATTTGATTAAGTTTATTTTTTAAATGAGTATTAAACATTGTTTTTAACCATCAATTATCATTATAAAAATTATAAATACAAGAGATTGTTTAAAAAATCAGATTTATGTTGGCGTATTTTTATTTCCCTGCCAAAATTCATCTAAAATTAATAAAAATATGGAGTCACTGTTCCATGCTCTTCACTCCGCCGCTGCAGTACATCTTCTGTCTCGCGCTTGAGTTTGACAGCTGGCAGCTCCTTAAGCGATTTATTCCAGGCAACCTCGGGTGACGAAGTTATTATAACAAAATGTCATATCTTCTTAAATAAAAGTAGGTATTAAATAATTAAAGGAACAATATTGAAATCCCTTTAAACAGCATCGCACCATAAATAAGATTTATAAAGTGCAAAATCTCAGAAGCTAGGTCTTAAAACAAAACCTATTTATTAGGTCTTGTTAATGGGCATTGGTAATTAATGGGGTGCGCGTAACTAGCGCGCCGGTGCAGATTCCTCGATAGCCTAGTTAGCGGCTGGCCTAGGCTAGGCGCTAATCTGGGGACGACCCACACGAGCTACTACGAATAAAAAAATATTTAAACCGCTGAGCTGCGCAAGCGTCGCAGGTTCGATCTCCACATCTGCCAAAGCGAAGAAGCATGATTGTTAACGCCAGAATATAAAGAAAAAATACCATATGATTGATATAAAAGACATTGCCACATTTCAATGGAGCTTTGCCCCGCCTACAAAACTACGTGACCATTTAAGCTGTACTTATTACGGTTTCATATTGCATAATCATAATCAGTATCATTTTCTACTACTCTCGCAACTCCTATAGAAGAATAATAAAAACAATGAATAAATCGCTTCGATTTCTAACTATTTTCTGAATTCTTAATTAAGCTGTTTTTTTCGAATCGCAACTTGTACAAAACTTTATTTTAAACCCATAATTTTAATAAAAACGGATATATTTTTACATTTATTTTTTATCTTGTACAACTTGCGGTTGATGGTGGGGCAGAATCTGGCATAGTCATTTGAAAAATAGAGATATCAATTTGATTCTAGCGGATGCTGTCTGAGCTGGCTGTTAAATTGGTCTTTATTTGGAGTATTCCTGATGTCTTCAGAAAAGTTGTCATTTTCTTTCTATTCTAGATATTCGCTTTCATGACAAGCTTAGTTATAAACTAAGGAGAAAATTAATAATGAGAAACATAGCTATTTTTTAAATATTAAAATAATTTTCATATATATAAACAGATATCACTGACTTCAACAATATGTTGAAGCCGGCAATTAGACCGACAATTTCGACCTCGACGAACATGTGCTCGATCGCTCTCTGCGCTCTCAGTTATTATTATTATTCGTTTGTACAGTCGAATACAGAGATAAGTATACAGGGGGTCGCAATATGATTGATATTTTCTCAGAAACTACTGGACCGATTTTAATAATTCTTTTACAGTTACATAGTTTTAACTTTTATCTAACAGTGAAATAATTTTTACAATCGGTCAAGTAGTTTTTCAGAAAATCTCAACCTTAAAAACTCTCATGTATACCTTTCTTCGTCTTCGATCGATTCCAATGTAATAATTTATGGTAATGCAAGAATGGTGTACCAGGATCACAGAAGATGACAATACATCATCTCAGTCTACCGCTTATAGGAAATAAAATATATTGTATTTAAAAGTTTCCCGACTAAACCAGCTCGTCTGAAGCAGTGTGTGAGACTAGATCGCGTGCGCTACGTAACTCGGGACGCTCAAGAATTAAATTAGTGGCCCTATATATGGCTGTTAGCGAAATGCCGACGGCGTTCGTGTTCATTGTTCGGCTTGTTACAAATTAATTAGAGGAAGCCTAAGAAATTGAGGTATTCCTACGGTACGGTCGAAGACAAAGAAAGGTGTACAGTAGAGTTTTTAAGGTTGAGATTTTCTCAAAAACTACTTCACCTATTGCAAAAAAAATTCACTGTTTGACTGATAAAAGTTAAAACTATGTAACTGTAAAAGAATTATTAAATTCGGTCCAGTAGTTTTTGAGAAAATCTCAACCTTATTGAGGCCCCCTGTATACTTATCTCTGTCTTCGACTGTACCTAGTTAATTCCATCACTTAGACGAATTAACTAAAGGACGTGACAACCGAGTCAACCAATACTGGTGGGGAGATACACCGCGACAAGAATTTTTTGGCATCTGGATGACATTGACACAGGAGGGCGCTGTTCGCAATAAACTGTACAATATCAAACTGTCATGCAGTACGTTTTACAAGATGGCGGAGTTAGTTCCGATTTTTGCCACGTGCCAAAATACCCTTGTAGCACTGTAATGACGGATGTCTACCCGATCAAATCGCAAAGTGTCTTTGCGAAAAACTACAATGGCTCAAGTGTTCCTGTTTTCTTACATTTGCGAGTATTTCACGTGTCAAACCTATTTATTTATTTAAAACATTACTGTTATAACAATACATTATTTTGATTGGCCACCAGCATCTTAAAACTTGAGAAGTTTGTCCAGATGCTGATATCCTCACACAAACCGCTGCATAATGTATATAGCATAATATATTAATATATGTGTATATAAAACTATTTTTAATAATTTTTAGGATTAGTAATTTTTATTTATACATTTTATTTTTGTTACTGCGGGTGGAACACCGCTACTAACCGCCGCCTACCTAGTGCTACCCCGTAGTTGTTAGTGCCTTCGAGTTTAATTACCAGTGCCATATTAATTTTCTTCTTCTTGCAGTGCCTCTCCATCAATGAAGGCTGGCCTTCAGCTCCTCATATCTCCCTCTGTCTTGAGCCAGTCGGAAAAGCTCTTCGACGCTGGCTATCGCTGTCCACTCCCTTATATTGCGGAGCCAAGATATCTTCCTTCTGCCAACCCGCCTCTTCCCCTCAATCTTGCCCATCATTATGAGTTGGAGGAGTTACCTCTTAAGTCTCAGCACGTGTCCGAGATAGCCCACTTTTCTCCTCTTGATGGTGGTCATGTTCCCGGGCTTTACCGGCCATGTTAATACCGTGCCTAGGTAGTTGTCCCACCGCCAGCGAGTAAGCGAGTAAATGCTATTTTTTCGCGAAAGAAACGTACACATCCCGTGTAAACAAAAGAGACGCAGCGATATTCGCTAGGCGACATCTTTTTACAGTTCATCGCTTAGCGAGTGTCGCGAGTAATGCCTTCCATACACGAGTAATGCCTTTCATACACAGCCGCGACCTAGCCGCGATCTGCGATCAGTTGAAACGCATGCCCCGCCTCATTTTCTGGGCATTTTAATTTAATGTCCGGTAGGCAGCGATCTGAGGCCTGCGATCTACGTCCAGTAGGTAACGACGGCAGAAAATGAGACGGGGCATGCGTTTCAACTGATCGCAGATCGAGGCTAGGTCGCGGCCGTGTGTGTCTCGCTTAACGCTGCGTCTCTTTTGTTTACACGGAATGTGCTATCTGTTGTACGTTTCTTTCGCGAATAAATAGCCGGGATTTAATCGCTTTATTCGCTGGCAGTTGGACAACTGCCTAAATTATGATGGTATGTAGCAGAAGCGGAATAAATTTGAAACAAATGAAGTAACTTAAATCAAAGACGTCACTGTATCAAAGGTCGATGCAGCTAATTTTCGCGATGCGCAGGCGACGGTTGAGAGCCATATTTGCACTTCGTTATCACAACAGCGACGGTTTATTGCGCCTTAAACTTCTGAGTATCGTTTTGAGAGCATTTTTAAGACACTTTGTTAAGGCGAAGACAATAAAATTGAGGGCCGGTTCTAAAAATCCCACATTATAATTTGGCCTTTAAGTTTAGGCACAGTTTTCATTTTAAAAGACATGGGAATTTTGTCAAATCGTGTATCGGTTCAAGGACAGACTTAGCGTTGCCGCACACGTACCTACCCGGCACCGCCTCGCCTCGCCCCCTCGCTGTCAACCAGTTGTCGAAATAATGCGAGGCGATACGGTTACGGAGGCGATTAGTGTGCGTTGCAGTATGGAGTTTTATACAAATAATACTGATCGACTCGAGTTGAGACAACGCTTATCCCGTGCCGGGGCGATACGTCTGCGACTACCTTTAGATAGACCCTAGGATTGTTGTAATATTTTTGAGTTTTTTTTTAATTTCAGACCCCTATAGCAAATTTCAGCACCAAACATTTGTTTTTTTCAATGCCAATCAATCCCTATATTTTAAATACTTACTTATAAGTACAACCATAAGATCTTTTTATTTTAAAACACACAAATACTATGGCACTAAAACGATAAATTAATAAGTAATAAAAAATAATTAATTAAATTATTAGTGGACCAACTTACAAATAGATAATACAACAAAAATTATACTAAAATAAAAGAAATACCTAAATACTATTTACAATTAAGCCAAGGATACATTAGGGGACAAATGTCCTGCGACACGTGTCGCCAGGGACGTCGGGTGAAGTAGCGCGACGTTGCCGGACTTCGCGCGACATGTCTAGCATGTCTGACGTCGCTACGGACATAAGTCGCGCGATGTCGCCAGATATGTCAGGCGAAATCGGCCGGCTTCGCTTGACATGTCGCCGATACATGTCGTAGGACATTTGTCCCCTAGTGTATCAATGGCTTTAAAGCCCGAACACGCCGTCCAACTCCGCACTGCGCGGCAGGGACCCTATATATTTCTTTCTATTTACAGTTTTGACTGAAAATCGACGCATGACCTTAACACCGATGCAAATTATATCTTGCTTTAACTTTACAGCTCACAGTTTACGAGTGCTAAAGTGTTAACATTAAGATAACACAGCAATGCCGTATAAACCGGGTTGGGACGTCTTTTTGGGACAAACGCAGCTTTAGTTTACAAAATAACCTTTTTAGTAAATCCGAACTAATTAATTTTGGGTTTATCTTTTTGAAACTAATCGCAAGTCACAATAGCCGATAACTTTACGGGACTAAAAATATTGGTTGGTTTCGTGTTTTACTTTCGGCGAAAGGAAAATCTATATAGTTTTATTATACTTTGTTGTAACGAAACAGAATAACAATCACAGACGAATTGAGATACAATTGGTTTTTATATCTAAAAAGAGATTCCAGCAAAACCAAAAAATAAGAAAATTTATTTAAATTCATAACGTAATTACTTATCAGAGAAAAATAAAATTAGTAGCCAGATACTAACAGAAATACCTATACTTTATAGCAAATTGTCGATTGGTCATTAAATTTTATAAAATACTAGCGACCAGTCCCGGCTTCGCACGGCTGATAAATATATCCCATGTTATTTGGGGATAATGTAGCATTCTAATAGTGAAATAATTTTTGAAAATGTGTCCAGTAGTTTTTGAGTTTATTTGTTACAAACATATACAAAAATACAATTCTTTCTTTTTTATAATATTAGTATAGTTTGTATACAGGTTTTTAAATAAAATATTATCTTATCGCAAGTGACTATTACGACCGGTAAATATGTATAGAGACCAAATATTTTCCGTATTTTACCGATCAAAGACTTGATATACAACTTAGTTACGTATCGCCCATACCACAAAAACATACCCCCAATAAATCAATATTCAGACGTGACATAACAGCCATTTTGGACAACCAGCACCCGAACACGTACGTACAGATGAAGCAACGAACGCCCTATGGAGTAAACTAAATGACAATGCCAGATTCTGCCCCACCATCAACCGCAAGTTGTACAAGATAACGAATATATGTAAAAATATCTCAGTTTTTTATTAAAATCATTGGTTTAAATTAAAGTTTTGTACAAGTTGCGATTCGAAAAAAACAGCTTAATTAAGAATTCAGAAAATAGTAAGAAATCCAAGCGATTTATTCATTGTTTTTGTTATTCTTCTATAGGAGTTGCGAGAGTAGTAGAAAATGATACCGATTATGATTGTGCAATGTGAAACCTGTAATAAGTCCCCTCAAAATGATAGGTACAGCTTAAATGGTCACGTAGTTTTGTAGGTGGGGCAAAGCTCCATTGAAATGTGGCAATGTCTTTTACTAGGTGCCTTTGAAAGCACGTTAAGCAATTGATCCCGGTCGCTGTCGATCGGCAGCAGACGTTAGGCCACTTCAGAGGCATATGGCAGCCTGAATAACTCTGGACATTGACGGTGAGACTGACCCACAAGTTCAAAGTCGCTCATCTAGTTATGGAAAGAGCTATGCTTGGCATTTCTCTGTTAAATAGAATAATAAACGAGTATATCCGCCAGAAGACAAAAGTGGTTGACATTGCCCATAGAATCAGTAAACTGGAGTGGCAGTGAGCTGGTCACATGTGTCGTAGAACCGATAATCGATGGGGTAGACGAGTTCTCGAATGGAGGCCACGAACGGGTAAACGTAGTTTGGGACGCTCCCCGACCAGATGGAAGTATGACCTTCGCAAGATAGCTGGCAGGGACTGGATGCAAAGGGCCGAGAGTAGGGTTGAATGGCTCGCTTAGGAGAGGCCTACGTCCAGCAGTGAACTGATACGGGCTGATGATGAAATGATGATGAATAACTCTGACAATAGGTTTGGTTGGTATAAAGTTATAACTTTAGTGAAATCTACACAAGAAATGAATGAGCCATATTTACATCGCAAACACCACTCTTGCATGACAAAAGACATTGCCACATTTCAATGGAGCTTTGCCCCACCTTCAAAACTACGTGTCCATTTAAGCTGTACCTATCATTTTGTTGGGGACTTATTACAGGTTTCATATTGCATAATCATAATCAGTATCAGTTTATACTACTCTCGCAACTCCTATAGAAGAATAACAAAAACAATGAATAATTCGCTTCGATTTCTTACTATTTTCTGAATTCTTAATTAAGCTGTTTTTCTCGACTCGCTACTTGTGCATAACTTTAATTTAAACCAATAATCTTAATAAAAAAACGGTGATATTTTTCATTTATTCGTTATCTTGTACAACTTGCGGTTGATGGTGGGGCAGAATCTGGCATTGTCATTTTAGCTTCTCTGAAATATATTATTTATTTTTCCGGTGTTTTAATTTTCAATATAAGTCGAACATATAAAGCAGATGTCTCTTTCTGACGTATGAGAGTGGAAGTGACAACAAGGGTCGAGGCGTCCTCATACAAAATATATTTTAGGCTCTCTCAACAAAGCACGGCGAAATTATTTCCTTCATGTCCATACAGAACTAGTGCTGCAGTAAAAAGCTCGACTTTTCGACTTTCTTCGACGACGTTACCACATCAATGAATGCGAGTAAAGACACCGCTCCCACTTCTGATTTATTGAACGCCTTGCTTTACTGTTTGCGTGGTAGTAGCATCCTGAGATAACTCTTAAGACATATCCTATGTCTTAAGAGTTATCTCAAGCATGGCATATGTGACATACACCGACTGTCTCCTTTTGTCTGTAATAGCTTCTATTAAAATGGATTGATATTATGTACTTATATTATTATATAGCATTCTCATATGTATTCGTATCTTCGTCAGTGTCCGTACGTCATTGCATCAGCGGCTCCACTGAAAACCAGCGCTGCAGTAATGTCCAATTACTGCAGCACATGCTGAGCTGGAGACCTGTTTGACACCACACCACTGCACTATGTAGCTCTTTTCTTTGTAATTTTTATTGTATGTATCTCTTATGTACTGTGCTCTGTGTGTGTCAAATAAATGTTTTCTATTGTATTCTATGACTATAGCCAGGTGGATCCAATGTTTTAAAAAAGCATAGGTATTCCACTTGCTCAGTCATTAATAGTCTTTATATTTAGTTCTACTTGGAAAAAATCAAATACCTAGATGGATTTTATTAAATTTTTATTATGCAACTCTTGTTCGGAAATGGCAGAAAAGCTTTGTTTAGAATTCTCTAAATACCAGTTTCAATTATGCTAAGGCAGTATTAAAATCCAGAGTATTAAATTAAGAATGGTTGAAAGGTTTTTATTTTAGCGGTGATAATTAATTTTTTAATCTTTGTTACATTTTGTATAGGGCTTTGCGGCATTTTTTTTCATTTTACCTTACAGAGATTAAGAAAGAGAGAATTCATGACAGATACAAAATATTTAATGACGTTCTAAATAAATTACTTTGTATACCTACGAGTACATACTATTTTAATCAAATATATTTTTTTAATTATTATAATTTGATTTTAATATTGGCATATAACCTATAAATATTTTTTTTTAATTGGTACGTATTCCACCCATCTAATTCCATCTATCTCGAGACAAAGTCGAGCCTCGAAATCTCCTGTGCGCTGTCGCCGCCCAAATAAGGCTCATGGAAGATGCCCCCGCGCGTATCGGTATGCGTTCGAAAGTACTAATTGCGCGGGCGCAGGTACATTCGAACCGGTGTTTTTTTGTTTCACGCAATTTTAAAGCTTTTTTTGTCACCATTGACAAATTAATTGATCTCTTTTTTATTAAGGATTAGGTTAGATACCGATTTTTACGTTTACATAGTTTTAACTTTTATCTATGTAACAGTGAAATAATTCTTGCAAATATGTCAAGTAATTTTTGAAAGAAAGAAAGAAAATATGTTTATTGACATACACCAATTACATAAGCTTACAAAAAATCAATCAAGTAGTAAGTTATAATCTAATATAGTTATGCTAAGTGGTGTGGCAAAAGGTGCATGTTTCAGCTGAACTGACACCGAGGTGTGCAGCGCTGTGACGCGACATGCACCTCTTCCCTGCCAGAATATATACCTGATATTCGGTATGATAACGAGCTTGAACTAAGATAACCTAGTGCTATCTTCCCTTTGAACTATACTAGGGTGGGTGACTGGGTGTGTAGGTGTGTAAGGTGGGTGAGTATTTTTGTGAAAGTGTTTTTAAGATAATATCAACCTTAAAAACTCTTTAAGGTTGAGCTGTATACGTTTCTATGTGTTAGGCTACCTAGTATACTATAAAAGAAGTGCTGCTGAGAGTTATTTTTGCCCCCATTTCCTTGCAAAGTTGTGTAAATGTCAATTCTAGAAAACAAAAGGAGTTGAAATTGCAAGCAATTGAAAGCTGTGTCCACTAGTCCACACTTTAGTTCCGCTACTGACCGCTGGGTGCAACACAAATCTGACCAATCACGTACGTATGTCGCAGTTTACATAATCGTTAGCGAGCAAACTTACATTGTCAACTCATGGTCAGGGTGTCGCTGAGCGGCAGGCGATTACTCGCTTCACTCGCCAGTGTAGCTCAGCTAGCGAGTGTCGCCGAGCGATTGGATGTACTCGCTCGGCGACAAATTAGTCGAGCGAGTACTCGCCGGCGGTGTGAACAGTCGGCGATGAACTATTAATATATGCATCTCTTTTGTTTACACGGAATGTAGTATCTTTTGTACGTTTCAGAAAATAGCTGGCATTTACTCGCTTACTCGCCGGCGGTGGGGAAGCCTTAGGGATGCTAACAAGCATTGGGTGGCCCTCTAGCTTATAAAAAGAATTGATGTCCTTTCCAATGTACCAAAAACTAAGAAGCTCTTATTTGGAATTAGGACACTACTCACGTCAGAACTTTTTGAAGGAAAACCTATTAAATTTTATGTAGTCTTTTCCATACTTGCTCTGCTCCAATTTTTTTGTGCCTGCGATGCGTATAATTCGGACTTTTCGCCATAGAGTTACAGCTACTGGATGAGTTTCTTGTAAAAGAGTTGAAAACTATCGACACTTAAGTGTACTATAGTAATAGACACAGTAGACTGGGTGAACCTAGTCTGCTAATAATGTAATTAATGCACCCGAGTGAATTCATCATCAATCATCCACTGCTGGACGTAGGCCTCTCCTGTAGCTCCTCTCTGTGCTCGGCCTTCTGCAACCAGTCTCTGTCAGCCATCTTGCGAAAGTCATCCCTCCATCTGGCGTCCCACACTACGTTTACCCGTTGGTGGCCTCCATTCGACAACTCGTCTACCCTATCGGTTATCGTTGATGAGATGTGACCCTGCCCACTGCCACTTCAGTTTGCTGATTCTATGAGTAATGCCAACCACTTTTGTCTTCTGGCGGATATACTCATTTCGTATTCTATATACCAGAGAAATGCCAAGCCTCTTTCCATAGCTTGCTAAGCGACTTTGAACTTGTGGGCCAGTCTCACCGTCAATGTCCACATTTCGGCTCTATAGGTCATCACTGGCAGAACGCACTGGTTGAAGACTTTCTCTCGAAAGTCGAGTAGATGGTCCGATTCCAGGATCTCTCCTTGGACTTCACATAACCCTAAGACATGCCAGCTTATCCTCTCTATTTCGAGTTCCGTGACATGATCATCCAGCCTCAGAGTTCGTCCCGGGTGAAATACCCCAGGTGAATTAAGTATACTGACCCAAACTATTTAATTTTTCGAAATCTAATCATTTTCTCGAATAGAGGCCACGAATGGGTAAACGTAATGGGGACGCCTCTTGACCAGATGGAGGGATTGGTAGCAGGGAGTGGTACAACTTGAAGGCCCATGTCCAGCATTGGGCTGATACGAGATTATAATGATACTTTGTTTGATAAACAAAAACATTTAGCGCAAGTCTCTTCTAGCAAAGTTTATTTCCATGTTCGCGGCTGGCGGTTCGGACCACTGTGCAGAGATCTTGATCCTCGTAAAATTTTATGTGTCTCGGACAAAGAGAATTTTGTTAATTAACCGTTTTGTCCGCCCAGGGTGTACTTTCTTGTGTTCTGATAGATAAAAAAGAAAATGTTCTCTCATTTTTATCTGAGACTTGTATCTTAACTACCAGTGTGCACTTATAAATTGTTAAGTGAAATGGTTTAAATTATTAGTTAAAAGAAATGAATTTATAAAAATGTGCTCTGATTTATACATAAAAGTACAATATTATGTAGGTACCTATAGATTTAACTGTTATTTTAAACCTGAGATTCTTACTAGAGGAATGAAATTGGAAGAAATGGAAAAAAAGAGGAACCTACGAGTAGGTACGGGTATTCCGAAAAATTTATAACATAGACGCAGTCGTAGTATGTGAGTTTGAAACATCAATCAGTAGTCCGTCAACCGATTCCCGTCCCATCCATTCACAAATTAGAAGTTAGCGAAGACGTAGGTAACGCCTCGGAAAGAGGCGCCCGCCCCGCCCTAAACTCGAGTCGTTGAGTATTCTTTGTATGAAACTCCATACTACAACGCACACTTATCGCCTCCGTAACGTCATCGCCTCGCATTATTTTGACAAATGGTTGACAGCGAGAGGCGAAGCGAGGCGGTGCCGGGTGGGTCCGTGTGCGACAACGCTACAGTCTGCGCGTGACCGATGGGGCCTGTCGATTTAAATCTTTGATACCTCATCATTACAGAAAATCACACTCAGTTATAACCAAACATCAGACCTATTGTTTCCCATTCCTCCCATCTGTCGAAGAAGAAGAAAGTTTATTTTTTATATAAATAAATACATATTTAATTAACAGAAATTGTTACGTAACATAATAGAAGTGGTATTATTTTTAACATAAATATTTTATACAGTTATTCAATGACATCTTAAAAGTGCGCGAGCATTTTCCCGTTTGGTCTGAACATTACGGAAAATATAATTTTCAAGATTTAAGTATGTATGTATGTATGATTTAAGTATCTGTCCTGTCTTGGTCCAGAATCCCAACGACAAAATAAATGGCTACCATTTGCCAAGGACGTTGTGGACAAAACTAAACAGACTAAGGGTTGGCCAGGGGCGCTGCGCCGAGTTGACACAAATGGGGCTACAGAGACGACCCGACATGCACCTGCGGAGCGAACGACTGCCCAAACTGGCCTATAGAAGGAGGACTGGCCAGAATAAACACGGTGGATGACGAAGCCATCGCGTGGCTAAGAAAACGCACGATAAATAAATAAATCTGTCCGGACATACGCAATTATAATCGCATATACAAGACACGTCCCGAACACATGTAAGGCATTCAAGAATCAGTCCGGGTCCAGAAAAAGTGTTTTAATTACCCTCATTTGGTGTGTTTCAGGCGAATCATTACGCTGAGCGATAAATGTGTTATTTACGAGCGTACGTGTCGGTCTGTCGCTATGTCGGCGAATTGTGTCGTTCCTCGAAACTGTCGGTACAGATGTTTAAGGAACAAGTTAATTATGATTTATATATATGATATATATATAATAATTAGGTATACGATAACAGTTGCCTATAGCACAGACACTATATAGTTTTACCTGGGGCAAGAAAACAACTTTTTTTTTGTCCCAGATAAAACATGTTGCCATGTACCACCACGCCCGGGGCTGCGTGTTGATTATGTCGGGTTCGCCGCCCTAAAGGAGCGGAATATCGACTAAACTTCCTGGGGTGTTCCACCTCGTGCCATTGTTGCCGAGCCTCGGGAACTGCGATACATCCGCGACCCGACTTGCGCCCCGAGCACTCCACATATTATCAAATAGCCCACAATTTATCATCCATTCATCCTAGCACAGATTCATCTAACACCACCTTGCTATCAAAAAAAATCCTTCAGGATAAAAATGTTGAATTCTCCAAATGCTGAATAACCTTATATTTCTTAAGATATGTTGGGGCGGCTCGTGGAGTCCACACGTGACCAAAATGCTGGCCTGTATTTCGCCCAAAGGATCAGCCTAGCGATCCAGAGGGGAAATGCCGCCAGCATTTTGGGCACGTTGCCGGACAACGGGGATCGGTTGAACTATCTGTAATGCTAAACCATTCAGATAGTTCAACCGACCTATTGTAGGACATATAGTTTTTAGTTTAGTTTATATTTTTGAGGTTAATATTATAATAAGTAGTTATTTTTAATTTTATTGTTGTTTTATGAATACGCGGGCAAAGGCGTCCCCCAAATCTTGTCACTTCTTTCTATCATTAGTCTCCTTGGTCCAGGTCACCCCAATTTCCTTCTTTATTTCATCTTCCCACTTTGTCCTCGGTCGTTCTTTTTGTCTCTTTGTTAAGGCCCAGAGCCCTTTTAACACTGGTAATTGGGAGTTCTGGGCTGATGATTAAAACTGTAGACTGTATTACAAACTCAGTATATTTAATGTAAAAATATGTAACGTGGAACCACTCATCGAACGTTAGTTCAAATATTGAAGGTCATTCTTAACAGTTACTTTTTAAATTGACAATTGACAATTTGAATGCGTTTACAAAGCCGCTTCGGCTCTTGAAAATGGCGGGAAACGACGGTTGCGAAATTATTTGATAATTTTCCTTTTAATGTCTACAGGGACTATTTTGTGTTTAATATCACGTTAAATTAATCAGAAAATGTTCACGAGTGACAGTATGGTGAATTTGTTGGATAATTTGAGCAAGATCTGGGGTTTCAAGCTTTTATCAAGAGTTCCCGCTACAAGCTCGGGAGTGAACGTGACTGTCGAGCTGCTTCGTCCAGAGTGATGACGCTACGGCGTCTCCTCTGGATGAAGACATGAAGACGCGGCTACCCAGGGTGAAGACGCTACTGCGACTCCCCTGGAGGAAGATAGAAGACTATTGAATATATTGAATTTTCTGTAACATGACATTGGCAAATGACGAACAGTCGAGTCCTTTAATAAAATAAATAATAAAGCCGCTTCCAAAAAGATTAGTTTATTATCGAATCTCTTATCGAAAACTAATTTCCCGTACGTAATACGGCTGGCCAGATCAATACACCGCTAAAATTACTAATAGGTATATCTTACAATGACCTAGCGACAGGTGAAGTCAGAGGTTATCGGTGGGTCAGATGATGCGCTCAAACCACTTTCACTTACACAACCAGAATTATATGACCTTCCTTACTAACCTCTCGGCCCCCTCGGGGCTCCACAAATCCTTCACCCAAAGGGGGGAGGAGAGCTAAAAGTAATTCAAGTTTTACCCATATTGTACTCTGCTAACTTTTCAATTAAAAACAGACGATCATAAACCTTATTATGTGGTCATAAGATTCGAATCTTTAGAGTTGTAATTAAATGTTGTGATATACTTGCACTTTCGATTGTGGATTTTTATTGTGGGAATGTTTTTTTTAATGTGAATTGATCTTCGGATGTTTTAGATTGGTTCTTGGAGCAAGTAACGGTTGGAAGATGAAATCTCTATCTTTATAATCTTCTTCTTTAAGGATGTTAGATTCGAAAACGGTTAGAAGGGTATCTTCGGTTGGCACCCTATGTCTGAAACAAAACATGTTTATAAGTTTTGATATTTTATTGCATATGCGCTATGCGAAACAAAAATCTAAATGATAAATGGAGAAAATTTTTCATCACGACCGGGATTCGAACAATTTTCATCACGACGAGAATATGGGGACAAAATTCACGATCTGGATACGAATCACGATGGCTCTGTTGGAATAGAGCGTGCCACGGAATGGCGAGATCCTCGCCATTCCGTGGCAACAACATATATTCCAACAGAGCCATCGTGATTCGTATCCAGATCGTGAATTTTGTCCCCATATTCTCGTCGTGATGAAAATTTTTCTCCAACGTGTTCAAATTGAATTAAAACAATATCTGTGAAAGCATTAAAGATGCAGCTACAAATTAGCCGTGATTTTTTTGTCACTTGTTTTCGATATAAAAGAAATCGTCTTCTTTCAACAATTTTCAATTTTTCTATGAGAACTTGAAATTGTTGTATCGATCCTAAAACACATTACAATTATTCTTTTCAAAAAATATCCAATGTACAGACACAATTTTTTTACAGTCTTATTATATGTATAGATAGATACATTGTACCATATTCTATCAAATAAATATTTAGGCTTTGACTATGGTACGGATAACAGCAGATCAATGTTATACACACACAGCATTATACAGCATTATACTCACACTCACACCCTCTCACACGCACCCTCACACACACACACACACACACACGAACACACACACTATCACACCCTCTCTCTCTCACACACACACACTATCCACGACCATCACCACTCACATATACCTAATTAGTACCTAATGCTTATTTTCTTATTTTCCTATTTCTGTTTCTAAATGTGTATGGCCTGGTGATCTGTAACACAGGCTTACACCTAGCACAGACACCAGACTCTCGCATCTTAGAACCATACATTGTTATTGCTAGTTGTATCTTGTACCTACCATTCTTTGATGTGAGATAAATAAAGATTTTTATTATTATATTAATGGTAACACTTGCACTACGATTTTAACTCTTACGACGCAGGTAATAAGGACGGTCCATAGTCCAACGTATTACACTTGAGCTTCTGTTAGCGTACAAAGTCCAAACTGTTGCTGTGCTGTCAACTGTACTAATATCCCTCCTTTTAATGAATGACTAGATATAAAGAAACACTTTATTCTCTATAAAAACCACCCATCTGTTAACCCAATGATTTATTTATAAACCCATAAAGAAAATTATAGCACCCATTTTCAAATATCACAAATTCCCCGTTGAAACGTAGAAATATATCAACTTCAGTGCCATGGTTACACTTTTCTTTCAAATTGCGCTTCGTCTATAACTTTAAAATAAATTCTATGACTAGTGGCTTAGAGTTGATAATTGAAGATAAAGGAGGTAGGCCATAAATCAAGCTAGGTATGCTGACGGTTACAATTTAGCAATTTACTTGTCAACATGATCTAGACCAATTATGAGTGGTCTAAGTTATGAGAGGCACGATTTTTTCAACAAGCCTTCAATTTTTTTTATTTAAAATTGCAACAACCCCCCCAAAATTGTAGTGATGAGTTGTGAGTGATCTGAAATTTGCAGTAGCCTTTAGGGAGAGGGAAGTATGTTACCCTTGCTCCGGGTCATAACTAGTATAAAAAATGGGCATATCATAGCTAAAAGGCAAGCGGGACATCTTTAGGAGATATTGATTTGATTGACGTGTTTTTTTCATTGCACTTTTTACCGCTCAGGTCCAAAATGTCCACTTTCCCAAAATGCCCACTTTCCTAAAATGACCACTTTCCTAAAATGACCACTTTCCTAAAATGATCACTTTCCTAAAATGACCACTTTCCCAAAAGTGTCCACTTTCCTAAAATGACCACTTTCCCAAAATGTCCACTTTTCCAAATAGTCTGGAGAAATGGATTTCCCTTGACACAATAAATTATACATACCTACATACACATTTTGCTTCAAAAAAAAGGTAATAGTTAACCTTTGGTCATAGAATATTAAAGTTATTAAGCGTATTTAGTTATTTACAAGTTGCATTCCGAGCATCTTTGCAAAGTTTAACTACCATTGAAAGCTTTGTACAGAATCTGGGCATTTTACCGTCCCGTAGCGGCCTAGGCCTCAGACCGATACCTACTGGACGTTAAAATGCCCAGAAAATGGTCCGGGGCATACGTTTCAACTGGCCGTATGCCGTAAGCCGCGTGCGGGTCGCGGCTGTGTGTGGAATGCGTTACTTAAGAATATGAATAAATGATTTAACTTAATGAGCCTAACGACGTGTAATATTATTTATAATATGTAATAGTAATTTACCTAAATCGATTTAGGGATTAATAAAAATTAAAAAAAAAATTATTGTATATCTATCGCTAAAGTTTGTCACTTGGACTAACGATAAGATAATTTATTTTCTAGACTTCTGGAGTAAGTAATTAAATAGTGTAAAAAGGGCAATTTATGCATCCACCTCTTATTTACAATGTAGGATAAATAATTTCAAACAAATATTTCTCAAGAAGCTCCTTCTATAGGAGCTTCTTGAGAAATATTTGTTTGAAAGAAACTCGTAGACCGTGAAGGACGTACGGACAGCAGATGGTAACACTTGCAGTACGAATTAAATTCTTATGATGCAGATAATAAGAACCAAAACCCAAAGTTTTACACTTTATCTGCTGTTAGCGTACGTCGACCAAATTGGCGATGTTTAAAAAAAGGGCCAAGTACGGTCTACTACAAACCGAGGAGTCCATGTAGAGATTGATGAATGTAGAGTAAGCGAGAGTTATGCTCCAGGATCGCAGCATATAAAAGTATATCGTGTTGCGAAAACTTACGGAAAACAGGCTTGAGTTTATAGTCAATGTCATGATCAGTCTATATTTGTTCCCATTGCTCGGTCACAGACCTTCCCTTATATCAAGGGACCTTTTATGCCTTATATAGATATTTCCTTTTCTTCGGCATGCAGGTTTCCTCATGATGTTTTCCTTCACAGTTTTGAGAACATTCGGTAAATGTACGTAAGTATAAGTTTTCTTTCGAAAAAAAAACGAGGGAATGTGACTGACCTGGCCGGGATCGAACCTGGGACCTCCGTTTCGTAAGTCCAATGATTGGATTGTGCAGTCGTAGACATAGATAAGTATACAGGGGATCTCAATAAGGTTCAGATTTTCTCAAAAACTATTGGACCGAATTTAGTAATTCTTTTACATTTACATAGTTTTCACTTTTATCTATCAAACAGTGAAAGAACTTTTGCAATAGGACAAGTAGTTTTTGAGAAAACCTCAACCTTAAAAACTCTCCTGTACACCTTTCTCTTTGTTCCACCATACCATGTGCTCTTATATGTATAAGAGCACATGTTACGAGTATATATGAAAAATGTTTATCTCTTTGTAAGCTACCGTAGAAACCTTAATGTTAAGGTCAACTTACATGTAGGTTTCTCATAATTAAAGCTATTTTACGGCTACCCTCCAGTCGAGAAACTTTAAAGAGCACTAGAATTAATACCTCGTGCGTCTCATTCGAATTGAATCGGCACTTCGAGCTGCTTAATTCAACTGCGCAAGGTGGTATCTCTACTAATAAGAGGTAAAAACGTCTGTCTGTATGTATGTATATGTGTAATTGCCTATAAAAATATCATTGATAAATTAACGTAATTGGGAACTTCAAGAAAATAATGTCGCAAATTCAGATTTTTTTTTATTTCAGGACAGGAATTAACTATAAAATAAACCTAATTGCCTTAAAAATATGAACCTCGTGAAGGATGACCTTCGTAAGATGGCTGGCAGGGACTGGATGCAGAGGGCCGAGCGTAGGGTTGAGTGGCGCGCTTTGGGAGAGGCTTTTTTTTTACCCAGGTAAAACATGCAAATCATGTGTCACCACGCCCGGGGGAGCGTGTTGGTTATGTCGGGCTCACCGCCCTGAAGGGGCAGCATACCGACTAAACGTCCTGGGGTGTTCCACCTCTTGCCATTCTTGCCGAGCCACGGGAAACTGTGATACATCCGCGACCCGACTGGCGCCCGAGCAGTCCCCATTGTGGGCTGTACTAGCCCACAATGTATAATCCATTCATCCCTCACCTTCCTCCTACCCGTCTGAGCCTCGAGCCGCTCGGGCGCCGTGCGGTTCGCGCACTGCGTCCGTGGGCCCGGGCCCTTACTTAGGCGGCGGCACCTCGTACACTCCGGTACGCTTGGCACCGCCTCGTACCACCCCATGGCGCGGATTTCTTTCTTTTGGGAGAGGCCTGCGTCCAGCAGTGGACTGATACGGGCTGATAATGATGACGGTGATCAAATAATGTGAAAATAACTACCTATGCAATAGTCACAAAATAGCTTAAAATGTTAGTAGCGTAGGGTAGTTCTTATTTACAAAATAAGACACTTGATTTGGGCTGAAAATTTCGTTCACAATAAAATTATAGATACAAGCAAATCCGTGTTAAAAGGAAAACGCAAATTTATTTGACGGTTTAAAATCGAGAAAGGTAAGTTCCTTAACAGAAACGGTCGGTGATTGATCGCGATCGTATATTTCGATGTGATCTCGCTATATTTGTACAGTAATTTGTGTGAAATGTTGGGCATTTTGCGCCTATAGAATACGCATAAGGCTTTATATCCCAAGAACCACCACTGGGACTTAAGGGGACGGAGAATCTAAGGTAACCCTCAACAAGTTGCTATCTGACTGAACCCATTGATTTTTTTTTATTTTTTTTTTATCAATCAAAACTTACAAAACGATTTGTTTATTTAACAACCACTTAAAAGTATTTTATAAGTAAATTTAAAAAGTACATAATTAAACATTTTTTATTAAGAGCGTACCATGAGCCAACTAGCGCCGCCAATCTTAAAAAAATCATATCTTCCAATATAATCAATTTTATTAAAAAAGCTACGTTCACATTGTTTATTGCTAGTAGGTAAGTTGTAGTTCACATAATTGCGAAAAACGGCCGTTTCTGGCACATTTGTGAACTACAACTTACCTACATTGAATCACGTTACAAATAAGCATTTAAAAAATAATATTTATAGCAATAAACAATGTGAACGTAGCTTTTTTAATAAAATTGATTATATTGGAAGATATGATTTTTTTAAGATTGGCGGCGCTAGTTGGCTCATGGAACGCTCTTAATTTTATAAAATAGATATAATATCGAATAACAACCTTTGAAACAGAATTAAAATTAGCCGAAAAATCCGTGTATTCCCATCGTCCGCCACGGAATCTAACGTGATTTATTTTATTTATTTATTTCAACTTTGGTCCAAAATAACAGGTTGCAAACAGTCATAAATAAATAATAAGTAAAATATTTTTATTTCAGACTTTTTTTACATCCATATTTTGTTAGTAAATACTTAAATAACTATGTTAGTATATACTGGTGCGTGCAGGCCGGTCCAGTGTCTGAGCCTAGGGACACATTATGCGGAAAATACGCCACGGAATTCACAAAATTGAAGTCAAAATCAGACGCTCTGCCCATAGCCATAACCCTGCTTTCAGTCTGGCAGGAATGAGTCCGCCGTCGAAACAAAAGCGGTTCAGCGCTACAGGCTAAAAGCAGAGTTACAGCTATTAGCAGAAGTTCTGTTTTTGACTTGATTTTTGTGAATTCCGTCGCGTACTTTCCGCATAATGTGTCTCTAGACTGAGAAATCGACTGTCCGGCCTGCGCGCGAGCACGGTCAGGTTACTGCTGCCGCTGGCGCGCATACATACTTACATTATATATAAAATAAGGTAAGTAAATAAGGGCTTTAAATATTAATTAAATAATAGACGAATGCAATTTATAGTTCTTCTCATGTAAAATGGCTTACTCCATAACGTTCCTAGATTCATGATTTACGCAAGTATACTTACTTACCTAAGTAAAAAAGTCACCACCCTTATTATGTAATCAGTTTTCATGTCCCCACTGTTGGTGCACAGATCTTCCCTAGGGAGCTGGGGCCATGATCCACCACTCAGGAGCGGTGCGGATCAATGGATTACACATGCCTTTTAACACGTTCATGGACAGTGGCGGCATATGCCGTACTTTGAGTATTCGGAAAATGACAGTACCTACGGCGTATGACGTAGTATTTTGATGCATTTAAAAAGACACAACGGCATCTCCCGCGGCGTTCGTAGGCGGTTTTCTTTGTGGAGCGGTCCCACTGTCATTCTGTGTAGAAAATAGGTATGTGTACTGTCAAAATAAAGGTTGTAGGTACATTTTTGTCGGTCTTGACACGCACATACTTAGAATCCCCCACGGTTATGACAGTAGTTGAGAATTTTCACTGTCATTTCGTAATTTCTACTGTCCATGAACGTGTCTAGGTATTTTATTGTCCTCAGACATGTTTTCATTCACCATTTTTGACCGATAGGTATTGTAATTTGTATATCTATAGATATTTGACATAAATATATATTATAAGTGCAGCGCGGATTATTTGCGGGCCGTCGAGTCACATCACTCGGGCGTATTCAGTCGTCACTCCAACTGTCCTAATCTACGGCTATGAGGATAGAATAATGAACCACTTTTTATTCGTCCCAGACTACCGAGTCGAGTGTATCTAAAGTACCTATGTACGGTGGAACACAGAGAAAGGTGTACAGGAGAGTTTTTAAGTTTGAGATTTTCTCAAAAACTAGTTGACCTATTGCAAAAGTTATTTCACTGTTTGATAGATAAAAGTTAAAACTATGTAAGTAACAAGAATTATTAAATTCGGTCCAGTAGTTTTTGAGAAAATCACAACCTTATTGCGGCCCCCCTGTATACTTATCTCTGTCGTCGACTATCTATCTACGTCGGTTTTTCGTGGCCGCCTGTAGTTTAAACGACTTGATGATAATAATAATAATAAAGTTTATTCACCAAGAAATTAAACTACTTAGACAGTTTACAACAGCTTAGATGGTTACTTAAAAATATATATTTATTACGCATATCATCTGGTCCTAAACTAGGATATAAAATCCTGTATCTTAGGAGCCAGCTCAATATATTATGAGGTGTCGGTAGATTTGTCTTAATCAAGGCCTATGGCCAAGTGCCATTGCCTTTCAGTAAAATAGTAATAGAATAGAAAGAAAAATGTATAGGATTACATTTGCCTTTTAGTTAGCCAATATCAATCTTATAAATATTTTTCTGTCTATTCTACTAGCGTTACCGAAAGATAATGTTGACCACTTGACTAGGAAAGCTGTCGACTAGTCAGTTTTTTTTTGTGATATGTCTATCTTTGTCCTATATCTAGAGGGAGAGAACTGCTCCTATTCATGTGCAGAATCAGAATCATAATCTCTTTATTGCATAATATATTTCGTATATTTTTGCACGTCTAACATTTTTTTTAATTTACCTTTTCACCACTTTGCAAGGAAAAAATGCCAACGCTAAGGAGAAATCTGCTAGGTCGAGCTTAGCTATATATACTAGTTTAAGTTTACTTCACGCAGGTATGTATAAAAATGTAGCCAATTCAAATATTTTGTTATTTTAAATAACAAGATCCATTTGTGTTAGTAGTTATTAATTTTATTTTACAAGTTTGGATTACCAACAGCTGTGCAGCATGGTCAAAAGTTGTTACAGAACATATTTTCTACGCAGCCAATAATAGGTAGTCGCAAATAAATACATGACATGAAAACTTATCAACTAGAGAATACAAACAATGTGAGGAATAATTGAGGATTATTGTCCGGTATCGGAAGTTGTCGCACCCGCTGCGGGACCAAAGAAATCATTGAATTATACTTAATTCTACTATATATTATAGCTAAGTATATTTTCTTTTTCAATCTTGAAGTCGCAACTATAATATCCCAGTGGTCCGCCGACTATCGTCCCTATTCGCCAGGCGGCGTGATAGCTATCTTCAATAGCGGATGTCTCGGAAACGCACTTGAGTGCAGTGTCCTATTGGGTAAAGATCGGTATGCGCGCTGCTATTGGGCGATACGGAAGACGATGTTGATAGGTATTTAGAGACCGGACCGAAATTGTTTGAAACCGAAACCGAAAATAATAATAATAAAATAATAAAAATGTTTATTTGGGTCAGAACCCACTGGTCTCCTGAAATTCGCACCCTGTGCCCACTCGTCCCCTAAAATATTTGAGGTTTCCACTCGTCCCCTGAACTGTTATTTCTTTTTTAATAATTTATATTTCCTCGCGCTCTACTATTTTAGAGATTTCTTTTCGGCCCCTGTGGTTGTGGTACAGTCGCGTACTAAAGGAAAAAATAAATAAATAAAGTAAATAGGTATAATCGTATTTATTTCACATCACAGATATTAGTATCAAAAATAAGTTTTTCTCCCAACAAACAGTTACAATATTTTATATATAATAATCAATTATTATAAGCCTTGTTTGTGGGGAGAGTGGTGCCTAAACTAGGAATGAACCTGTATCTTAGGACACCAGGCTCCACCGTTACAACAGATACATTAACTTATACTTATATACTATTTCACATTATCGGTGGTGGCAGGGGAGATAGATAAGTAGGTGTGTAAGTATATTAAAAATGAAAATGGAAATTATTACCAAAGACCAAACCAAAATCAAAATGGCGATTATTGCTTCGCGCACATTATGCCGGGCCGCAGCGGATCGGGGCGGGCCGCAGCGCAGCGCAAAATGCTTACTTAGCACATTAGTGAAGGGCCGGGTCGCAGCGCATTGACGGATTTTGAGTACAGTGTACTGCCAGATATCGTAAAATGAACACGGGCGCGCGTGCCTGTCAAGTATTACTTACCGAAATTGAACACGATATAAATAAGCATTTAAGAAATCGTATTTATCATAATAAAGATTATGTACCTACATAGCTTTTTTAATAAAATTAATAAGACATTTATTCATTAAACAATAAAATTTAAAAATAACTATTATAATATTAACCTAGAAAATATAAACTAAACTAAAAACTATATATACAATAGGTCGGTTGAACTATCTGAATGGCTTAGCATTACAGATAGTTCAACCGATCCCCGTTGTCCGGCAACGTGCACAAAATGCTGGCTGCTTTTCATTTAATAAAATTGATTATATTGGAAGATATTATTTTTTTAAGATTGGCGGCGCTAGTTGGCTCATGTAAGGCCCTTAATCATTTTTATTTGGTCAATAATGACCGAAACCAAATATCAGAGCCTCTACGAAAGACTCCAGTGATATGTTTATGTGTCAGTGGATGGTGGAGTATTTAAGGGACGTGTAGGGATGCTATCTGGATGATGAACTTGCCTTTGGTTCGGCATTGCCGCTTTCCACAGTTAAGGGTTACGGTCACAAAGTTCAAGTGACCGTTCTGTGGGCAGAATTAATGTTTCTATAGTAATTCACGTTTTAAATTGACATTTTGCCGCTAGATGAGAATGAATTAGGGTTGACGTACAACATCATGGGCGCGCCGTCCGACAACTTGCACCGGTGGCCGGTGCACAGAACACTATTACCCGGCCGGTGCCGTTGGTCAGCGACGTGTACCGCGCCTGTGGACGGCGCCGTCCGCCGGCACGACGATGTCCGCCTGTGACCGGCACCGTCCGACATCGTGCACCGGTAGACGTTGCCGGCAGACGCTGTGACGTGGCGTTGTACGCCGGCCCTAAGGGCTGACGTACAACGTCACGGGCGCGGCGTCCGTCGGTGCGCGGCGGGCGCCGTGTACCGCGTCTGTGCACGACGCCGTCCGCCGGTAACTTGCGCGGTAACGTGCACCGGTGGTCGGTGCCGCTGGACGCCGTAACACGCCGCGACATGCGCCTTCATTTAAAATTTATAAATATCGATAAACGGTACACATAATAGGTAGGTAAGTACTTAGTACATACATACAATGTGATTCCAGAAACAAAGTTACTTTTAAGGTTCGCTTAAATCAACATTGACAACCGTTAACTTGTCAATCACCACAAAAAAAACATAAAATTGAAAACCGAAATTATCAATTTAAAGTAAACACACCACTCCTTACCGCTTACGACGAAACAAGTAGAAACAAAATTACACTTTAAACATCCAATAACAATAACGACGAACAGTAGGTAATCGTCGTGTCAAGTGTAAATCGATTCGTTATCGTTACGTGATCGTAAAACGCACGCGCTGTTGTCGAAATTAAATGTAAATAATTCGATTGACGGAAGGATCGGAAAGCTGTAAATTTTGCAATTCAATGAACACTCCCATTATTTTGTTGAAAATGCATGTAGGAGTTTCATCAATTCTTCACTTACATACAAACTTATTTACAGTACACCGAAAGAAATAATTAGCTGAAGTTGTTTTCTATTTTGAATGTTTCTATTTTAAACTTTATATTGTACATTATTTTGAAATAAATTTTCATACAAAGAACTTAGGATTTATTGCAAAAAAACTACCTACTACAAAATAAAACTAACTTAATATCTAAAAAAAAAAAAAACCTATGAAATAAAAAATAAAAAAATAAATAAATAATAATAAATACAAAGAACTTATTATAAACAGACAATCAGACCCGTAATCTGAAAATCACCTTGATGAAAGAGATAATATTTTTAAATTAATTATCTGCAATGATTTCGGGACTAGCTAGAAGAATTGCAGGGCAACGTAGGTCAAGTTAAAATTTCCAGAGCTTATCTATTTATAGGCTTTGGTACAAATAAACTTAGCAAAGAAATACTTCTTCTAATTCCAATCGATATCGAATGCGAAAATCGCTTTGAAATAGCTGAACGTACATCTGAATAGCTCCGACCATCACATTTGTCTGTAGATATATCACTCAATAGCCTCGAATAAAGTCTGCGGACAGCTAAATTGCTGCCTTCCATGCTATGTGTGCGATATCGATTAAACTTTACTGGTTGACAAAAAGATTAATGAGAGCAATTTGTATCAAGACAGTTGTGGAAATGCGCGAGGAATAAGAGCAGAACATCTATGGAAATATCCTGTGAATGGAATAAAATTGTATGACAGCTGACAAAGCACCCTTAAACCCTACATTTCTAGACAGTACTACTTTCCAAAAATTTGCATATTCTGTAATTTTTAGAAAGTAGTCGATTTGGGAAGTAGACATTTTGGGAGTTGTCCTTTCGGGAAGTAGACTATTTGGGAAAGTGGACGATTTGGGAGAGTGGTCATTTTGGGAGTTGCCGTTTTGGGAAGTAGACGATTTGGGACAGTGGTCCTTTTGGGAAGTAGACCTTTTGGACCGAAAGGGTATAATCGTTGTTATTCCGACTTATTCGTCAACTGGCGAGTGGGGAACTCGCGAGTGCGCGCGGGTTGGCACCTTCTGATTTTACCTATTTTTTTTGTCGTCAACTCGCTTATTCGTAAATTTCGACGTATTTATGTACAGTCAGCTACAAAAAAAGTTTAATAAATTTAATTCCGAACGGCCTCACCGTTCCAAAGGGTTTGAAATATGTACCTAGTGAGCAAAATATTGAAGTGTCGCTGGTTTGGGTATTTAGAAGATGCAGTGAACGGAAATAGACTATTTGATCGGTATAACCTACTAGGTATATTGTCCTCAACCTATGTAATCGAACAAGAAGTATTTTGACTATACAAATATTATTATATATAAACGGATATCACTCACTTATATTGTTAAAGTCGGCAATTAGACCGACAGTTTCGACCGATTTCGACTGTCTTTTTCAAGGTGAGCGCGCCACGCCCGCGTCGCCGTTGACGTTTAAAACGTCGAAACTGTCGGTCTAATTGCCGACTTTAGCAATATTGTTAAAGTCGGCAATTAGACCGACAGTATAAGTGAGTGATATCCGTTTATATATAATAATTTGTAGTAATGGCTCACCATAGTTTTAATTCTAAAATATACAAATATTTCTTGGACCCACTAACTTACTATAAGTGTTATTTTCATTTCGCATTTTATCTAATTTGCCCAAATCAGAGTAAACTCTTTTGAATTCTTCTATTAATAAAGCTTAAAATTACTATAAATAATAAAATGACTAAAAACTAACATTAAATAACTAAAAACTAAAACTACCTATAAATAAAATATGTCATCTAGGAGGGCATCGGGAGTCACGGTGCCCAGAAGGCTGGCAGCATTCCCTCTCTGAATTGCCAACGCAATACGTTGGCAGAGGTAGCTGCCAGCCCTCTGGTCACCGGACTCCTCGACCAGCCGCTTGGACAGCTCTTTGACGAGCTGTCGAGCGTCCGGCCCCCACGGCCCCAGTGTCTCGACCCCAAACGGCGTAAATAGGTAGCTCTAATTCTTCTAATCCTTCGCACAAAATAACAAAATCATTGCTACGCCTAATTTTCTGAGGTTTCTAATATAGCGGTTTCTAAAATGTTTTCAATTGTTTGTTTTTTATTTTTTAATCAAAATTCTCTATACTTTCCTTTCCCATCTAAATTAGATATAAATTCAATTGAACTGGAGCCCAAGTAACTGCTACAATTATTTAGTAGCCGCAAGATAACTAACGAGGTATCAGAACGTTCCGCTCAGGCCCTTGCAAATGTCTACTATTTAGCGTGCAACCAAAGGGTGCACCGACAAATTGTTCCTATTCAATGGTTTATGCACACGCATGTGAAAACAGTAGACTAACTCAATTATTCAATTTGTATGCCCAAGGGGCAGAAAGTATTGAAACAATTAATATATTAAGATCTATGTACTTACATACTTTCTAATACAAATAAAGAATTTTGAATTTGAATTTGATGGCTGAGAATATTTGCAGCTTAAAACCAACAGTTTGTGACTTACATTACAATTTATGGTTACAGTTATTGGTTTTCACATTTAATCGTTACATCGCCATCTTCACTGCTGGTGATCTTAATTTAAATGTATTTTAAAAAAATGATACTAATATTTACTTCCATAGTCTAAGTATATTCAAAGATTGTGGTAATGCTTCCCAATCACCTTGATTTTTTTTTAATTTATTAAAAAAAATTAATTATGTATCGTAATACATAACTATTGTAACTGTATTCTTGAATTTATGTGCTTATCGTTGTTGTAAATTTTTCCACAGATTTTCGGTGGGTTTAAAAATATAACCAATTAAAAGAAAAAGGTTGCATTTAAAAGAAATGTGCTTCAAAATCTTACCTAAGTACATCTTCCCAGAAACCGATTGAGCAAGAATGAGTTACAAACATTAATTCAAACATCTTTGATGACAATTTCAACTATTACAGAAATTATAGTTTAAACATAAAAGTAGCAATCTGAAGTAATCTGAGATTCGTATGAGCAATCGCACACAGACTTATGAGACGAAAATCGCTGTTCGTATGCAGATGACTTACTGCTTCTCTTTTACCATTAACATGCTATAAGCCACTTCTAAACGACCAGCAATTATTGGACTGCTTACTTTGGTATTCCTTTAATGAACATTGTTTTCTGTTTCCTTTATAGATCTTGAATGGAGCGCAGATTATGCGACAATGATTTGTTTGTACATTTAAAGATTTATAAGGACTTTGTCGGTGTACTAATAATTTGTAATGTCGTATGGTTTTTCTTTTAGCTTGTTCATATGTTACGAGTTTTATTCAACTTGAGTCTGTTATTGAAATGTGTCTTTATGTATGTCTACAAGGTCCAATTTTGTTTAAAATGCTCAATTCTTTCTATTTCTTTTTTCTTGGTCTTTCGACATCTAGCTGCTTAAAGGTACATATAAGGGAGATGTCCTTGGCATTCGTGACTCTTTATTTTCCCGAATACCTTTCTTGATTCTGTTGATTTCTTTCTAATAATTATGACGTTTTAAACTATTCATTTATTTATAAGTCCCATATTATGCTATAGTGTCATTTTGCTTGTACGGACAACAGTAGATCAATGGTAATACTTGCAGATTTTAAATCTTACGACACAGATAATAAGAACGGTCCAAAGGCCAAAGTGTTACACTTGAGTTACTGTTAGCTGTACAACGAGGTATAATAATCAATTTAGCCAGTAGTCTGCAGCTAAGGAAAAACTTACGATTTTTGGACTTGGCATTGAAGAGTCCGAAGTTCTATTTCCCATACGTGATGAAAAATAATCTTGTAAATGCTTTATTAAGAAACAGACAGCCGGAACTCTTGAAATTGGTCTTAAATCTCACAACAAAACTTCTATAGCAATAAATTGTAATCAATAGCCAAGACATTAATGACATCAATTAAATAATCGTAAAAAAAAGATACTTATCGATTATATATAAATCGATGTGAAATATTACCATGTTGCGTGCTCTACACTAATATTATTTATAGTCTATATTAAGCCTTTGAATAGACAAATATACGACTTTGAAAAGTTGCGTTATTATAAGTATATTTTAATGATATTTTGAACATGCAAGTTGGATTACATATGGAGTTATTGGGAAGCATTTTATATTCCTTACATCGGCCATTGATATATCTTTCATTAATGGTAAAAATGCAATTTTGAAAACATGAGTTCTCAAAGTTCATCGCTGGAGAGATGATTTCCATATTCACCATCAAATTCTACCGTCGGTCATTTGACTCCCCTTTTTCCCACCTATTCTGTGACGCATAATTCAATTCAATTCAAATACACACATAAAAAAGCACAAACAATAAAATTACAGAACTAAAATACAAAAACGCACGTACAATTTAGGCAGCCTTATTGATAAAATCGATTGAGAGGTGCATGTCGCGTCACAGTGTTGCTCACCTCGGCATCAGCTCAGCTGAAACATGCACCTTTTGCCACACCACTTCTCATAACTATATTAGATTATAACTTACTACTTGATTGATTTTTTGTAAGCTATGTAATTGGTGTATGGCAATAAACATATTTTCTATTCTATTATATTTGTTCCAGGTAACCAACTATTGAGGGAATTTAAGAATATTTAAATAAGAGGTAGAGTCAGAAATACGAGAAGAATAAAACTACAAACAATCAAAAATTAAGTGATATTTACAAAGAGCAAGAATACATACAACAATACGTTCCTGAAATTTTCAATCTTCATCTTTTAATTCTACATTTCGTATACAAAACAGTTGGAGTTCCTAAGGGTAGCATTTTGGCAACATTGTATTTCATACAAGAAACTTCTCACCATCGATCGTTTTAAAACCAATGGTTTCAGCATTCACAACCCGTTGGAAACGTGAGATATGAATTAAACGATCAGAGATAGGCTTTAGATCGCTTAATGGCACAGTATATCTCTTTAATTGGACGAACTTTTTGCTGGAGCACATACTTTACGCAGTGGTATGTGAGAAAAACGCATTCCTGAATGTATGACATTCATCTTGCCAGGTTTGATGGTGGGATAAGGTATAAGCTTTATTTTGTTTAACAAGTAAGTACGTGTACGTAATTTTTAGAATTAGTCAAGTATCTGTTGAGAACAAACTTCAAGATGCTCAATTGACAGGTACTGTACGTACAACTTAAATCAAATCAAATCAATTTATTGCTTCATGTGGTACATACATGGTGTTACATTTTAATGACTCTCACACGAACCCTGCAAGGGCACTGCAACTTAATATACCTACTTAATAATTTTACATTTTATTGTCCATTTTCTCGTTCCAATAAAATTCCATATAAATTACAATAAATTAATTAATTGAATTAAAAAATCAAATAATAATCAATTTTAAATTACAATAAATAAATAAAATTCGATTTAAGTTAAATCGCATTAAATAGCTTAGTCACAAAGTTAGTAGATTTATCACAGTCGAAATATTCTTCCAAAGTATATACTGATACTAAAAGAATTCTTAGAATTCCAATTCCTGTAATCCCCTTCAATCCTGTAATTCCCAGAGCACCTTTACCCCGGGTATGACAACGGGCGGGTTATTTGATAGACGAAGGTTCAACGGATAATTTAGTTATAAGTATATTATTGTATTAGTTTTAAGTTTGACACAATGAAATTAAATAATTCCTGTAATTAGGAAAATTATTGGTCTATGATTTTTTCCGTAATATCTAGGTTCTTCTACTTTACATTGATGAAACTTTTCCGTAAAATTTCCTCAACTATCCACATTCATTATATATTCATATCGTTTATTGCAAGTAAATATACATCGTCATTTCTAATTATTCACTTTCCCGAAATGTCCAGCCAGAGTGACTACTTTACCGAGTGTCCACTCTCCCCAATACCCCAATGGGTATGGATGTCCACTTTTCCGAATAGCCACCGTCCTTAATGTCCACTTTCCCAAATATTCAGTTCATCATCAGTCTATTTATATTGCCCCACTGCTCAGACACAGACTTTCCCTTACATCGAGGGAGCTGGGGCCATGATCCACCACGCGGGCCCAGTGTGGATTGGCGGATTACATGCCTTAGATTTTTTTCTTCTTCTATGGCATGCAGGTTTCATCACGATGTTTTTCCTTCACCGTTTTGAGAGCACTAGGTAAATGTACGTAAGTTTTTCCGTCGAAAAACCCGAGGATAACTCATTGGTACATGGCTTCCCTGGCTGGGAATCGAACCTAGGACCTCCGTATCGCAAGTCCATTGACCCAACCACTGAGCCACCGAGCTCCTATATTCAGTTCACATTCGCGAATATCTACTTATGGCGCTGACATGAGCCAACTAGCGCTGCCAATCTTTAAAAAATCATATCTTCCAATATAATCAATTTTATTAAAAAAGCTATGTTCACATTGTTTATTGCTATAAATATTATTTTTTAAATGCTTATTTGTAACGTGATTCAATGTAGGTAAGTGTTGTAGTTCACAAATGTGCCAAAAACGGCCGTTTTTCGCATTTATGTGAACTACAACTTACCTACATTGCGTTCCCGCTCGCCGCTCATGACTCAAATCGCAGCTGAAGAAAATAGTCCAGAAGTGTGGATGTTTCAGTTTCTACGTAACAAAGTGGTGTGACATTCCTTAGTCATACAATTGTAACGATGTCAGTTTGTCCGTCGATTTGTAAGCGTCGCAGAGGGATTATAAACGAGTACTGCGGCCATAACTATTCTTTATTGGACTAGTTTTTATATTTACAATAAATTATGCTTTGAATGACGTCGAGATATTATCAAGAGAGTTGCGAAAGAGAATTGGAGCTTCCAAAAGTGATACCGGAATAGATGCAAAGATAAAATTATTACATTAATCAAAACTCGTTCTTCTTCTTATGGTGCCGTCTTCTTACGAAGGTTGGCGATCATTATGGCAATCTGCACTCTCGACAACGCCGCACGGAACAGAGACCTGGTACTCTTGCCGTACCATTGGCGTAAGTTCCTGAGCCATGATATTCTCCTTTTTCCCTGCCTTCTTCTGCCCTGGATCTTTCCCTGAAGAATCAGTTGTAGAAGATCGTACTTTTTATTCCTCATTATGTGACCTAGATACTGGAGTTTCCGTTTTTTAATGGTCTTAAGAATCTCCACCTCTTTGCCCATTCTCTGGAGCACTGTCTCATTTCGAACTCGCTGTACCCACGAGATCTTCAGCATTCTTCGATACACCCACATTTCGAACGCTTCCACTTTTTCACTCATTAGCTTAGTAAGCGTCCAAGTCTCAGCCCCATAAAGGAGTACCGAAAACACATAACATCTAGCGATTCTAGTGCGTAGTTTAAAATTTATGAAATATGATTATGAATTATATAATTATTAAAACCAAAATAATTATATTTTTTAATACATAGCTGATTTTGCCATATTTCAGGCCGAGTCAAGCTTAATCAAATCTCTACGTAGTTGAATAAACTATCACTTGTAGATATTTATTTCTACCATAACTTAAACTTAGTTTACTGTTAACCACATGATTAAGCGTCCAACTAAACTAACATTAATTAAAACTAACTGCCTTACCATCAACAAAAGCGAATTAAATTAATAACTAAGCAATCTTAGGTTTGCCTTAAGAGTCTCCTGAGGCCATTGGTGTCCAATTAAAGGGGAATAAATTGGCACCTCCCATGGGGATATCAATAAGCAACGAACCTTTGAGAGATCAATTTGTATGGGCGTCCAGTCTTAGGATTGTGGCAAAGAATACGAGTATATTGTCGTGTAACAGAAGAGACGCTGTAATATTTTTAATTTGCTGACAAAACGAGGAGAACCACTGTTTTTTTTATTTATTTTCTGTTTTGTTTGCCGGATAAATAATGGATTTAGCGAAAAAAAATCATATCTCTATAAAAAATATTGAAAATGGATGAATAGTGAAAAAAAAGATCTCAATATTTTCCAAGGTTACCTTAAGAATGTTACATACTAATCAAAGGGGAATAAATTGGCACCTCCCATGGGGATATCAATAAGCAACGAACCTTTGGGAGATCAATTTGTATGCGTCCAGTCTTAGGAGTGTGGCAAAGAATACGTCGTGTAATAGAACAGACATAGTAGTATTTTTACTATACCTACTACCAATTTTTTTTTCAACTAAGCAACGTCAAACAAAAGATCATTCTCTGCAGATCCTTAATAAATTTATAGATTTTTTTGTTCTCCTTATCTGTACTAAACATATTGAAAAAATTGACCTATAGTAAAAAAAAAATATTCACATTATATTTTCTGAGGTATTATCAAATAGATCTCTATTAAAAGTGCTAATGAGTAGGTAGAGCGAGGGTGTTCTGCTCTCCTTAATATATCGCTATTATCTATTAAATATGAGCTTAACATAAGTTTGTTTTGTGACTTAGGTACGTTTGGTTGTGATAAAACGTAAACAAAACAAATGTTACGTCATATTGCATTTGTCTCCCAGAGACAATCACAATTTCTACCTACTGCCACATCTACCCCAATACCGGACACAGGTGCCCTGGGAACTAAGCTTATCGTCTGGTCGATAATTTATAGAGGAAGCAATCGCTTCTGTTATTACCAATGTGTCGGGTAAAATATTAGATTTGTTGTTTGTTTGCAATGCGCACAATGTATTGTCGGGTCTCCTGGTATATCTCAGCTTTGATATTCTGGCAAGTGGACATTTGGGGTAGTGGACATTCGGGGAAATAGAAGTTCCAAGAAATGGATAACAGACTTAATGGAAATTCGGAGGAAACGATGAACATGCATAGTGTGTGTCGCCGGTTCCGCATGAGGGATAAAGTGTAGATTACTAACAATAGTAATAGTTGTGTAATACCTAGTTATTAAGTAATTATGTATTATTATTTAAAAAGATATGCTGGTGAGAGTGTTTTGCCCCTTTTTCTCCTCAGCGTTGGCACCTTTTCCTTGCAAAGTGGTGTAAATGTAAATTCAAAAATATGTTGACGTGCAAAAATGTATACAACGTGCTTACTTGCCGTGAAATTAAAATGGAACGACTAAAATTGCAGTAAAACATCGTTTAATATACCTACCTATTTTCCGATGAAAGTACCCTAGCGGTCACCCATCCTATCGCCCAACATTACCTACCATCACCCAACTTATAAACCACTTTCTTACCGTATTTGCAAGTGAATAAACATACCTATAAACTTGCAAGCACCAGTCGAGTCTAGCGAGCGGTAACCTGCGCCTGCGCACCCATAAATTGTAATCCGATAGTGACATAAACATGCGGGAGCGATACGTGACGACATGCGATGTCTTATGATATGGTAGCAGTGCATATTCGAGTTTCATTACAGAGTTATTAGGGTACACGACGAAATGCATAATATTAACAGTAGTTATTCATATTTGTTGTACTAATTTCCCGAAGGTTGCCTGGATGAAATCGCTTAAAGTGATAAGGCCGCCTGTATGTACGATGGAACACAGAGAAAGGTGTACAGGAGAGTTTTTAAGGTTGAGATTTTCTCAAAAACTACTTGACCTATTGCAAAAATTATTTCACTGTTTGATAGATAAAAGTTAAAACTATGTACTGTAAAAGAATTATTAAATTCGGTCCAGTAGTTTTTGAGAAAATATCGACCTTATTATTTTTTTATTTATTCAATATATAACTGACTGGTTTACAGATATCACCAAAGCACCGAGTCAGTGGATACAATATAATAATAATATTGAGCCCCCCTCTATACTTATCTCTGTCTTCGACTGTACACTAGCTAATTTTGATTTTATATGTAAACGAAGTATTCTTTTGTGTGCAAATAATGTATATTCGATTTTTATTATATATAAATGGTTATCACTCACTTATATTGTTGAAGCCGGCATTTAGACCGACAGTTTTGACCGATTTCAATACCTATATTCAATTTGATTCGGTCGCGTCATTTCGGTGGATGTAAAGTAACGTAGGTACTTATATGTTTTATTTTGATCAAAAACCGGTTTTTTATGAAAGCGAAGTTTTCACTGTTGGTATCTGAACAACCAAAAATTAAACAAAAATTTACAATAAATTCACCTACCCATTTTTTTTTTCATTTGATGTGCATCACCTACTGTTCTTTGGAATTTTTATATTTTAAGGTTTTTTAATTTTTTGCAACGATTTCTTTCGGAATTTAACCTAATCGTAATTTCTAAGGGCGTTGTGTGACTTTTTTTTGCTGTTTCGATTTACTAAAAAACCTTACCAATTTAATATTTATCATGAGTACAACCCCCAGTTTCAATTTGTCGAATGAATTCGAGGACACCTTATACCTATAGGTAATTACATAGTTAAGTTATCAATACTTAACACACTCCCTTCGGCTTAGTACAGAGAAGAGGAACAGGGTGTAACGTAAAGGGTACCTATATGAAGCCGAAGGGAGGGTGTTCAGTATCGGTAACTGAACAACTTTTGTTCTACGACTTTTCGATTTTCGCGAATTTATTTTTTGACTTTTCATACATTTCGTACCAGTCAGCTGATCGATTTGTATGAGACATTAATTTATTTTAATTTTTTATTCGAATAGTCGTACAACAAAAGTTGTTCAGTTACCGATACTGAACACCCTCCCTTCGGCTTCATATACCCTTTACGTTACACCCTGTATAGCCTTCCTCTTCTGTACTTATAGGTTACTAATTTATGTGGCCTCTCTCAAATTAATTATTTTATTTTATTGTTACTATAGAATTATCGATTCGAAAACTGCCTGTGTTTTTTTAAAATATAATTGGTGCCAAGTTTTGAACCTGCTCTTGTTGAGCCTACGGTTTCAATAAAATGTTTCCGTGAATTTGTGAGCGGGAAGCGTTGTAAGTTATTCTTTTAAAATCAATTTTCTTGTTTACTCTGGCCACTAAAAGCAGGTATTCACTACCCATTACTTAGACCAGAGACGATATGTAGGGTTGTCACTATATATTTTCAGTTTTTCGATGAAGGCTACGGCACTAACTACTAAAATGAAACGTCTGAAAAAAATATATATACCTAGCAATCTTGGGGTGTATATTTAGGGACTGATGAATACCGATACACGATTGGACAAACTTCGCTCGATAGAAAAAAATCACAAACATACCCCTTCCATGCAATTTAAAATGAAAATTATGTCTAAACCGAAATAGTTATTCATACGAAATATATATCAAAATGTAGAGTAGGTAGGTATTATAATTACGAGAGCTTGTTTTAAAAAAAAATATTTTATTGGCGTATTTTAATTTCCCTGCCAAAATTCATCCAAAATCAATATTAATACAAATATGGAGTCACTGTGCCGTGCTCTTCACTCCGCCGCTGCGGGACATCTTCTGTCTCGCGCTCGAGTTTCACAGCTCGCCGACCCTTAATAATTGACGTCTATAATACATACCAAGGCCCGTATTAATAAATCACTCTCAGCTCAAAAGTCAATCTTGAGAACGACCTCAAGATGGCGTTCCTATTAATAAACGTAACTTAGGTGCGCGTTTAGGAATCGGGTATCACGTAGGTAACGCCGTATTAATAAACAAAACTCAGTTCTCAAGAGAACTATCAAACTTACACTTGAGAACGTATTTACTGATTCCAGGCGAACCGCGACTTGAGAAACACATCACGTGATACGCTTTAAGATTGCTTAATTAATAAATGACCTACTTGAGATGGTGATCACGACTTGCGAGTGTATCAGCTGAAATTCGCTGGGCGGGCTTGAGCTCAGACTATTAATACGGGCCCTAGTGAAGCCTTAAATAGTGTCACAGATTTTCAAGAGAATGTAAATAATGAAGATAATTAATTAAATTTATTTTAATTAATAATCTGAAAATTCTGTAGCGGCCATTAATTCCAATCCTAATCCTAAACGCAACTGTCACTGTCGATTATACGCTACATCGGGTTAGAGCGAGCGGGACGCGTATCGAGACACAGTCTGGAATCGCTACAGGCGAACATGAACAGCTTTTGCCTTTTCAAACATGATTAGACTATCATTTCCATTAATTCTAGGGATAACGCACTCTTAGTTTGAGCTATTTTTTCGTCATAAGGTGAAAATCTCCGAATAATATAAAAAATAAAACATTACCTAGATGTTTTTTTTTTAGTTTAATGGTGTTTATTAATAAATAACTATATCAATTTTCAATTACATAACAAAATAAAAAAATTAAAAGTAAAAAACTTCAAAAAAACTCTTCCCATCCTGTGGGAGTGTGCCTAGAATGCTGGCGACGTTCCCCCGCTGGATAGCTAGGCTTATGCGCTGGCCGAGGAACGCGCCAGCCCGCCTGTCCCCGGAAGCCTCACGCATGCGCGACGACAGCTCTTGCACCGGTATTTTTTTAAATCTATTACAAAATAAAAAGTATTTATTCATATAATAATAATAATAAAACTTAATCGAATAAGCCCCCTCTGATCGTTCCCGATGCAAAGGTGCCCATAATACCAGCGGCGTTACCGCGCTGTATGGCTATGGACAGCCTTTGCATCAGGAACGATTCAGAGCGAGGCCCGAGACCGAGGTCCCGCATTCGCCGCCCAATGCCACGCACAAACTCCCTGGCCTCCGCTCCCCAAGGACCCGCTGTCTCAACCGCAAAGGGCACAAACGTGTACATTCTTCCTATTTCAAAATTATTTTACCTTTATATTTAATAAAATTAAGTATTGTTTCCGAAAGACACAATTGCCAACCCTACAAATTAAACAAGGATGTTCTACGAAATCACTTAAAATAAGATCCGATAACCGAATTTTCAATTATGTGTCATAATCGTGGCACGGTAGGTTTCGGGAAATTTATTATTTCTCTGCACAATTTCGTACGTGCAGTCATTTATTACGCTAAGTGCAGGTTCGATACCAAAATTGGCAATGATAATAAGGGTGTTTCTGTGGACTAAAATGTTGTAGAATGTCGAGTGAGATGGTTCCCAGAAAAAGTTTCTAGTACTCGCGATGTCATTTTTCAAAGTCAAAGTCAAAAGACATTGCCACATTTCAATGGAGCTTTGTCCCACCTACAAAACTACGTGACCATTTAAGCTGTATTGTTGGGGACTTATTACAGGTTTCATATTGCATAATCATAATCAGTATCATTTTCTACTACTCTCGCAACTCCTATTGAAGAATAACAAAAACAATGAATAAATCGCTTCGATTTCTTACTATTTTCTGAATTATTAATTAAGCTGCTTTTTTTCGAATCGCAACTTGTACAAAACTTTATTTTAAACCAATAATTTTAATAAAAACGGAGATATTTTTACATTTATTCGTTATCTTGTACAACTTGCGGTTGATGGTGGGGCAGAATCTGGCATCGTCATTTCTTTATTGCAAGTAAGTACGTTGAGTACATTTTTGCACGTCAATATATTTTTTGAATTTACATTTACACCACTTTGCAAGGAAAAGGTGCCAACGCTGAGGAGAAAAAGTGGCAACAAACTCTCAGCAGCACATCTATTAAAATAATGATAATACAATTACTTAATTACAATTACTGTACGTAAGTTTTGCCGTCGAAAAAACCAAGGATATCTCATTGGTTGCCCTGGCTGGGAATCGAACCTGGGACCTCCATATTGCAAGTCCATTGACCCAACCACTGAGCCACCGAGCTGAACATGATTAATTATGTTATTGTAAATAAGGGATAAAAAATCTTTAAAAAAGGGGTAAAATTCAATATATTAAAAATGTTACATCATTAACGGAGGTTATGTAGATAACATTTACCGAATGCTCTCAAAACGGTGAAGGAAAACACCGATTAAACCTGCTACCAAAGAAAAATCTAAGGCACGTATAATCCGCACTGTGCCCCCGGGGTGGATCATTGCCCAATCTCCCTGGTTGTAAGGGACTGTGCTCGAGCAGTAGGGACATGAAAATAGACAGATGATGATGGATAAAAAATAAAACTCATTATTTCCTTGCTACACTGTTAACACAATGTGTAAAGAGCAGTAGCAGACCAACAAAAAACGTCCTTTTACAGACACCTCGTTAAGTGTGCATCTTCGCCACTTTGCCTACAATTACCCGCAAAGGGGCCGGCGGCAGGCAAAATATTTTGATTAAATTGTGGCGTAAACTTGCCCAATTGTCAGTACAATTTTGTGTAATTATTTTGGTGAATTATTTATTGATTTTACATACCATAAACTCGTTCCTGCTTCGTAGCAGTACCAGAGAGAATCTGTGATATATTGTTCGCTTCAATACTTCATTTATTCCACCTTAGCTCTGGGGAACGCTTGGTTAAGTTATGTCATGCATACCTATACCAATTTAGGAAAATTAAACGATGAACATGCATGGTGTGTGTCGCCGGTTCCGCATGAGGGATAAACTTACTAACAATAGTAATAGTTACGTACTGTATAGTTATTAAGTAATCATTGTATTATCATTGTTTTAAAAGATGTGTTGCTGAGAGTTTTTTGCCACTTTTTCTCCTCAGCGTTGGCACCTTTTCCTTGCAAAGTGGTGTAAATGTAAATTCAAAAAATATATTGACGTGCAAAAATGTACTCAACGTGCTTACTTGCAATAAAGAAGTTTGACTTTGATTCAGATTCAGATTCTTTATTGGTAAAAAATTATTTACAGGTCAAATTATCCTTTGAATAGGTACGGTGGAACACAGAGAAAGGTATACAGGAGAGTTATTAAGATTGAGATTTTCTCAAAAACTACTTGACATATTGCAAAAATTCTTTCACTGTCTGATAGATAAAAGTTAAAACTATGTAACTGTAAAAGATTATTAAATTCAATCCAGTAGTTTTTGAGAAAATCTCAACCTTATTGAGACCCCCTGTATACTTATCTCTGTCTTCGACTGTACACACGAAAGCAGAGAAATGTGTACTGGGGGCGTCAATAAGGTTGAGATTTTCTTAAAAAAACTACTGGACCGAATTTAATAATTTTTTTGTTACATAGTTTTAACTTTTATCTATCTAGCAGTGAAAGAATTATTGAAATATGTCAATTAGTTTTTGAGATAATCTCAACCTTAAAAACTCTCCTACACACTATTATCTGAGACGTTAATACTAAGTAACGCCAAAATAGGTACCGTGCGAACCGAATAACTTATATTTGATGAGTTCGTGTTAGCAGTTAACCGGTTAACTTAACTAGTCATTGTTAACCTCACACGTGACAAATGTTAATGTTTGGTTGGCACGGAAACTTCTAACGGATTCGAACCTGGATACCATGGTACTTTGACCGTATTTGAACTGCGAAAGTTGCAAACTGCACCTCACTCGTAGTGCAAAAAAGACCGTACTGTACAGCTAAAATATAAAAAATAAAATATAATAACAAATATCGGATTCAACAAAAAAAATTGGTTTTCTGTGTATTAATTACAATTATCAATCAGATTCGATAATAGGTAAATGACAATGCCAGATTCTGCCCCACCATCAACCGCAAGTTATACAAGATAACGAATAAATGTAAAAATATCTCCGTTTTTTATTAAAATTATTGGTTTAAAATAAAGTTTTGCACAAGTTGCGATTCGAAAAAAACAGCTTAATTAAGAATTAAGAAAATAGTAAGAAATAAAAGCTATTTATTCATTGTTTTTGTTATTCTTCTATAGGAGTTGCGAGAGTAGTAAAAATGATACTAATTATGATTATGCAATATGAGACCTGTAATAAGTCCCCAACAAAATGATAGGTACAGCTTAAATGGTCAGGTAGTTTTGTAGGTGGGGCAAAGCTCCATTGAAATGTGGCAATGTCTTATTGTGGCATATTTAAATCAAAAGGCGAAAGGTTAGAAAAGGCGTTCAGACATCATCGAATCTGTTCAAAATCCAAAAAGAAAATGTGCCACCGAAATTAGGGTCAAAGTTACACTCACAGACAAATTACTTTGAATAATACAATCCTAAAAAGAACCGCTCTAATTTAAAAATCGAACGGAACCGAAACGGATTCGTGATTTATTTTTAAAACGTAACACTGCAGCCAGTAATTGGTCAGCGATTATTCATTCGTTTGAATTTCGGTTGTTCACAGAGGTGGTCTCGGCGTGAATATGAGGCGGTCCCACGATCGATATCGGACGGCAATTTTAACGTGTTGTATGAAATTTTATAGATTAATCGCTCTTATGTCGTGCATATTGAATTTGTTAACATTCACATTTTGTACACTGAGCTATTTGTTGGAACTTTTAATAATGTTAGAAAAATGGTGTAGCGTTAGTCGAACCTTGAGAGAAACATTAACATTGGCCCAATATAAAATAACCTGTCAAGTCCGAATTAAATATTGGACTCATTTATATTATTGATACTTTTTATCAGCGAGTAACCATTTCAATAACAATTCATTACGTATGGACTCTTATGCATGCATTGCCAGAGATTCCGTTAGTGGATTAGTTATGATTCTACATAATATAGCATCGATTTTGTAATCTCATCCATACCTCATGTTAGGTAATTTTGATATAGTTATTACCTAGGCCATCATCAGTCTATTTTTATGTCCCCACTGCTCGGGCACAGAACTTCACAGAGCTCGGGCACAGACCTTCAGAGAGCTCGGGCACAGACCTTCACAGAGCTCGGGCACAGACCTTCAGAGAGCTCGGGCACAGACCTTCAGAGAGCTCGGGCACAGACCTTCAGAGAGCTCGGGCACAGACCTTCAGAGATCTCGGGCACAGACCTTCAGAGAGCTCGGGCACAGACCTTCAGAGAGCTCGGGCACAGACCTTCGGAGAGCTCGGGCACAGATCTTCACAGAGCTCGGGCACAGACCTTCAGAGAGCTCGGGCACAGACCTTCAGAGAGCTCGGGCACAGACCTTCAGAGAGCTCGGGCACAGACCTTCAGAGAGCTCGGGCACAGACCTTCAGAGAGCTCGGGCACAGACCTTCAGAGAGCTCGGGCACAGACCTTCAGAGAGCTCGGGCACAGACCTTCAGAGAGCTCGGGCACAGACCTTCAGAGAGCTCGGGCACAGACCTTCAGAGAGCTCGGGCACAGACCTTCAGAGAGCTCGGGCCATGTTCCACCACGCGAGCCCAGGTTGTGGTGGATTTGGAGGATTACATTATTTCTGTTTTACTTCATTCGTTTTAACAGGGCAAGACCTCTTTACAGCCGCAAACAAATTCAACTTGACATTTTAATTGACATTTGTTTGACATGTATTATTTTTTTTTTTAATTCAATTAATTAATTTAATTTATAATACTTGACATTATACTAAATGTAGATCATTTTATTATAGTTTGTTATTGACAAGGCCTCTTTACAGCCGCTACTTAATTTATTTATTACGATTGTTACTATTCTTAATTAATTATTAATGAATGTATTTTATTTTATTTTATGTAAGTAGTTTAATTACTTTTAGTGACCACTGACACAATACAGTGGGTCTGCTTTTGCCCTTCTGCCTCTTTGTCTATCGAGCCATGTAATCATACATTATTAAAAATGTATGATCACAATATTGTACAATGTATGACGTAACCAAGTGTTCCCTGTGTACCTAAGGTTAAATAAATGAGTATGAGTATGAGTATTAAAAGCATTCAGTTTTTACCAATTTTTCCCCTCTTTTTTAACTTAAATTGTACATAGCTGACCTGGCCTGGGATCGAACCTTGGGACCTTCGTATCATAATTCCAGTGACTTGACTGTGTCACCGAGCTCTTCTCGAAAGTATTACCTAAGTACCACCTACCGTAAACTAGTACCCTGGAAATCTTCGAAACTCTATGCCCAACATCTTTTATTTTCATCAATTAAAACTATAGTGAGCCATTACTACCAATTATTATATATAAACGGATATCACTCACTTATATTGTTAAACTGTCGGTCTACTTGCCGACTTTAACAATATAAGTGAGTGATATCCATTTATATATAATAACAAACATTCCTTCAAACAAAGCCAGCCAACTTCCTACCATACATTAATCTTATAATGGAGACGAAACCAAAGTTGGTCTCATTAAAAAATACCACCACAAATCACAGAATGGAAGCCACCATAACTTCCTAGGGCCTAAGCACCATCATTTCAGTAGCCGTAAGCGCCAATAATTTCCCCGGACTTATGACGTCGACCACCAATTATAATGAAAACAATCATACCATTAAGAGACCAGAGGCGCTCCATAAAATCGTACTTACCTTAACAATTGGCAGAAGACGTTAAAGAAACTATTTCTAATTTTTGGATGTGGTATATCTATGCCTACGCCTGATTAGAAAGATTTGTGTTCCAAAAGTTTTTTTTAATTAGATCAGCAGGGTTACTCTCACCTCTTATAGCGATCCAGTTTAGGTTCCTAAACTGACAATTTGCTAAATAGCGATTCGGTTCAGTTTAGGAACCTAAACTGGATCGCTATAAGAGGTGAGAGTAACCCTTTTTTTTCGGGGGGAAAATCATCTAGATCCTTGCCACGGGGAGGCAAGGATGGTTATGTCGGACTCTTACCGACTAAAAACCCCTCGGTGTTCCGTCTCGCCGCCCTATGACGGAGTCACGGGGAGACTTGCGAATTACTTTTTTTAATTAGATCAGCAGGGTTACTCTAACCTCTTATAGCGATCCAGTTTAGGTTCTTAAACTGACAATTTGCTACAATGACGTCAAACGTCAATGCAGCAAATAGCGACTCGGTTCAGTTTAGGAACCTAAACTGAATCGCTATAAGAGGTGAGAGTAACCCTGCAGTAACCCGTTAGCCAAAGTCTTATTATTGTTGAAAATGTATAAACATCTGAAGTACAATTTCAACTCTTATCTATTTTCGACTAATACCTACCTAATGACTTTTTGAAAATAAAATAAAAACTATGTATTATTGTTCCGATTCGGTAACCCTGAACTGGTAATGGTATCAATTCCATAGTGAGTTTTCTAATTTAAAATGAAAATAGTGTTAAGTACCTTTTTCTAAGTTCAAAGTTGGAAAGGGCCCCTCAGTATTTTTAAACAAGTCAGATTTAGTTTAGTTTTAAAAAAATGCATCCGAGAAATACTATGAATTACAGTGGAATTAGTGACAAAACGGACCGTAGGTATCAAAAAGATATTGCCACATTTCAATGGAGCTTTGCTACAAAACTACGTGACCATTTAAGCTGTACTTTTTTTTTTTTTTTTTTTTCCGTGGGGAAATGCTTGTGCATACCCGCCGCCTCAGGGGTAGCGACGGGTTATGTCGGACTCGCACCGACTAAAACCCCACGGTGGCCTCCTCCGCGCATTGTGGGGAACTCTGGGATCTCTGTTGAACTACACCAGAGTTTCCCACGCGCTTGCTATTACGCACTCCCCGGGCCGCTCGAGGCGGGCCCAGCACGCCCGCAGCGCTTGGCTGCAGCGGGACAGGACCACTCTGTACCCGCTGCCTTCCGTGGGTCGCCGGATTTATCCGACTGGACGGCCTCATCTGACCGGCCGCGACCCCGGGTGCCCCTACCCAGGGGCTAGTTGTGACGCATGGGGAGAGCATTGTCGCCTCCCCGGCGGCGTCGTCGCCGTCTTCGGGCGGGATCGGCTCGCTCACGGTCGCGTTCTGCTTCCTCCTTTCTGATCATTACGGTCTCGCAGAATAGGACCGCGGCATCCCACGCCGCCCGGCTCCCTAGCATCGCCCTTACAAGGGCCGATGGGGAGAGGTCATGTCCGGTGGTTTGGACCAGGATCCGACGCTCGGTCTCGAACGCAGGGCATTCCTCGAGCGTGTGTTGTGCGGAATCCTGGTCAGCTCCGCAATGGTGGCACTGCGTAGTTACCTCCCTCCCGATTCTATTCAGGTACACACCGAAGCATCCGTGTCCGGTGAGTACCTGAGTCAGCCGGTAGGTGACGCTAGACTCCATCTCCAGCCAAGCCTGGAAGTTTGGCAAGATAGCACAGACTATGCGTTGTCGCGCGCTCCGTGGCTGTACCTGTCATTTTGTTGTTGACTTATTACAGGTTTCATATTACATAATCATAATCAGTATCATTTTCTACTACTCTCGCAACTCCTATAGAAGAATAGCAAACAAAAAATCGCTTCGATTTCTTACTATTTTCTGAATTCTTAATTAAGCTGTTTTTTTTCGACTCGCTAGATGTACAAAACTTTATTTTAAACCGATAATTTTAATAAAAAACGGAGATATTTTTACATTTATTCGTTATCTTGTACATCATGCGGTTGACACTGGGGCAGAATCTGACATTGTCATTTAATTGGCAAGTTTGTTACAATATTGACAGCTTTTATTAATGTTGATGTATTTTTTTTACCTATAAATCATCGCACTGCTGGGCAAAGGCCCTATCTCGTCCTCCATAAAAGTTAGTTTATGGTCATTGATCTCATATAAACAATTATATACACAGTCTGCCTTCTAAAATTGTCCGAGCGCAAAGAAGATCCAAACGAATGAATGGACCCTCATTTGCTTTATTGGACATAATTTGGACGTTAACAATGGACCCTTATTTGGACGTTTTTTAAATTGTTTTGGTAAGATCTTTGTGTATCTAGTTGTGTATAGGAGATCAATGTTTATGGTTCATATTATTATACGAATTCAGCTTCACCTTACATACCTTCTCCATAAAATCTGAGCTCAGTTGCTTTCTAACCTCCTAGCTCTTTAATGGACAATTATGCATTGTGTATTTAGGAGCGGTCCACTCTCAGATTTAGACTGATAGTCGGCTCTCGTTAGGCAGATCATGAGTTAGTGCGCATACAGACATACCGACACGCATGCAAAACGCGGCCGCTGAGAGATTTATACTGTTTTCTAGTGTGATGTAAGACCTTGACTATTAATGTTAGAGCTAGATATTTTAATTAGGTAGCAACGGTAGTTTTTGTGGGAATTAGGTATTTCGCTCGAGATAATGCGAGAAGATCGACAAATGTATCATCCATTATCTTCTAAATTATAATATAAATCATTTTTCTTTGGTTATTCTTTTTAAAAATGGTTTTTTGTTGAGGTGGCATCGTTTTTGCATTTGTTAAAGGCCTGACAAGAGCCAACTAGCGCCGCCAATCTTTAAAAAAATATATCTTCCAATATAGTAAATTATATTTAAAAAGCTACTTAGATAATATTTATTATTAAAATAGTACTTACTTATTTATCATACATTTTTCAATATACAATATCATAATTGCGACAAGCTAAGTTGTATGTGCATAATCATTCAACCAATAAAATAATGATCAATAGACAATTAAATTCATTCAACTTTCAATTAACCTAAATTCAATATCGATAAGAATCAATATCGTTATTCCATAGACAATATTCGAATTCAATTTTCGAATCGCTCTGGCGTTCGATCGTGACCAATCGCGATATCGGATTCCCGCCGTTTTATGAATAAATCGGCATTAAAGCCATTAAAGAGCATCTTCGTCATAAAACAGCGTAGATCATTAAACAAGGGAGACGCCTTTTGGCAAAGATTTAAGTCGTCAGATGGTACTTATCATACATCGGCCGCACGCATTCGAAGTGAGTTAATTTCATACATTGGTTGACGGACAACCTAAAAACTGATGTTTTAAATTCATTTTATTTATTTATTTAAACAATATTGTCACAGCATAACATTCACTTAACCAATGCGCTGTGCAATTTATATCATATTATTGTATAGCCTAATTCAATTATTAATATACTTAGTCAATTTAATTAAATGATTATTATTAGATAAGTCAATAATTATTATACAATATACACCTATTCAGACTATGATTGCGCGTGGCCTATGTATAGAACGGTCCATCTGACAATTTAAATCTTTGCCCTTCGGGGTAATTTATCCTGTGGTGTTACCGCTGCTCTCAAAATTATTTGCCCATGTCTGTGTAGAAATATTGAGACTGTAATACTAGGCGTATGCAAATGCATCTATATGGCATGAAAAAAAACAGTCTATGGAGAGAGCAAACGTAACTGTAGTGTCAATACAATTCTAATTCTGATTTATTTTTTCATTAAAAAGTATAGCATTACAGTTTATCACCTATGCACTACACATTTCATTTAATTATTAATTAGATTATTAGAATATCAATTCAATTATATGTATTACAGTTATAATATTCAATACAATATAATACTCATTATTCCATTAAATATGTATAATATTTAAAGTCATTTAAATTATATTATATACAATAAATAATAACAAGTACAACACAATAATAAAATGTCAATTATTCTGATGTCTGGCGTTGAGCGAATTCAAAGCAGCAACGAGATGTACCTCGAACGTCGTCGATGAGAATGGAAGACTATTTGTACCCACGTAAAATTGATCGAATTAGGATCTCCACTTCTGAATGCTCCAAGTAAAATGGTGTCGGTCAGAATCTGATAATATCTGGGTGTGCATTTTGAGCATCACGTTTTGTGACGCCAATCGTGAGAAAAATATCACGATTGGAGTCAGCTGCGACATTGTTTTAGTTGTCGAGACTTAAGTTAACTATTGTATCTATGGAAGAGCTCGGTGGCTCAATGGTTGGTTCAATGGACTTGCGATACGGAGGGTCCCAGGTTCGATTCGCAGCCAGAGCAGCCATGTACCAATGAGTTATCCTCCGTATTTTCGACGGAAAAAATTAAGTATATTTACCGAGTGCTCTCAAAACGGTGAAAGAAAATATCGTGATGAAACCTGCATGCCGTAGAAGAAGAAAAAAATCTAAGGCATGTGAAATACGCCAATCCGCATTGGGCTCGCGTGATGGAGCTAGGGCCAGCTCCCTCGATGTATACTCAGAAGCAAAGATAAGCAGTGGTTGCTAATTATTCCAAATGCAGATACTTACCACCCAGAATTTGTTTTATGCATTATGCCATGCTCGGCGAACAAAAAATGATGAAAACCTCATGCGGCCGCCAAAAGATCAACCTTCTACGTCAATGCAATCAAAAGATATGGCCGTTTATGTAGAATTTTGGCACATGGTATGAAAACGCAAAAAACTCAAAATCTAGTATAGGGTACTTCCCGTTGACCTAGAATCATGAAATTTGGCAAGAAGCTAGGTCTTATATCACAAGTAAAGAAAAAAATACTAAAACTGTAAATTTGGGGTTCCATCACGAAATAATTTATCTTTGCAATTTTTTTTGGAAATTTCAAACTTATATCTGTAGTTAACGCCTGGTATGTCGATGTATAACGTTATCAGCATCGAAAACGCATATATAAGTTTGTTCCTAAATCGTTAGAGCAAATGTTATGGTGAAGTTGCACGGAACCCTCGGTGCGCGAGTCCGACAGCCGACTTGCACTTGGCCGCTTTTATTCTATGTCCACGTTGCTTCTTTCAGATATACAGGGTGTAACGTAAAGGGTATATGAAGCCGAAGGGAGGATGTTCAGTATCGGTAACTGAATAACTTTTGTTCTACGACATTTCGATTTTCGCGAATTCATTTTTTGACTTTTCATACATTTCGTACCGGTCAGCTGATCGATTTGTATGAGACATTAATTTATTTTTATTTTTTATTCGAAAATTCGTAGAACAAAAGTTGTTCAGTTACCGATACTGAACACCCTTCTTTCGGCTTCATAGACCCTTTACGTTACACCCAGTAGATTCCGCCTGCTTACTATCAGAGTTCGATTATTTATCCCGATGATCTTGGCCCTACTTCCATCGGCAGTTCCTTGCTACATTCAACTATGTAACGTATTCAATATCACCCAGAATTCCCAAGTTCGCGGCCGTGGAATCCTATTGATCCGATAGCATCTCCGATGGCCGGCCCCCAGATAGTGCGAAGATTGACAAGAAAGTGGGCGACGCGGGGCACTTGGATGCCCTTGATTGACATACTAGGTGTTAATGGTGTTCAGGATTGTTCTAGCGTTTGTTCGTTGACGCGCTCTGGTTTGCTGAAGTGAGGGTATTTTATTTAACAAATAAGAATAACATTTGCTGCGATCAATGACTTATAACATCTGGTAGATTGGTTCTCTTGAAAATGGCGGGAAACGACGGTTGCAAAATTATTTGATAATTTTTTGTTTTATTGTCTACAGTGGTTATTTTGAGATTAATATCACGTTAAATTAATCAGAAAATGTTCGCGAGTGACAGTATGGTGAATTTGTTGGATAATTTGAGCAAGATCTGCGGTTTCAAGCTTTTATCAAGAGTTCCCGCTACAAGCTCGGGAGTGAACGTGACTGTCGAGATGCTTCGTCCAGAGTGATGACGCTACGGCGTCTCCTCTGGATGAAGACATGAAGACGCGGCTACCCAGGGTGACGACGCTACTGCGACTCCCCTGGAGGAAGATAGAAGACTATTGATTATATTGAATTTTCTGTAACATGACATTGGCAAATGACGAACTATCGAGTCCATTAATAAAAATAAATAAATAAATAAAAAATCTGGTAGACGTTGAGCTTTTTGCCAGTTACATCGTCTTCGCATGTCGGAGCCATCGAAAGATCCTGGTAACGGAACTCCTGAGGAACTACCGAGGAGAAAGTTATTTGGCGTGAGAGCCTCTTCATCGGACGGATCAACAGACAAGTGTGAGTGGACGAGAGTTAATAGTGTAAAAGACAGCCACCCTACGAGGTATACGGTCTCTGGGAGATTGCAAGGAACACTAGATTGGATTGATCTCACCGAATTGCAGCTCCGCTGTCGTCACAAGGATAGGACCACCTGAACCATCCCACAGCCACACTGCCCACATCAATATTCTCTGAGTTACATCAATGAGCACCACATTTGTGACCAATTCGAATCACAATTACCACCACCGGTTTTTCGCGCGAAAAGCGAACCACGAGAGTGAGAATGACAGTTGTTGTGTTTTTTAGTAAGGCAAATGCGCCAGAAGATCATACAGCCTTATAGCATTTCCATCGTCATCATTATCTTTTCTAATACCAATTCCATTAGATTTTAGGATTCTTAACAATAGTATGATCCGCTTCAAATAGTACCGTCAGCAGTACTTCCTCATTCGGTGCGACTTCTTTGAGACTGTTGGCCAGTGTCCTTTTTAAGTAATTTACTGTTCGGATATAGGGTTATAAGAGATCTTCTACGATTTAGAACTTGATGAAAAAATGCCGTGAGCAGGACTTGAACCTGCGACCTTATCATTCCGTGACACTCTCTTACCAACTGAGCCACCACAGGCCACGCCACGTCCACCGAAAATCTTCATCGTATTATACATACTTAAAGGGTATGTTACGCAACTACACCAAAGGAAATCGCGCTCCTCCCTTCAAAAGAAATCCATATTTTTTTCGCTTCATGACACATCAATTCCAGTTCTTCCAAATGACAATGCCAGATTCTGCCCCACCATCAATTGCAAGTTGTACAAGATAACGAATAAATGTAAAAAAATCTCCGTTTTTTATTAAAATTATTGGTTTAAAATAAAGTTTTGTACAAGTTGCGATTCGAAAAAAACAGCTTAATTAAGAATTCAGAAAATAGTAAGAAATCGAAGCGATTTATTCATTGTTTTTGTTATTCTTCCATAGGAGTTGCGAGAGTAGTAGAAAATGATACTTATTAAGATTATGCAATTTGAAACCTGTAATAAGTCCCCAACAAAATGGTAGGTATCTACAGCTTAAATGGTCTCGTAGTTTTGTAGGTGGGGCAAAGCTCCATTGAAATGTGACAATGTCTTTTATCAATATCTTTATGCATTCTAATTGTTTTGTAGAGTATAGGTTTCTTAATATTAATATACTGGATTTTTGGTTATGTATATCAAAATATATAGGTAAGTACCAGGTTTCAAAATATGTTGTGTAAATATTTTCTGTGACGTCATTGACTACTTCATCGGTCTTTATAACAGCTGTTCAGTTACTAGGACAAGAAAATTGTCTACAATTATCACATTGACTACAAAAACATTGGAATCTCAATGTCGACCTCAAACAATCTCGATTTACCGAATAAATTCGTTTAAGAATCGTGTCCAACATTTTTTAATCGAACAACGAAGGATCGATGACGACTGCCCTGGCAAAACCAATTTACATTTTCACATAAATTTCTTTCCAAAAGTAAATTCTGTAAGAGATTGGTATACAAATGTTTTTGATGAACGGTAAAAGTTATTTTGGTTTTACAATTTTTATAGGCCTTTATGTCCGTATCGAGTGCTCGATAATACTCATTGAGAGTAAGTTATTGTGAATCGCAAAAAAGAGTTGATGGATCGCGGAAAAGTAAGCTTAATTCGATTTTACGATTTCAAAAAGGACTAAATATTGGCTTCTCTTCTTAACCATAAATAGATGGTTACTCTTACGTTTAGTCATTTTGAATACCCTCGTATTAGATCTGATGGATAGAATGAACCATAAATTGAATTCAAATTTTCATATTTTGCTGTTCAGCTAATCCATTTTGAAAAAATTGTGTCACCCTTTTGATGTTCAACACTCACCGACTTCAGTCTACTCGTGACCATGATGGCTGCAATGCTGTCGAAATATCGAGACATCAATAAAGAAATGTTTAACACGGTAATTCCCGTTTTATCTAATTGATATGAATACAAACCGTGTAAGTTTAAAAAGTGAAATCCTAGAATTATGTGGTTATCCGATATCAATATATTTACTTAACTATTGTTTTATAGTTCATAAGTATGAATTTTCGTAACAAAATGGGAGTTTAATGTGTGTTTTCTTAATTATAGAGAAACAATTCTTACAAGCGCGGTCCCCGTATACTTGATAGGCTTATTCCACCTTGGTCATAGTACACTTAGGTCACACCTTGGAATGCTTCCACGTACGTCACACCTATTAAAGTTGAAAATATCACTAGTCGACTTAGGTCCCGATCAGTAATGTTGGCCGACTGAACTGTTGTAGAAACTGCAAACGTATTTTCTGTTCTGTTAAATGTCTTTTATCTTTCTCCTATAGCAGTTATCTCAGCTCCATGCTTATTATGAATAATGCTTTTGTTTCATTAAAGCGTAAAAGGTGACCTGGCTGATTTAATATACGATCGTGTCTGGTCAACTCTGGTCCCTCGACGCCTTTATCGGCAAAGTCGGTGCGTAACTAATTCTTTAATTGACAACATTTTAACATGTTTACAGCGTTTTTATGCCACATAAATACAATTTAAAGGCAATTTTTGGCAGAAACCGTGGTGTATTTTATTTTTAACGGTTAAAAAGTTTGTTAATTGTTAATTTTTTCAACAAAATGTGGAGTTTCTGAAGAAGAAGAAAAATACTGCATTAAGGGACCTTGGGATTTCTCCCATTTGAGTTATTATCGCTACTCACGCACGTTTGGAAACTTTTAGAATAGGCATGTATTGGTAATCTACTGGTTTCTGTAAATTGAAAAGAAAGTCTCTATCTAGCTCCCAAAAGAAACTTAGGCCTTGGGCTCTATGAATATATATGTGAAAATAACTTTTAAGGGCTTACTTATTTGTACGAGAAATTTCTGAAACATTTTCAATTGAACGAATTGTCGACACTGGGTGTACAGGGAATTCTCGACTCAGCGAATATACGGCAGTCGACCCCACGAATATTCAAGTCTACGATGTTTGATTGAACAAATTTCGAAAGTCTTTAATTAAATTGAGGTAATTTTGGTAAAGTACGGTAAGTGGCGAAAATCGGGCGGTGTATATTTACTGCATTGAATGTACGGCGAGGGATGTGAGATGAATTGGATGAGGTATGTGTGTTATTGTATGCCGATATGTGTGCTATTATATGCCAGGATATGTGTGCTATTATACCAGGATCGCTATGTGTGCTATTGTATGCGCGGATCGCTATGTGTGCTATTGTATGCCAGGATATGTGTGCTATAGTATGCCAGGATATGTGTGCTATTGTATGCCAGGATATGTGTGCTATTGTATGCCAGAATGTGTGTGCTATTGTATGCCAGGATCGCTATGTGTGTTATTGTATACCAGTATCGCAGCATATGGAAGTTCATCGTCTCTACCTACCTCTGCAGGGAAAAAGGGCGTGAGCTTATGAATGAATAACTAAAAGTTGGCAGCAAATAGTAGAGGCATCTGTGTTTTCTTCTAAACTACATATACCCCCGTTGTTAAATACCTATGTTTTTTTCGGTTCGTTCGACCTTCAGTGTCCTCTTTGTCACATGACCCAGCTCTATGACAAAAACATGCAGTTTCCTGTTGCTCCATATTTCCGCACCAGTTCACTTGGGTCCGTTTAGAAACATGACTTCTTACTTAAACGACATTTGTCTATGCTAGTTTCTTTACCTAAGACAAACATACTATTGTGTAGGTAAGGTTTTTCTAAAGAAAGGGTTATACTTAGTTAGAGTCAAATCTCTTTATTGCAAGTAAGCACGTGGTGTACATTTTTGCACGTCAACTATTTTTGAATTTTCAGTTACACCACTTTGCAAGGAAAAGTTGCCAATGTTGAGGAGAAATAGTGTCTTCTTCTATTCGTATACACCTAAAGGTTTAAAGGATAATCCATTGTTTAAGCCTTCGGTCCCTTTTTACCTTCACGCTTTATAACTAAGTGTGAAAGTGACAACGGTTTAAGGGAAGGGAGGTTAAACTAGATTTATGGTTAACAGCAACAATATGTAACGGAAAAAGGAATATAGGATACCGAATGGAGGGGTCTAATATCAGTAACTGGACAACTTTTGTTCTACGATTTTTCGGTTTAAAAATTAAAAAATAAAATTAAGTTCTATCCCTACATTTCGATAAAAGCTAGAACACATTTTCAAGTCATAATTTTTTTAGCCGGCGCCGGGGCAGACCTCGGCGTAGGTGGAGAGACGATATCGTTAGATACAGCGATCGGTGGCTGGAAGAGGCTCAGGACAGGGATGGATGGAAGAGGACGGGGGAGACCTTTGCCCAGCAGTGGGATAATTCATAGGTATACAAAAAAAAAATTTTTTTTTAACAAATGTTACAATTTTTTTTGCAATTTCAGCCTAACTTTTATCCGGAGAATATAATATAGGGTAAGTACTTCATATTTTGATAATTATAGGTAGCAGTTAAATTGTGTACGCACGAGTGATACCTATGAATAGTTCTGTTGTAAAAAGTTTAAAAATGAATGGGAAGATATGAGATCGCACCATCTCACTCTCCTTTTTGACTTTCGTGACAAATACAATATAATAATCATGATGTGACAATGAAATAAAGTGTTACCATTGAAGGGTTACAAATTAAAAACTTTATCTTGACATTTAAAAATAATAACGAGCATTGCTGTCATCACGGATGACCAATCAGTGCTTGCTAATTTTGTAAAACGACAAACTTAATTTTGCGATGTAAAAACAGTGCAATTCATAAAATTTATTAGCAATTTTCAATTTGGGAGCGGAAAAATTAAATTTGTAAAAACCGTTCCATGTTCAAAAGTGCCGACGTACTTTTTTTGGAATTTCGGAGTCGCGCTTCGGGTTTTATAATAAAACATGTGAACTGGAATGTCGCAAATTACAAAGATATGTTTACTTTTTTCTTGTGGTTTATTTCTCGATTTTTAACTTTATTTCCTCTGGTTAAAGATTATGGAAAGGTAAAATTGCAGCAAAATGTTATTTGTATGAGGATGTAATTACTCAATAATATGTCACGTGGACGTAACATAATAAAGTCGCTGATTTTTGCTCGGTTATTGATTTTTTGACGTCACTTTACCGTTAAGTTTTTGACATTATACCCATAGTCATTTTTTATTTATATTGTAGACAAAGTAACGGAGAGCTGTTCCCATACAAGTTTTTATTGCATAAACCATTGAATTGAAGCCTGATTAATATTGTAAATTAACATCAAAAAATCTAGTATTCGCCCAATTAAAATGTTGTAATTAAGGTACCTACTTATAAACGCAGAATAAAAGTTATTCACGTTTCAAAACTTAAGCCACCTTTAACTATCAGCGTAAAACGTCACAAAAAATCTTTTGGGATATATTTTTTTTCTTCCAATGGGTACGTACATCATAGGTACATACAGCTAAAAGCAGATCAAGTGTAACACTTTGAACCGTTCTTATTATTTGCGTCATAACATTTAAATGTCATATAAAAATCGTACTGGAAGTGTTACCATTGATCTGCGGTTGTCCGTACATTCTTCATGAGATTCAAACCATTACACAGGCCGTTCCATTTACATTACTTATTCGTTTAATAGTAAACGAATAAGTAATGTTCATGATCCTAGTATGAATACTTGAAAGAAAAAATATGGACCAACCTTAATACTCAAAACAAAATATCATGTTACAAATATTATCACGTACACCCTAGTATCCGAAACCGTTACTGTAACGCCAGAAATGATAGCTCGCTCGTAAATTCGCCGGTCGGCTACGATGACAGCTGTCATTACGGCACCTACCATTACGTGCGCGGGCGCCGAATTTCACTTAACCCCTTATAATTTTGATGCGATCCAGGAACGTGACTCCGACACGTAGACGCGGACGTGATTTGTGAAACAGTCGATTTTGGAACTGATATCAGATATAGGGTGATCTGTTTTTATACGTCAAAGTTATCGCGGTTTACCGTGCTTAAACTCTTCTTGGAATGGTAACTGTATAACGACAATAAAAAAAATGACGGATATTATGTTATTTATTTATTTTATTAATGGACTCGACTGTTCGTCATTTGCCAATGTCATGTTACAGAAAATTCAATATATACAATAGTCATCTATCTTCCTCCAGGGGAGTCGCAGTAGCGTCTTCACCCTGGGTCTGCGTCTTCTTGTCTTCATCCAGAGGAGACGCCGTAGCGTCATCACTCTGGACGAAGCAGTCGAGCTGCGTCACGTTCACTCCCGAGCTTGTAGCGGGAACTCTTAATAAAAGCTTGAAACCCCACATCTTGCTCAAATTATCCAACAAATTCACCATACTGTCACTCGCGAACATTTTCTGATTAATTTAACGTGATATTAATCTCAAAATAACTACTGTAGACAATGAAACAAAAATTATCAAATAATTTTGCAACCGTCGTTTCTCGCCATTTTCAAGAGAACCGATATTATGTTTATTGTTGTCGTATTTAACGGTTTATTCCACATTGGTCATAATAGACTTAGGTCACACCTTGGAATGCTTCCACGTAGGTCACACCAATTTAAGATTATTACGGGTCGACTTTGGTCACACCCATACTTTTAGATTATAGTTTACCCTTCACGGAATGAATGTGTAAAATATTTTTTGAACTCTTGCCTTTAATTTAGATATTTAAAAAGCTTGATATTAAAACACAACTTTCCTTTAGGGTAGATTTCAAATAATCTCAAATAATGCCGAAAATGCTACAAATATTATCCTGCTAATTAATGAACTGATTAGCTTGAAATAGTAGCAATGTTGTAGGCTGATTAGTGTCTGGAGTGAAAGTGTTATCACAGGTTTTAGATAAGATTCTGAGTCTAGTATAACAGTGTTTGACTACAAGGTCTACAATTGGGGATAAATAGATAGAGAGAAGGACGAACGGACGAATTGAGAGACAGATAAATTAATTGTAGACATATAAAGAAGTAGTAGATTATTTTCTACCTTAATCTCAATTGCCACCACCCTTTACATAACCCTCCGGGTGCTCGCGAAACGTAATTGAAATTAAACAGCGCTCCAACCAGCAATATTGTAATGAGCGCCAATCACCGAGCTTTTCAACAACACGTCATATTTCCATCGGGGATTGGGCGATACAGATTCTCGACTTCGAATCTTGAAACGGACAGAGTCAAACTCAAACTGATTGGTTTCCATTGGAGCTAGCGGAATTGATGCTTCTCTCTAAAGTTTATCTGGAGCGTTGATCTCGACGCTGAGTCAGCCCAGGCGTGGATCCAGGCACGCGAAAATCGGTCAAATGCGACTCGGAGTGTGAACTCGCTCATGAGTCATGCATGATCGATATAGTGAATTCCTACAAAGGAGATGTTTACAAAAGAAGAATGTATATAGAATATATACTATAATATTTTGCCCCCTGAAACAGAAACAATCACAGGTGCCATTAATTTAAATATAAGTACCTACCTATACCTTGTTATGAGATTTTTTTAAAGATTGGGAGCTATCCCAAAGTTCAAGGTTGCATAAACCAATTCGCTGGTTGCCCCCTGGGACGGTCATCAAGACTCATTAAGGTTAATATCGAGTTTTGAGCGAATATCGATTTAAATGTATCGATGAAAGTTTTGATTTCGATCGATTATGGAAACCTCCAGGCCATATTTACGGATGGCATTTAAGTAATGATGCTTTTAAAAAGTCATCGGTGTCCGAATACTGGGTTTTCTTCGTGTGGCGTGATTTGGGAGAGGCATAGGTATGTCTTGCAGTCGACTGATACGGGATGATGGTGATGGTGTTAGAGCTGAAGGCTGGATGTGGAGAAGTAAAACTATGAGCTGATGCAGATGTGGTTTATTGGACTAACTTTTACAGACTGACAAAATAGAAAAACAAAAGCATTCAAAAATGATATAAAATTCCATATAAAATGATGTCACCTTTCCAGCCAGTTGCCAACATCCTGGACCCCGGTGCGAGCGCCATATCTGGGAGTGGCAACTGACTGGAGGTCGAGTAGAAGGCTGGAGAAGTAAAACTATGAGCTGATGCAGATGTGGTTTATTGGACTAACTTTTACAGACTGACAAAATAGAAAAACAAAAGCATTCAAAAATGATATAAAATTCCATATAAAATGACGTCACCTTTCCAGCCAGTTGCCAACAGATGGGATTCAAACCCGGGCCTCCGAAACAGAAGCCGAGTGCCCTAACCGCAATGCCACCAAGTTCTCAAGTGGAGCAGTTATTGTAATAAACCACATCATAAATAGTTTAGCAACAAGGTCGTTTTATCGCGATCTTAGAATGCGACTTTAATAATTAGAGACGACTTTTGGACGCAAATTAACTATTTCCGTTTGAAATGTCGTAAATATTTCTCTATTTTGTGACACTCGTAAAGTGCAATTAAACTACAGTATGTTCTAGTATTCGGTTATAATTTTTAGTTGCGTAATGTATAATACGATGAAGATTTTCGGTGGGCGTGGCGTGGCATGTGGTGGCTCAGTTGGTAAGAGCGTGTCACGGATGACAAGGTCGCAGGTTCAACTCCTGCCCACGGCAAGAATTTTTTCATCATGTCCTATTTTATCATAATTTTCTTTAATATTAAACTTCTATGTATATTATTTTACTGCCAAATCAAAATATAACATACCTATATACAATTTGTATCAAAGTATAATAAAATTTCCAAGATAAGTATGTAAAATAGATATGTAATTTCAATAAAAACTCATTATCAAACAAATAATTTTATTTACAATTTAAGTAGTTACGCAGAGTAAGAAATAGTCCCAATGGCATCTAATAAACCATCTAATAAAGCAATCTGGAGGCATCGGGCTAAAACTCATATTGCTTTGCAACTGAAAGATTATTTTAAGTACTAACACAGTTATTAAGCTTTTAATATATACTAACACACAATATGGACACTCAAGTTTGAAATATATATTTTTTTAATTTCAGTTACAGCCTTGGAGGCTTTTGAAAATGACGGAAATCGACGGTTGCGAAATTATTTGATAGTTACAGTTTAATGTCTACAGTGGTTGTTTTGTGATTACTATCACGTTAAATTAATCAGAAAATGTTCGCGAATGACAGTATGGTGAAATTATTGGATGATTCATGCAGGATCTGAAGTTTGGTGCTATAGTCAAGAGTTTCACTACGAGCTCGGGAGTGAACGTGACTGTCGAGCTGCTTCGTACAGAGTGATGACGCTACGGCGGCTCCTCTGGATGAAGACAAGAAGGCGCGGATACCCAGGGTGACGACGCCCTAACGGGGTCTTGCGGGCGTCGGATCGGGGGGTCCGGCGCTCGCTTAGAGGTCCCGAGCTGTAAGGCGTCTCGTCCAGTGTTCCGAGGCGCCTTAAGCGGAGGTATAGGGGAAGACACCCGAGAAGGGCCCACGAGGGCGGCCGCGGACGAGGTTGTGGTTGCCACAACCTCGTTCCAAACGCGATGCGTTGAATTATATTTTAAAAAAAAAGTGACGACGCTACGGCGACTCTCCTAGATGAAGAGAAGTCGATATGATATTTTGAATATTCTGTAACATGGCATTGGCAAATGCCGAACTGTCGAGTCCATTAATAATAAGAAATAAAGGCCTTAGATTTGCGTTTTTGAGTTTTCAATACAAGTCGGACATATAAAGACAGATGCCGCACCAAACGATTATTGTTACCTAATGTATTGTACCTATATATTCAACTGGTGTTATGTGCATGATGAATAAATTTATTTTCTTTCTTTCTTCTTTCTTCTTTCTTCTTTCTTCTTTCTTCTTTCTTCTTTCTTCTTTCTTCTTTCTTCTTTCTTCTTTCTTCTTTCTTCTTTCTTCTTTCTTCTTTCTTCTTTCTTCTTTCTTCTTTCTTCTTTCTTCTTTCTTCTTTCTTCTTTCTTCTTTCTTCTTTCTTCTTTCTTCTTTCTTCTTTCTTCTTTCTTCTTTCTTCTTTCTTCTTTCTTCTTTCTTCTTTCTTCTTTCTTCTTTCTTCTTTCTTCTTTCTTCTTTCTTCTTTCTTCTTTCTTCTTTCTTCTTTCTTCTTTCTTCTTTCTTCTTTCTTCTTTCTTCTTTCTTCTTTCTTCTTTCTTCTTTCTTCTTTCTTCTTTCTTCTTTCTTCTTTCTTCTTTCTTCTTTCTTCTTTCTTCTTTCTTCTTTCTTCTTTCTTCTTTCTTCTTTCTTCTTTTCTTTCTTTCTTTCTTTCTTTCTTTCTTAAGAAAGATCTTTCTTTCTTTAGATGTAGATATTTTTATGACGTGTATGAGAGTGTGCTAGTGATAACAAAGGCGGGGACCTGTCCCGCAAGGAACACGCCGTTTATAAAAACTCATACATTATGCTAATTCATATTTCATGTCCTAATTGAAATGCAAACGGACCACAGATATGAATGGAGTAATCTTAACACCATCTCTTATGAAGAGGCAATCTCGGTTTACGATAGGTCAGTTCTACTCAGATAGCCTTCATTGATAAAGACTCGCTTTCAAACGTATGATTTATTTAGTTAGTTTTAATTATTATTATAATAGAAGCTATTTTCTCTCCTCAGCAGCGCTGTCATATTTTCTTTACAAAGTGGTGTAAAATTAATGTAAATTCTACTAGTATTGCTGACATGCACAAAAATCTGCTAAGTACTTAAAAGACATTGCCACATTTCAATGGAGCTCTGCCGGTTTTGTAGGTAGGTGACCTACAAAACTACGTGACCATTTGAGCTGTATCTATCATTTTGTTGGGGACTTATTACAGGTTTCATATTGCGTAATCATAATCAGTATCATTTTCTGTAACTCCTATAGAAGAATAACAAAAACAATGAATAAATCGCTTAGATTTCTTACTATTTTCTGAATTCTTAATTAAGCTGTTTTTGTCGAATCGCAACTTGTACAAAACTTTATTTCAAACCAATAATTTTAATAAAAAACGGAGATATTTTTACATTTATTCGTTATCTTGTACAATTTGTGGTTGATGGTGGGGCAGAATCTGGCATTGTCATTTAACACAAATATTAAATACGCATAAGTGGATATATCCATTTTTTTAATACATTGATATTAGGTAGACTTGGAAATTTGACGAAATTCGTCCGAGCTTAGAAACAAAAACACATAATATTTTCACAATAATAATATATTTTTTAAATCAAACTAATAAACTGACCATAGGTACTGTATAAACTCACATAATAGCAAGGTACGAACAATAGCAGATCAATGGTAACACTTGCAGTACGATTTCAACTCTTATCATCGATCGATTGGTGTGGTAGCGTTGGCTGATCGACGGATACCGGTCGATGAAACGCGTCGCACCGATGGCATCGATCGACGATCGATCGATTGGTCTAGTAGAAACTATCGATCGACGTCGACTGTTCCATTCTACCATCGATCGATGCCGTTGATCGATGATGGATCGATTGGTGTGGTAACACCCTTACGACGCAGATAATGAGAACGGTCCAAAGTAAGTACAAAGTGTTACATTTGATCTGCTTTGATGTGTACGGTCGAAGACAAAGAAAGGTGTACATGAGAGTTTTCAAGGTTGAGATTTTCTCAAAAAGCACTTGACCGATTGTAAAAATTCTTTCACTGTTAGATAGATAAAAGTTAAAACTATGTAACTGTAAAATTATTATTAAAATCGGTCCAGTAGTTCTTGAGAAAATCTGAACCTTATTGAGGCCTGTTTAGGCTTATTACTGGCTGCTTTATTTTTAAACCTTATGTCTGAGTGACACAGAACCATTATAAACAGATTACATTGAACTTTCATCAAGCAAAGGCGTGATTTTCATTGTATATCTCGATTATCCATTAAATATCCAGCATTATCAACCAAACTCATCATCAACCAACCCGTGGCTTCGCAAGGAGCCAACAAGGCCCCCTGTATACTTATCTCTGTCTTCGTGTGTACTACCGTAAAAAAACTTAAAAGTAAAAAGAAAAAAATTCATCATGTTCTAATTTATTCACCGAGCATGGATAATGCGTAATTCAAATTCTGAGTGAAAATTTTTTTTTCCAAAATTCCACTCCAACCCCATTTACCAGTGAAATATATGAAAGAAACTAATTACCCGACAACCATTAAAAAGCGTTTATCTAAAGCACGCGTCCAAGCGCTTATGAAGACATAAAATTATAACGCTTATCGCTAATTATGACATGGTATAGGGTAAGTCCGGGGGAGATGGCCATACGGGATAGATGGCCCACCGAAATATTTCGGAAACTTATCACCAGATGTCGCCTGTTAGCGCTCAGTTCGCTTCACATCGTACCTAAGTGCAACGTCACAGGAATTTTTTGGCGAAAAAAATACGAAAAGGGAGTAAATTCCTTCTAATTTGTTCCGTATACTACTAAACATTTTTAGAGGGTTTATGTTTTATGTCGTGGTGATATGATTTTGTGAAAATAAAGGGTTTTTATGTATTTTATGCATAGTTCATGAACGGTGTCGTGTTATAACCTCAAAATTTCATATGAATTGTTTCTACTTGTTTACATTATAGGTATGGCCATCTGTCCCGGGCAATTAGGAGAGATGGCCATGTATAGTAGGCGTATGATGGCCATATGTCCATCTAACCCTGATACACTTTATTTTTTATTGTGTTGTTCTATTATGTATGAACTATTGACATCTGATGAGTACATATTGAAACAAGGAGGTGTGTAGAAGAGAAAAAAGATTGAAAGACCAAAAAATAAAAAATAAAGTAAGATTGAACCTAGTCAGTCGGAAAAAAACCCAAGTACGGCGAGGAAGCGAAAGTAAATTAGGAGAATATCTGACAGCAGTGAAGAAGATGCCGAACCGGTTTTGTGTGATGTATCAGACGGAGACGGCAATAAAGAAGATGACAAAGTATACAATTAAGTACTGGTCATCTCTCCCCTACTCATATGGCCAACTCACCCGGACGCTACGGGAGAGATGGCCCACTGTGTTTTTTTTAAAATTAGTTTTAAGGTTCATCTTGCTTAGAATTTGTTACTATTGTGATAATTATCCAAAATATAGAAGTCCAAAGTTTATTTTAAAATAAAGATACATACAATAAAGTCTATACTTTTATTTTGACGGCTCTCCAAAAAAACTATGGCCATCTCCCCCGGACTTACCCTAAGTGGCCATAATTCTGATGTTTGCCGTGATTATGATTAAGTACGGCCATTGATTCAAAGGGAACGCAGATGTGACATCATGGGTCGAACGAAACATAATTTAATCAATATGCCACTAAACAAAGTTGACAAGGAAAGAGAAAAAATTGAGCTCGCTAATTGCAATTATGTTCATAAAACTGGAAATATGATGAAAACTGATGTTTGTTTGTGAAAAAATACTAGTTTCTTCGGAGCCGGATGCAACTGACTGACAGTAAAAAAGAGTAGGTAAATATAAATTTTAAAAATTAAAAAAAAACTGAAGAATATTCGCAGCCAGTCGCTACCAATGTGAAATGACAAACCAAAAGAAAATATTTAATGATTTGACGCTATTTTCAAATTAATCAAAATCAATCAAATATTGTTTATTGCATATAAAAAGTAACACATAATAATTAACAAAATTAAACTATTTCATGCAATAGGCAGCAGGTTCAGGTGTTGGTCTTTTGTGATAGTGTGCTTGATAAGGTACAATTAAAAAAGAACTAATGTATATAATATAATTATGTATAAAATAAAAATATATCCATAAGTATCAATGCGTCCATACCGCCGCCATTACATAATATATCCTTGCATAATGACGAGGAAATAATTTAATTTTATGTACAAAATAGCTCGGTTGAACGATCATGAATCATTACAGATATCTCAACCGATCCCCGTTGTCCAACGTGTCCAAAATGCTGGCGGCATTTTTCCTCTGGATAGCCAAGCCGTTAACCATTAGGTAGTGTGACCTAAGTCGACTCGTGATATTATCAACTTTATTAGGTGTGACCTACGTGGAAGCATTCCAATGTGTGACCAAAGTCTACTATGACCAAAGTGGAATAAGCCAAACGAAATATACAGGCTAAAATTAAGTCTCTCCGGGGCTTTTTGAAAATGGCGGGAAGCGACGGTTGCGAAATTTTTTAATAATTTTCAGTATGATGTCTACAGTGGGTGTTTTGTGTTTAATATCACGTTAAATTAATCAGAAAATGTTCGCGAATGACAGTATGGTGAAGTTATTGGAGAATTCAAGCAGGATCTGAAGTTTGGCGCCATGGTCAAGATTCCCACTACGAGCTCGGAAGTGAACGTGACTGTCGAACTGCTTCGTCCACAGTGATTGACGCTACGGCGTCTCCTGTGGATGAAGACATGAAGACGCGGCTACCCAGGGTGATGACGCTACGGCGACTCCCCTGGAGGAAGATAGAAGACTATTATACATTGAATTTTCTGTAACATGACATTGGCAAATGACGAACTGTCGAGTCCATTAATAAAATAAATAAAAATAAGTATCTCCGTTGTTTACTAAATCTATGTAGAAAATAATGATCGTAGGAAAAACGAAGTATAACCAGAACTGGGTGAGAATTATTCACTTTTTGCTTAGTAACGATAAATTGGTGACAAATTGCTTGTAATTGTAAATTAGTGAGATGACTTAGCTCGGTGAGAGTCCAGGTATGACGTTTAACATATTTTCTGGAATTACTTCGTCTCATCATTTATCTCTTGCAAAGGTTGGAAGTTGATTTGTTTTGTTCATTTAGTTGAATATTTACAATTTTTTTTAAAGTTTTTATTTTGGGTATTTTAAAGAGATTGCTCGATTTTACCAATTATTTTTTAATCAATTGTCTTTATTTATGTAAAATATGAAATACGTATGTCGTAATAATTTATTTTATTAGAAATTGTAACGATCTTCTATCATTCATATTGACGTAAATTAACGGATAGTCGATGTTATAATATAATATTTTCTGCCCCTAATTCAATACTCAATAAAATTACATTAAATTATAACCTAAAATAATAAAAAGACTAAAAACTAACTTTAAAAATCTAAAAACTTTAACTAACTATAAATAAAATATATCCTCTAGGAGGGCATCGGGAGTCACGGTGCCTAGAAGGCTGGCAGCATTCCCTCTCTGTGTTGCCAATGCAATACGTTGGCAGATTTATGTTAAATGCATCTAGGAATTTTAGGTTCAAAATAAATTACGACTGTAAGTAAATACAGTCTGTCTTATTATGTAAACAAATATGATCGTCTAATTACCTGTTGTGATATGACACTGATGGAAATGATTGATCGAACCTGATAATCATTGTGAAAATAAAGTGATCCGATCTAATAATGTGACGTCTATCTAGAACTGTCCAATAATCACAGAACAGCTTAAAATGTTAGTGGGGTAGTTTTTGTTTACAAAATAAGACACTTGATTTGGGCTTCGGTATAGTTCAATAGTCTAATAATTATACCATTTCTAAATGCCAGAAAGACAATCACAATAATTGATTTTAAATTCAATTAAAATTCAATCCAATGATTTATTACTTGCACAAGTAATTCATATCACATGCTCCCGTAATGCTCTACTTACGCAGTTAGCTGTAAACGTGACTTAAAATTAAATCCACGATTTAAACACTCTCTAGTTTTAAACGAAGTGTGAAAGTTACAACATCACGGTGTAATAGAAGTGAGGTTTAACTAGATTGATGGCTAACGACTTTAATGATTGATTGTCGAGTGCACGAATTAATGATAAATGATGACGGAACGTTAGTTAATTATTGTTAGTATGAACACAAAGAGCATTAAAATATGAAATCTTGAACAGATTTGGTAAACTACTGAACTACTTCGAAAATTTGGAAATAAATATCTAAGACAGTGATTATTTTTTTTAAAAATCATTTTCCTTTTTTTTTAAATACCTATAAAAAAAAATTATAAAATCGTCCGTCGCAGATCATTGTCCTTTGTAGTTATCTTATAATATTCATTTAAGTACCAAAATAACCTTAAGGGAGTACAATATAAACTCAATTGTTGTTATTTATAAATCAGTTAAAGCTCATTTCCTTTAAACCATGTTATTGAACAAGACGAAGAAGAAGTATCAGTATTGTAGTGGTGAGGATATACCTATATATAGCTTAAAAAAATCTAACAATTAAAAAAAAATTAACCGTAGTTTAATTTAATAATAATAATAAAAAAACATGTTATTGTCCCTTTCACACTTCGTTAAAAACGTTAAGTTAGAAAGGGACAGGACGGCCTAAACGGTGGAATAACTTGAAATCACTTTTATGAATACGCGCCAATGAATTTAAAAGCTTCCTCTAATGGGAAGTCCGTTATAAAATTAAGATAATATTACGTATATGAATTTCCCATATTGCGTATTCATATATGGGATATGCGCGTGCGCCGGTCGCGTGGACTGCATGCGGTGAGCTACTCGTCGCTGCCTTAGCGAGATGACGACTACGGTCCGCGTAATGCAGTAAGGGGCAAATCATTTTTGTTAAAGCAACAATGTAAGAAGTAAATGTTCCAAAATTTTAATATGTGAAATTTTTAAAAATTTTCATACCTATTTTATTTGACTTGTTCATAAAAATGTCATCATCATCATCAGTCTATTTATATGGCCCCACTGCTCGGGCACAGACCTTCCCTTACATCGAGGGAGCTCGGGCCATAATCCACCACGCGGGCCCAGTGCGGGTTGGCGGATTTCACATGCCTTAGATTTTCTTTTTTTTTTCTTTTTTTTTCTTCTACGACATGCAGGTTTCATCACGATGTTTTCCTTCACCGTTTTGAGAGCACTCGGTAAATGTACGTAAGTTTTTCCGTCGAAAAAACCTAGGATAACTCATTGGTACATGGCTGCCCTAGCTGGGAATCGAACCTGGGACCTCCATATTGCAAGTCCATTGACCCAACCACTGAGCCACCGAGCTCTCATAAAAATGTGAATGTCCGATATGGCCAGGAAAGGATGTCAAATTCTATTTATCATTAAATTTTGAAATTATGACGTGCATAAAATATGAGACAAACTGTATACCTACATACTTATAGGTACTTACAATAAACATAGCAAAGTTCATATGAAAGTTTTTAATAGGTGTAAAGTAACACACTGAAGTTTAAATATATTTTGACCAATTTCAAAAAATATAAACTAAATAAGTTACATAGGTATCTAGGAAATGGTGTGTAACATACATAAGTAGGTACCTATATTGCTTTCTTAATAAATAAATAAAATAAATTGACGGCTTGGACGCGGTGTTCTATCTATGACTGGTAGAGGTCAGTCACAGCTAGAATACCGCGTCCAAGTAGTTACTTTTTATATATATATTATTTTTTTTATTTCTATTTTTTTCCATTTTATAACCTTTTTTAAATTCTTTAATGTAAATATGTAGGTAACATGTTTTTTTAAATAATACTTTTAACAGAAGTGTTGCATTAACCCATCCTAAACTAAATAGTGCTGATTTATTGACATTTTATGATGTGGACGTGATCAACATTAACCACTCGCGCTCACCAACTAGGGGGTGTTCAAGTTTTTACATAGCGCTAATTGCTAATACACCCTGTATAGCGTATTGCCACATTAGTTCGACATAAGCAGTAATGAATACAAATAAATAGGTCGATTAGTTGCTCGGTCTTATGAATTCTTTTTTAATTTTGAAATATATTAAATAACAAAACAAATAGCTTCGTCATCATCATCAGCCCGTATCAGTCCACTGCTGGACGTAGATATCTTCCAAAGCACACCACTCGATTCTCCGCCTTTTGCATCACGTCTCTGCCATTTAATTAAAAGAAACAAAAAACTCGCCGACTGAATCATTACTTTGTTTAAATTTCTATAGCCTAGTCACTCCTACAATCAAGACGAATCTAACGACACCTTAAAGCCAAGGATACATTAGGGGACAAATGTCCTGCGACACGTGTCGCCAGGGACGTCGGGTGAAGTAGCGCGACGTTGCCGGACTTCGCGCGACATGTCTGGCAACATCGACGTCGCTACGGACATAAGTCGCGCGATGTCGCCAGATATATCAAGCGAAGTTTCGCGAAGTCGCACGACTTCGCCTGACGTCGCTACGGACATAAGTCGCGCGATGTCGCCAGATATGTCAGGCGAAATCGGTCGGCTTCGCTTGACATGTCGCCGATACATGTCGTAGGACATTTGTCCCCTAGTGTATCATTGGCTTTAGGCTGCATGGTGGAACATGGTGGAAAAAATTAGATATCCATACTCACATAAATAGAGAGATAAGAGAGCTCAGGTGCAGTGGTTGGGTCAATGGACTTGCGATACACAGGTCCCAGGTTCGATTCCCAGCCAGGGCAGCCATGTACCAATGAGTTATCCTCGGTTTTTTCGACGGAAAAACGTACATTTACCGAGTGCTCTCAAAACGGTGACGGAAAACATCGTGATAAAACCTGCATGCCCTTGAAGAAGAAAAAAAAATCTAAAGCATGTGAAATCCGCCAATCCGCACTGCGCCCGCGATGTAAGGGAAGGTCTGTGCCCGAGCAGTGGGGCAATATAAATAGACTGATGATGATGACTCACATAAATACACTCGAAAAACGTAACCCAAGGAGGTTGCGCAGTTTGGTTAAAAAGCTTTGTCGTTTCAGCGCAAATGTGAATCCTGAAATTAACACTACAAAAACCTAAACATTCTCAAAGACAACTTAAACCAACCATAATAATTCCAACTAAAACAATGTCGTGCAAAACGGCCACGTCTGGTCGTGAGACGGTCGCGGCGGTTTTCGCGAATAAATCAACGACCGAAAGACGATCGTCGATCAGGAACGGGCCGATATCGACCGATCGATGCGATATTGCCTAAACTGGATGGGGTCAATTCACGAACGAACTATTTCTCACGGGATCGTCTTCGAGGCAAGAAGAAATGGTGAAACTTATGGACAAGTAAAGTTGTGTCATAAATGCTATTTTACCCTTGGCACTACCAGTAGTGTCACGAGAAAAATCTTATGTAACACTAATGACTACGTTCTTAGAGGCTGAAGGAATTACCCATATATTTTTCCTTTATACTTAAAGGAAACAACTTAACTTAACCCTTAAGGGCCTGATATGAGCCAACTAGCGCCGCCAATCTTAAAAAAATAACATCTTCCAATATAATCAATTTTATTACAAAAAGATATTTACAAAATGTTTATTAGGATGAATACTATTTTTCAATATGCAATACATGACATAATTGCGACAAGCTAAGTTGTAGTTCACAAAAGGCCGTTTTTCGCAACAACTTACCGACATTGAATCACGTTATAAATAAGCATCTAAAAAATAGTATTTATCGTAATAAACATTTTGTAAATAGCTTTTTTTTAATAAAATTGATTATATTGGAAGATAATATTTTTTTAAGATTGGCGGCGCTAGTTGGCTCTATGAAGGCCCTTAATTAATATTTGAAAATATGATAGAAAACAGAATTATCCGAGAATGTTTCTATTTATAGGAATACTCGATAGAAGAGGTGTTCGTAAATTTTTGTGTTCTTATTAAGGATTTCCCGCATGACTCATGGGTGGAGGTGGATCGTTTAGTTATTTCAATTAGTCATCACATCATCATGAATCTAATCATCCTCATAAACGAAATCATCCTTAATCTAGGGGTTTCAGTTGCTTCAGCCTATTGGTACTCCCCTAGACGAAAATATTTATGTTTTGATATTTTCTTGCATATGCGCTATTCGAAACGAAAATCTAAATGATAAATGGAGAAAATTTTTCATCACGACCGGGATTCGAACCCAGGACCTCGCCATTCCGTGGCACGCTCTATTCCAATAAGAGCCATCGTGATATTGTACACAGGTCGTGAATTTTGTCTACATATTCGTCTTAGGGACGGTAGCGACATCTATCCAGTAATTGTAAAAAATTCTCCATATATGGAGAATTTTTAAATTTTTTTTTTAATGATAAATTTATCATTTAGATTTTTGTTTCGCATACTTAGCGCATTTGCAAGAAATTATCAAAACATAGAAAAAAGGAACGCGTCATCAATTAAAAACATGATTTCTAACTGCAATGTTAGACATGAATTTTAGTAATTACACAATTACTGGATAGATGTCGCTATCGTCCCTAAGACAAATATGCATTTTGTCTCCATGGAGACTATTATTGGAGTAGGTATTATTGACCAATCAACCAAGGGACACGAGATCATTTCCCGTCCTTTGTTTTAGGTATCTCAATATTTTTGCCACATCAACCTATTCTAAACTCCATCTGAAATTGCTGATCTGTTTACTGGAGGTTATAGCTTGGGTCACGGGTTTTATTTACCGTGATCGCTGAAGTATCTTTGACCTATATCGATTTGTCTTGTTGTAATTGGCTGTAACTCTAGTATTGTCAAGTGAATATTATTTATGAACTAGCTGTACCCCGCAACTTCGTTTGCGTAGAAAAAGTTCTATTCTCAGATCACATACCGCCATGGTTTATAGAAAGAAAGAAAGAAAGAAAGAAAAGACATTTATTCTGACAACACACCATACAAACACAAAAACAATAAAATATACATGTATACTTAAAACTAGTGGTGGTGTGCAACGCCGGAATAAGCATGCTGCCTCAGCATAATGTCCCCGCCGTGCCAGGCAGGCACGACTGGGACGCTGGTTTTCAGGCAGTGCCTATGAGCTGTCCGGATATCTCAGCTATCTCCTAGTGAAACTCCCGTCAAAATCCCTTCAGTAGTTATGGCGTGATACTTGCACAAAGTCACAGACAAACAGACAAAAATTCTAAAAAATTTTGATTTGGCATCAGTATCGATCCTAAAACACATTACAATTATTCTTTTCAAAAAATGTACAGACACAACTTTTTTACAGTCTTATTATATGTATAGATTAGGACCTTTCTATTTAATTCATTTTCTTTCTGTAATCTAGATTCCGGCAGGTAGACGGTTTTAATCACGAGCTTATGGTGAACTGGCTCTTACATCTGTCACAAGTCTATGAATTTGACATTTCCAAGGGCGAGCTCATGCTAAACTTACGCTCAATACTGCATATAATTTTCAGTCTTAGCTTCTTCGTTATCATAGTTATCGTCTATCTATAACGGGTATATAGGTACGTGGGGGAAGAAATCCTTCTTTTTTGGTGTTACCATTCTATCTACGCAAATCTCTCAGACAGAACAGCGGACCCTCAACAAGCATGTAAGGAAGCTTATACGTCGTGACCTTCGTCGCTCCAATACACGCCGCATACAAGAGGCAATTGAGCAAAATCGAGGGTCAAAAGTATTCATGCAGCAGTTGGGGAGAAGCCATCTGACCAAACTGAAGTCGGCGAATGGCAGAACCGTCACTTCCAAACCAGAGATACTCGCTGAGATCGAAGACTTCTACGGCCGATTGTACGCACCTCACGCACCGCAACCTGAGCCTAGTACCGATGATCCCCGAGCCACGCTAACACGCCATTTTACCGAAGACCTGCCTGATGTGAGTCTTGACGAAATCGGACTGGCTCTCAAACAGCTTAAGAATGGAAAAGCCCCCGGTGAAGACGGGGTTACATCTGAGCTCCTGAAAGCAGGTGGTACTCCTGTCCTGATGGAGCTACAGAAGCTTTTTAACTCCGTCTTACAGAGTGGGAGAACTCCGAAGGCATGGCACAGGAGCATCGTTGTCCTGTTTTTCAAGAAAGGGGACAAAACCCTATTGAAAAACTATAGACCTATCTCTCTCCTGAGTCATGTATACAAGCTGTTTTCGAGAGTCATTACGAATCGTCTTGGACGGAGATTTGACGACTTCCAGCCCCCGGAGCAGGCCGGGTTTCGCGGAGGATATGGCACCATAGACCACATCCACACAGTGAGGCAGATTATACAAAAGACAGAGGAATACAATCGGCCCCTGTGTCTTGCATTTGTGGACTATGAGAAAGCATTTGACTCTATCGAAACCTGGGCTGTTCTGCAGTCCTTGCAGCGATGCCAAGTAGACTGGCGATACATCGAGGTGCTGAGATGCCTGTATGACGCCGCCACAATGACCGTCCAAATCCAGAACCAGCAAACAAGATCTATCCAGTTGCGTAGAGGTGTGAGACAAGGAGATGTTATATCACCGAAACTCTTCACAAACGCGCTGGAAGATGTCTTCAAAACACTGGACTGGAATGGACGTGGCATCAGTGTAAATGGCGAGTACATTTCACACCTTCGGTTCGCCGATGATATAGTGGTCATGGCTGAGTCGCTGCAGGATCTGCAGACAATGCTGGATAGCCTTAATGCTGCTTCTCGCCGTGTCGGACTCGGGATGAATTTGGATAAGACCAAGATCATGTTCAATGATCTGGTCGTCCCGGAACCAATAGTAGTCGATGCCACGGTCCTCGAAGTTGTTCAGAAATATGTCTACTTAGGACAAACTCTGCAGCTGGGTAGGAACAACTTCGAGAAAGAGAGTGACAGGAGAATTCAGCTGGGCTGGGCAGCGTTTGGGAAGCTACGTCATATCTTCTCGTCTTCAATACCACAATGCCTAAAAACTAAGGTCTTCAACCAGTGCGTCCTACCAGTGATGACCTACGGAGCCGAAACGTGGACATTGACGGTGAGACTGGCCCACAGGTTCAAGGTCGCTCAGCGAGCTATGGAAAGAGCTATGCTTGGAGTTTCTCTGTTAGATAGAATAAGAAACGAGTATATCCGCCAGAAGACAAAAGTGGTTGACATTGCTCATAGAATCAGTAAACTGAAGTGGCAGTGGGCTGGTCACATCTGTCGTAGAACCGATAACCGATGGGGTAGACGAGTTCTCGAATGGAGGCCACGAACGGGTAAACGTAGTGTGGGACGCCCCCCGACCAGATGGAGGGATGACCTTCGCAAAATGGCTGGCAGGGACTGGATGCAGAGGGCCGAGAGTAGGGTTGATTGGCGCGCTTTGGGAGAGGCCTACGTCCAGCAGTGGACTGATACGGGCTGATGATGATGATGATGATGATGATTCTATCTATGCTATTTTGAATCTTAAGTCAAAACAAACTAAAGTTCACAACATATTTAGGTGATGCTACAGCCATGCAAATCGCATAGATTTGACATAGATTTTTCTACAAGGACTATCTATCTATTTCTGACAAACTTACTTGATGATTGACCCTCAGCAAATTGACATGCAACCAGTTAGCTGAGCACCATCTAGCTGTAGTATTGAACGTCGTGTTCAGCCACTCAGCTAATCTACATTTAGACGTTTGTCTGAATGGCGTTGTTCAATTAAACAGATAGCTGTTCAAACAGCGTCTATTTGAACCAGTTTCCGTTTTCAGTTTCAGTACGTTGATACGGACGATTAAATCGAAGATATTTTTTTTATTAATTTTTGAAATACTTTGATATTATTTATTCGGTACTTAAGTAGGTATATACTTTCCTAAATAAATTAATTAAATAACCCGCCCCTTGTCGTACCCGGTGCAAAAGTGTCCATAACGCTCGCAGCATTGCCGCGCTGAATAGCTATGGCCAACCTTTGCACCAGGTAGGACCCGGAGCGAGAGTCATAACCCATATTTTGACTTACTTATTTAGAAACTTACTTAGTAGTTTTCCTTATGCATTATTACCAATAATTTGCGTAATGTTGTTCCAATTTCTCGTAAAAGCTTATAATAATGTTACAATTACGTCGCAAATATTTATCGATCACTCAACTTTTCTCTTGTTTCGTTCACTATCATCAACCACTTTTAAGGTATAATCGAAGACCATTTTTCCAATAGCTATGGAAATGAGAATCTCGTTTCATATGGGACAATTAGGTCCCAAACTTTCCGATTACCAAAACCTATAACGCCCTGAAGTGGTTATTTGACCATGCTTACGACAGCGGTTGTCAAAGTTTCGAACCAAGGACCCCTTGTCATCCTCAGTCTATTTTTATGTCCCCACTTTCATGACTGGAAAACAGAGAAAGGTGTACAGGAGAGTTTATAAGGTTGAGATTTTCTCAAAAACTACTTGACATATTGCAAAAAAATGCACTCTTTAATAGATAAAAGTTAAAACTATGTAACTGTTAAAGAATTATTAAATTCGGTCCAGTAGTTTTTGAGAAAATGTCAACCTTATTGAGGCCTGTCGACTGTACCAAATCGTTATTTTGCTTTTACATTTAGAGGCTTTCCCTCGTAGTTCAGTTGCGAGTACACGTTGAAAACGATCGTACAAGTTAAGCAACGCTGGCCGAGGTCAGTACGGTAGAAGAAAACTTTTCAGTCAGAATTTGCTCAACAGAAAAAGTGTTTGCTGATACTGTTAAATATGGCTACAAATGGACGAAGATAACATCAGAATTCACTCTGAGGGGTCTAGATCTAGACCCCCACTTTTGGGAGCCAATGTCTTAATGTCAACGTTAAACGTTACGATCAAAGTTAACATTTATGACACTTAATTTGGCCGGGTCGTAGCCGACGAATCGGTAGCGTAATAATAAAGGCAAGTAACGACACGGGCTTTGGGCAGTTTCTGTTTTGGTCCAAGGTTTAAGCGGAATAGAATAGAATAATCGTTTATTTGACAGATAAAGTCAAAGTCAAATTTCTTTATTGCAAGTAAGCACGTCGAGTACATTTTTGCATGTCAATATATTTTTTTAATTTACATTTACACCACTTTGCAAGGAAAAGGTGCCAACGCTGAGGAGAAAAAGCAACACATCTTTTAAAACAATGATTGAGGAGAAAAAGTGGCAAAAAACTCTCAGAAACACATCTTTTAAAACAATGATAATACAATGATTACTTAATAACTATACAGTACCTACGTAACTATTACTATTGTTAGTAAGTTTATCCCTCATGCGGAACCGGCGACACACACCATCCATGTTCATCGTTTAAATAGTCATCTATCCTGTAATACGCCTTCTTAACAAGTGTTCCTTTAATGAAATTTTTAAATTTCCTCTCTGTCAACGTCCTGACACTTTCTGGCAACTTGTTATAAAAGCGAATACAGTGCCCCATGAAGGATGTACTAACCTTACGTAGTCTGAATCCGGGAAATGCAAGTTTATCTCTATTTCTTGTAAACATCACACCTATGCATACACTTACAATATAAGTAATAATATTTAAAAAGAGAAACTAAATTTAGTTACAACCATGAGGTAAAATAGTAGGTAGCACAAGTAGTACTGCAGCGCCAATAAGGTCCCAACTCAGCGTGTGCTATACCAGAGGGTGTAGCGCTGATATTCTGTTGGGGCCGTGCGGTCGGGAGCGGAACCAAGCAGCAGTGAAGCGAAATGGAGCAGTGTTTCACATGTAAACAGTAGGAATGGAAAGGTCCCAACTCAAAGTTTGCCAACGCACCATGGAGCGCAGCATACTGGGAGTTATGGGGCTGCCAGCTGTCAAACTCAAGCGTGAGACAGAAGATCCGCTGCGGCGGAGTGAAGAGCACGGCACAGTGCTTCCATATTTGTGTTGTTATTAATTTTGGCAGGGAAATAAAAATACAACAAACAAAAGTCAGATATTTTTAAAACAAGCTCTCGCATTTAAAATACCCTTCCGGACGCAGTTCGTCTCGCCATCGTTTGCGTCTCACTCACCCGGCGATGAACTATAAATATTATATCGCCGAGCGAGTATCGCTGCGTCTCTTTTGTTTACACGGAATGTACTATCTATTGTACGTTTCTTGCGCAAAAAAATAGCCGATAGTAACTCGCTTTACGCCGGCGGCCTATAGCCGAGCTATAAACCTATGCTCACTGGTCGTCCACTCGTTTTATAGTTGATAGCTCTATCGCTACTCGCTTATCGCCGGCGATGGGACAACTGCCTATACCCCGCTCCGTTACAACATGTCTAAGGATACAGGTATAACCTAGTGCGGAGTTCATTAGTAAAAATATACTGTAAATGTAAATTTCTAGTAAATAAAAATAAATAAATTATTTTGTAAAAAATATTTTGTAAAACAGGCTTCTTTAGTATCCTCGCTCGCTATCGCTACCGCTCATGACTTATTCCCTACCATCTAAAAATATAAAATTTTATGTGTTGCATCGAGATCGAATCGGCAGTTTCAGCAAGAGTAAGTGTTATTGCTTAATTTTAACATTATAGTGGCTCTCTTCGATTCCCATCTTATTTCGAACCGCATCGCTTTATGTAGAGCGGAGGTCCTTTTAAGATAATCGAAAGAAATTTAAACGGTGATCAGTGGTACTTTACTTATCTTATAATTACTTAATCATATGTTGTATTATTGTATTCAGTCATTATCTTGATGCTGATTGGTTGTTGCAAGACCTACCTGTAGAAATATGTAGTTAAAACTTAAAAGCTGGAAATGCACATTCATCAGCTCACATTCATTCTCTCATCTAGGTATCACTCGCCGATTAGTAGTACAGTCGACAGCAGATCAATGGTAACACTTGTAGTACGATTTCAAGTCTTACGACGCAAATAATAAGAACTGTCAAAAGTAAAAAGTGTTACCATTGATCTGCTGTCGACTGTACTTATACCGTTTTTCTTTTTTAATTATCATCAAATCTGATTTGCTTCCGTGCTTCTAACATTGATTGTCAAAATGACAATGACATTGGCACATTTCAATGGAGCTTTGCCCCACCTTTGGTCACCTAAGCTACGTGACCATTGAAGCTCATATATACCTTTTGCCACACCACTTAGCATAACTATATTAGATTATAACTTACTACTTGATTGATTTTTTGTAAGCTTATGTAATTGGTGTGTGGCAATAAACATATTTTCTATTCTATTCTATATATCATTTTGTTGGGGACTTATTACAGGTTTCATATTGCATAATCATAATCAGTAGGAGTTGCGAGAGTAGTAGAAAATGATAACAAAGACAATGAATAATTCGCTTCGATTTCTTACTGTTTTCTGAATTCTTAATTAAGCTGTTTTTTCGACTCGCATGTTGTACAAAACTTTATTATAAACCAATAATTTTAATAAAAAACGGAGATATTTTTACATTTATTCGTTACCTTGTTCATCATGCGGTTGATGGTGGGGCAGAATCTGGCATTGTCATTTACTTGGTGGTCTGTCTGTAGAGGTATTAATTCAGCTTTATATTAGCCGAATTTAAATTTTCGCCTAGAAGAAAAGGTACCATAAGAAAGGACATTATGCTTAAATGATAATGAGAAATGATCGAACGGAGCAATTATTACAAACTAAATTTAAAAAAATATATAGGTAGGAATTTAGGTAGGTACTTAACTGCAAGAAACAATTTACATTTTGGTCATAATGTATTTTTTTTGTAAACATACTGACTTAACAACTAAAATCACCAGAATTTACACCAAAACCATGTTCAAACCCATCGATTACCAAACGACTAAAATTCTCCTAAATAACAGTGATTCTCAAACTTTACATATCAAAAACATTCGCCAAATACGAGACCGTCAATCGACCAAAATCAACATGGAGCCATAATCGTAAAAGTAATAGGTACCCCGAAGGTGGCAATAAATACGTTCGTTCGGTCAATAATTTCGCGATGATAATACTCGTGAGCACACCCGCGACCGTTTTCGCGTCATATCGTTACATTTAACAGTGTATTGTGAGGCGAAAAGAAAGTTATGGACCGTAGCAGTTGTCGTAATTTAATATGTGTACTTACTTATTATATTCGATCCATTTAATATAACAGGAATTGTTTTTAATTATTGGAATTCTTATTTTTAATCAACGGTGAAGGAAAACATCGTGATGAAACCTGCATGTCGTAGAAGAAGAAAATCTAAGGCATGTGAAATCCGCCAACCCGCACTGGGCCCGCGTGGTGGATTATGGCCCCAGCTCCCTCGATGTAAGGGAAGGTCTGTGCCCGAGCAGTGGGGCAATATAAATAGACTGATGATAAATCAACGTCAACCGACCGAAGGTATTCTTGCCCGTTCCTTTCTTTGGTTTGGTCGGGTTGGGCCTTGAGGTTGCCCTCGTTGCCCCGGCAGGATCTCTTCGGCTTCCCGTGGCTCGGCAAGAATGGCACGAGGTGGAACACCCTAGGACGTTTAGTCGGTATGCTGCCCCTTCAGGGCGGTGAGCCCGACATAAACAACACGCTCCCCCGGGCGTAGTGCCACATGATTTGCATGTTTTACCCGGGGAAAAAAAAGGATCTCTTCGGCAAACGGGCCGACAGTCTTGTGGCCCTTCGAAGGAGTGGGTTTATAGCAAATGTTCTCGCACGTTTGATAACGATACTGTAATGCAATATTGTGTTTCAGCCGTTTTCTGACTCTTTTTCTGTCTTCTTTTTCCATTGTTTATATTTGTGTGTGTGGTTTTAATGTACGAAGGTATTCATGTTAATGAATTCAGCTGATACACTCTGGAGACGTGATCACCATCTCAAGCATGTCAGTTATTAATAAACCAATCTTGAGATCTTGTGATCATCACATGATGTCTTTCTCAAGTCGCGGTTCGCCTGCAATCAGAAAATACGTTCTGTGAGTTTGACAGTTCTCTTGAAAACTGAGTTTTGTTTATTAATACGGCGTTACTCACGTGATACGCAATTCCTAAACGCGCACTTAAGTTACGTTTATCAATAGGAACGCCATCCTGAAGCCGTTCTCAAGATTGACTTTAAAGCTGAGAGTGATTTATTAAAACGGGCCTTACACTATGTCCTTCTAAATACCATTATTAATCGACTCTAAGTATATCGACTCAACAAATATTCGAACCTAGGGCATTCGACCCTAAAAATATTCGAACCAGAGCTCTTCTATAAAACGAATTTCGATCCCATGGACTGCAATCTTATTTTATAAGTACTAACATTCTGAAAGTTGCCATAAAAAGAAACCGTAGCATTAACTCAAAATTTCACCCCCAAAATCTCAATTACCTACGGCCATTTAATCATCCGATTTCTGCCCATAAATCGAGCCGAATCGAATCGATACCAAAAACGAATCGATTGAATCCCGTGCGCTTGCGACGGTGCCTTGATTGTAAAATGTTATTGTTCCAACATCATAACTTCTCAATTCACTTTCACTGCAGTATATTAATTATAAAATATAAATATTTAAATAGGCATTTTCTACGCCCGCAGGATACATTACTGACCTTATTTTCAGTAACGATCCTGGTATATATGTCAATCAAATGCAAGATTTATTTGATACTTACATATAAATCGGCGAATAATGGCCTGAGATGAGCCACTAGCGCCGCCAATCTTAAAAAATATATATCTTCCAATATAATCAATTTTATTAAAAAAGCTACTTAGAAAATCTTTATTAGCATAAATATTATTTTGCAATATACAATACATATCATAATTGCGACAAGCTAAGTTGTAGTTCTCAAATATGCCAAAAACGGCCGTTTTTCGCAATTATGCGAACTACAACTTAGCGAACTTGAACTACGCTGATAATAAGCATTTAAAAATAGTTTTTTCCTAATAAATATACGCTAAGTACCTTTTTTAATAAAACTGATTATATTGGAAGATATATTTTTTTTAATATTGGCGGCGCTAGTTTTCTCCTGTCAGCCCCCTAACTTAAATTCTTGGTAGATGGAAATAAACTATGGGCCATAATTCTCAATAAGAATGGGATGTAACCTTGTCAAATCAAAAGAACAGTTCTAGAGCAAAGCGGTGTTAGCAAAGAAGTCATTTTTTTTTAAATATTAGTATATTTGTTTAATCAGTCATGTTCATGAGTACTTCGATATTACTGCGCATTTCTAAATTACTTAGTTAACTACTTAACCAACGAAAATTCCATACATTTTTCTTAGGTTAAGTCGTTTTCTCGGATCAAGTTGTTCGTCGGGTTAAGTGGTTATCTTTTATTTCAAACGGACCTTAGAATTATGAAAGGTTTGACAAAGTTCATCCCTTTCTGAAAACGCGCTGATTTCTACGCTACGGTATTTTTTTTCCATATTGGTACCAAGTTGCATTCCGTCACATTTTATTAGCGCCTCCGTGCTCGGTAATGATCACTTAAAGGAAGGTTTTAATTTGTGAGAAATACTTAGCCTATAGTTAGTGACTAATTTTTTTGTGACACGAAGCCAAACTTCTTTGGATGTGGTATATAAAGGCGCTTCCTAACCGGGAGCATTCGCGTGTAATGTAACGTTACAGATTCGACTTTGAGCATTACATTACAATAATACCTCCGAGAGAGCTCGGTGGCTCAGTGGTTGAGTCAATGGACTTGCAATATGGAGGTCCCAGGTTCGATTCCCAGCCAGGGCAGCCATGTACCAATGAGTTATCCTCGGTTAGTTCGACGGAAAAACTTACGTACATTTACCGAGTGCTCTCAAAACGGTGAAGGAAAACATCGTGATGAAACCTGCATGTCGTAGAAGAAGAAACAAAATCTAAAGCATGTGAAATCCGCCAACCCGCAGTGGGCCCGCGTGGTGGATTATAGCCCGAGCTCCCTCGATGTAAGGGAAGGTCTGTGCCCGAGCAGTGGGGCAATATAAATAGACTGATGATGATGAATACCTCCGTGACTGACGACGTTTTTCTCCCTCACTGATGTAATGCTCGAATCTGTAACGTTACATTACACGCGAATGCTCCCGGTGAGAGAGCGCCTTTAAAACAACAGGATAAAACGTGTGGACCATATTTTCATTTCTCCTTGATATTTTTTCCATGGTATGTAGATTCTAACTATTAAAAAACTATTCATTGGGCTTCATTGTGATTTAGATTTTGTCAAAAGCTATTTGACCAATTGAAAAAATTCGAGCTATACATATAATATTGTAAATTGATAGTTATGTTTTGCCTGATTGCATGCAAATGCACAATCTTCCATAATTAACTCTACAAGGAAATTTTTACAGTATAAGAGTGCCTTTACCCAACCAAGTCACTAAAGGTGCCTTTCCATCAGAGATGTGCTATGCTACTTACTATGGGGAATGGGCTTGCTGTCACTTACACAAAAGGAAGGGGGGCCATATTAACACTTTATTGTACCTATACATACACACTGGATATTTACATTGTATCATAGATAAGAAATTACATCCGTCTGACTGCGACATATGTACACATAGTAAAGTGAGTGCAAATGTTCGCCAACAAATTGTTACGCAATTTGGCGAAGCTTAGAACTAAGTAAAATGTGTAAAATTATTGATGAGTAAAAAAAAAAGGAAAGCTTAGGTGGTGGTTTAGTTTAGTTATTTTGGTGTAGTCATTATATGTAGGTTAACCTTCATAGAAAGACTACACCATCAGTAAGTTAAGAAAAATAAAGACATACCGTATCCATCTAGCTACAACATATTCGTACTCCACGTTCCCTCATCATAGTTCTACGTAAATAGTTTTTGCATTAACATTCTTGAGTAAAAATGTCGGTTCTAGGCGAGAAATTGCTTTTAGACTAATAAGTGGCGAGTTTTTCCGAGTAATTACGTCAACATCGCCTTAAGGAGGGCTTTGAGTGTTAAATATAGGGCGACGACTTCAATATTGTTAAGGGAAAGCCTCTAAACGAGAAAGCCAAAGAATAATTAGGTACGCAAAAAGTTTCGATTTAATTCCTTGGGAAAGTATTTATTCTGCCCATATTTTAGTATATTCCGGTCAAAATTTGTTATCACGGTATGAAATATAATATTTATTTATTATAAATTAGCTGGTTACGACAAAACTATCTTTAAATTAGTTTAATACATTAGGTAATACAAATAACAATGCCAGCCTTCTGCCCCACCGTCAACCGTATGATGAACAAGATAACGAATAAATGTAAAAATATCTCCGTTTTTTATTAAAATTATTGGTTTAAGGGCTTAATATGATTCATCCTAATAAACATTTTGTAAATAGCTTTTTTAATAAAATTGATTAAATTGGAAGATATTATTTTTTCAAGATTGGCGGCGCTAGTTGGCTCATATCAGGCCCTTAAAAAAAGTTTTGTACAAGTTGTCCCTGATGCGCCGGGTTCGCGGCAGCCCTAACAGCATCCTGAAGGGCATTGCGGATACCATGGACAGTCCGATTCTAAGACACTGGATACACTTACATGTTCCGGGGTCTCGGAGTTGGACCTAAGTCGCATGTCATAGCGCGTAATACACCTCCTGTAACTAACATAGCTTTAAGTACTTACTAACACTTACATGGTCTTTGTGACTGCTTCGTTTAAATTTGAATTAGGGTCCAGCAGAATACCAGCGTTGCCGGCATCCTGTCGACAACAGTATGCTGAGTTGAGGCCCTTTTCGCAACGGCAGCACAACCGCTCTATGTTTATTTTGGTGTGTTGTTTGTTAGCCACTATACCTATGTCTTGCTGTTGCGAAATAAACAAATTACTTACTTACTGTTAGTATAAAATACAAATAAATGAAAAGTTGACATGGAAATATCTAAATAATTACTTGCAGGAGACATTCTTGGCTAAAGAACTTGCATGATTGGTTCTACTGCAGCACCCCTTGTTCCGGGCAGCCGGCCAGAGGATGAAAATTTACAGGAAGCTACCCAACCTTCGATGAGAAGACAAACGTAAAGAAGAAGAAGAATATTTGCAATTTTGATAGAATTTTCGCTCTGTATCTGAATAAAAATGATTGTGTAATTAAATTACCTCTTTACTAACTGGTTGAATTGTTTAAAAAAAAAGGGTGCTGCTGAAAGTTTTTTGACACTTTTTCTCCTCAGCGTTGGCTCCTTTTCCTTACAAAGTGGTGTGAATGTAAATTCAAAGAAAATTGACATGCAAAAATGTAGACAACGTAGGTACTTGCAATACAGAAATTTGATTGGATTTTGATTAGTAGATACCTAATAGAACACAGGAACAACAGGAAGTCAATCTTTGAAGTCGCATTGATAATACTTGGCCTTAACAAAATAAAACCCTTTTAATACTGCATAAATTGTTTCCCGCCTGTTTTGGTGTCCGTACGTGATTCTAAGTAAATGAACTTCGTTGTAGATCAATCAGTTTTTTGCCACAAGCAATTCTATTGCGTTTTAGTAGTTTAATGGCGTATTGTGCGAAGTTTTTTTGCAAATAATTTAAAGCCTATTAAAAGATCATATTAGGTAATATTTTAAAGCCTAATAATAATCCGAACTTATAGGCATTTCTTTTAAGGTATGCCTATAAGTTCGGGTTAAGTATTCTCTGATTTATCAGAGAATTCAATTTCGCATCTATAAGTTCGCATAATATTTGCGAAATATTAGGTACCTACTTAATTTTTCCCTATTATTGCATATTAAGGCAGTATTTATTGACATCGTAATAAAGATATTGTAAATAAAATAAAATTAAATTTCAAATAAATTAAAAACTAAAATAAATAAAATTTTGATTTATAAATTAGGGGCACTTGTATTTTTATATGGCCATTAAGGGGGTTGCCAGCTGCCGGCTCAAGCGCGAGACAGAAGATGTCCCGCAACAGCGGAGTGAAGAGCACGGCACAGTGACTCCATATTTGTATTTTTATTTATTTGGATGAATTTTTGCGGGAAATAAAAATACGCTAACAAAAATCCGATTTCTTTAAAACAAACTCTAGTATTTATAATGGCCTACATTTTGATATATATTTTGTAAGAGCAACTATTTCGGTTTAGACATAAATTTTCATTTTAAAAGACATGGAAAGGGTATGTTTGCGATTTTATTTCTATCGAGTAAAGTTTGTCCAATCGCAATCGGGTTTTCATCAGTCTCTAAAGTAGATACTCCAAGATTGCTGTATACTTTAGTAGTTAATGCCGTAGCCTTCATAGAAAAACTGAAAATCCGCGCAAACCCAGCCTTAACTCATGCTATAAGCTCTATGAGAGTTCTCTTGAAAATGGCGGGAAACGACAGTTGCAAAATTATTTGATAATTTTTTGTTTTATTGTCTACAGTGATTATTTTGAGATTAATATCACGTTAAATTAATCAGAAAATGTTCGCAAGTAACAGAATGGTGAATTTGTTGGATAATTTGAGCAAGATCTGGGGTTTCAAGCTTTTATCAAGAGTTCCCGCTATGAGCTCGGGAGTGAACGTGACCGTCGAGCTGCTTCGTCCAGAGTGATGACGCTACGGCGCCTCCTCTGGATGAAGACAAGAAGACGCGGCTACCCAGGGTGAACACGCTACTGCGACTCCCCTGGAGGAAGATAGAATACTATTCTATATTGAATTTTCTGTAACATGACATTGGCAAATGACGAACAGTCGAGTCCATTAATAATAATAATAAAAAATAAGCTCTATGAATCTCGGCTTTATAGGTCATTGAACGCCAAGTGTTACACTTAAAAAAAATATGCTTACCAAATTATACTCTGATACCTTTTTTATGATACCTCTTTATAAAGCGATCACAATGCACCTAATTATATCAGTTAGGAACCATGACGGTGCTATATCGGTGTGACAGCAGGAATCATTCGTTTGCGCTCTTTTGTCTTCGATATGGTCCATTTTTTACCCACATCTAGTTTTAGAAACCTATAATTTTGTACTTACTGTTTATTATTTGATATCAGGTTGGTACAAGCCCAAGGGTCACTGCGACCTCAAAGGTCTATTGTGGTCGCGCACCGAGTTCTTATATCTCGCTCCCAAGGCCAACGTCCTTCAGGAATCGTATGATGCACTTGGGTGAGAGAGTTTTAATATCCTCGGGTGGCATTATATTGTGTCCACCCAAGGCTCGGCTTCTGCTGTGAATGAGTGCTATCACAGAGGACATGCATGGGGGTTTCCTCGGCTTCGCAGCAGAATCTACAGGCAGTGGTGTCGGACAGGCCCGTTCTGTTAAGATGTTTATTTAGCCTGCAGTGTCCAGTTAAGGCTCGGATAATTTTGTACAGTCGAAGACAGAGATAAGTATACAGGGGTCTCAAAAAGGTTGACATTTTCTCAAAAACTACTGGACCGAAATAATTAATTATTTTACAGTTACATAGTTTTAACTTTTATCTATCAAACAGTGAAATAATTTTTGCAATAGGTCAAGTAGTTTTTGAGAAAATGTCAACCTTAAAAACTCTCCTGTACACGTTTCTCTGTGTTCCACCGTAGGTACTTACTGTAATCACCAGTCCATTTTTATGTCCTCACTGCTCGGGCAGATACCTTCCCTTAAATCGAGGGAGCTCGGGCCATCCACCACGCGAGCGCAGTGCGGATTGGTGCATGCCACAGACCACTTACCCCATAGCCCTGTAACAGGAAGGCGCCCGTTTCTGCCCGCACATGAGCGCAAAATTGCTTCGCGACACGCGTAACCTTGAGATATCGAAACGGGTTTAATATGGCGCCCCTGCCCCCCGCTTCGTCTAATAGCGCCTATCGCTTGACAGAATTTTTCGCTTACAAATTTGTACCGATTTCATGTCTATAGCCCAAGTGGTCTGTGGTGCATGCCTTATATGTCACACACATGCCTTAGATTTTTTCTAAGGCATGTAGGTTTCATGACGACGTTTTTCTTCACCGTTTTAATAATTCGGTAAATATACATAAGTTTACTAAACTATTTATTTATTTTATTAATGGACTCGACAGTTCGTCATTTGTTAATGTCAATCTTCCTCCAGAGGAGTCGCCGTAGCGTCATCACTCTGGACGAAGCAGCTCGACAGACACGTTCACTCCCGAGCTTGTAGCGGGACTCTTGATAAAAGCTTGAAACTTCAGATCTTCCTCAAATTATTCAATAAATTCATACTGTCATTCGCGAACATTTTCTGATTAATTTAACGTGATATTAAACACAAAATAACCATTGTAGACATTAAAATAAAAATGATCAAATAATTTTACAACCGTCGTTTCCCGCCATTTTCAAGAGACCAGCTAAAACTATAATTTGACTCTAACGGACCTGTCAATTTAAACCAACAACACATTGAATAGAAGCAAAAACTGTTTTGTATAGAAATGTTGTGCTAAGTATAATTCAAACCGACAGACCGACAGTTCAACCGATACAATTTTCTACACTCCCTTGCAAACTTAATAGCTCGCGTCGATACCTCGTCAATTACATTGCTATTAAATAATGCAAGACAGTGTAATCTTGCAACCTTTTAAAATAGACTTTGGACGAGCGGTTTTAAAGCTGATATTTGAATGCTTGATCTATATTTATTTTATATTTGAAACTCAAATACGGAAGGCAAAGCAATTTATTTGTGTACGGATTGAGATGGAATGGGATTGTATGGGGAATGTAACGCCAGTGGAATGGGAGAGGAATGAATTTATTTCACAGTTAAATGACAATGCCAGATTCTGCCCCACTATCAACCGTATGATGAACAAGATAACTAATAAATGTAAAAATATCTCCGTTTTTTTAAATAAAGTTTTGTACATCAAACCAGTCGAAAAAACAGCTTAATTAAGAATTCAGAAAATAGTAAGAAATCGAAGCGAATTATTCATTGTCTTTGTTATCATTTTCTACTACTTTCGCAACTCTTACTGATTATGATTATGCAATATGAAACCTATAATAAGTCCCCAACAAAATGATAGGTACAGCTTCAATGGTCACGTAGTTTTGAAGGTGGGGCAAAGCTCCATTGAAATGTGGCAATGTCATTTGCAATGTTTGAGATTTTACTTTTTTATAACAATAAGGTAAGTAAGTATATTAGTAAGGATATTTTCTAATATTTTTTTTTTTTCTGAGACCCAAGTGAATATTTATTAATTAAGTAAGAATTGAATAATATAATACATGATTAAAAACTAACATTAAATAACTAAAAACTAATTTTAATTTTTAATTATAATTTTCTAATATTGAATGAGTTAAGTGACTTACCTCTATACCAATACAGCCTCCTCGGAAGCAAATTAGCGCCCTCAAAACAAAAATAAAGGTCGTTTCACACGAGAAATTCAATTACCCGTGATCGCATTAACGCAAAAACCGCACAAATTGAATCGCCGAGTAAATTATCCAAGCAAATGACCGATACAGTTTGCGAGTGAGCAGAGAGATGTGTCAGCCAGGATAATCAATCAAAATATGTCTTTAGAATGGCGTAGAGAGGGCAAGTCTAATAATTATTTGATATAGAAAAGAAAAATTCAAAGAATGCGAGTATGGCGTGGGTGATAGGTACTGACGTTTTTTTTAATTTAAATATCTATATAATTCCAGCTACAGCCATCGAACGCACCGTCGGCGGCGGCGGGACAAGTTATGTCGGAGCGCGCACAGAGGGCGCTGATCCGCAGTGCGCGAAGAAACGTCAACGGCGACGCGAGCGTGGCGCGCTCACCTTGAAAAAGACGGTCGAAATCGGTCGAAACTGTCGGTCAAATTGCCGACTTTAACAATATAAGTGAGTGATATCCGTTTATATATAATAATTTACCCATATAAGTTTAATTGCTATATGAAATATAGCAATAATAACTTAAAATAAAATAAATCCCGACACTAAATCATAGATAAGAACAATCTTCATCAAATCGTCTTTCAAACAAACTGCAGGCTTACTCTCACGTCTTATTGCGATCCAGTTTAGGAACCTAAACTGAACTGAAGGCTATTTGATACACTGACGCTTATAAACATTTCAGCGCCAACTGATTCGCAAATGGGCAACCCACAAAATCATTCAGTTCACGTCCCTAAAAGCTACTACATAGGCACTAAAATCTTGTACAGTCGGAAGCACATTAAATGTTGTCTTATACCTTAGCCGTTGGGTGTACTGTATAAGTCATTAAATTTCAATATTTTGGATATGCTGTACAATATACTCTCTAACCAGTAAATAAAATTAAAGCTAAATTTACAATCACAGACACCACTGCGTTTTATCACCACAATTTTCACGCCGGCGGACAGCATCCACTGCTTGGCTGACGTGAAAACCAACGTTTCACGTCAATCACACAAAATAAATGTGACAATTTTTACTTTAAACTACTCCCACTTTAAACCCTCATGCTCCGATTTCACTTGGCTATTCGTATTCGCTAAAAAAAATTAAAATTAAAAATTTTAATTTTTTTTGGATTGGATGTTTGTCGTATTTGTCAAATACGATATGTTTGTCAACATATTGTGTGTCGAATAGGCAAATAAGACGAATATTTTGGCACACATACCAACCACACATGGCGAGTATAACAAATACGTAAATACAAATAGCCAAGGTAAGTGGGAGCATTAAACATATTTGCTTGCCAAATATTTGGAATGCGATGCAAATTTTATTTTATTCCTATGCCATCTCTAAGAGACATGAATGTCAACAAAATTATTTAATGCAGAAACATGTAAAGCAAGAAAACGAATCGCGGAAGCTTTACTTGAAGTTTCCTAACATAAAATCGATCAGTTTAATAGCCTGCTTACACAAAATGATTTACTAACCTATAACACAATAGTTTTCAATAACCACGAGGCACATAAAACTGTTCATTATGGGCATATGTTTGTGATCAAATGGGCTTTGAAGTTATGTCGTTCATAACGAATGTTATAAGCAGTAAGTGAATAGACGTCCTTTGATACCGTAAGTGATTTTATATTCAGGGTTTATGTGAATAGTTTTAGTACTCATTTCATTTATTCGCAAAAAATTGTAGGTTACAAATTGATGGTATCACAGTAACACAGGTTTCATACAATTTTACCCGTCGGGTGTAGCGAGCAAGATAAATACATATATAAAAATATATCATTCAACGTAAATTATTTATTCAAATAACTAAAAATATAAACTAACTTACTAAACTTATACAATAAAACTAACTAAATATAACTAAAATAAAATAAAACTATATGTACAAAATAGGTCGGTTGAACTATCCGAATGGCTTGCATTACGGATAGTTCAACCGATCCCCGCTGTCCGGCAACGTGCCCAAAATGCTGGCGGCATTTCCCCTCTGAATAGCCAAGCTAATTCTTTGGGCGAAATACAGGCCAGCATTTTGGTCATTCAACTAAATTACAATTATATCACAATGTCATCTCGAAAATTCCACGCATCAAAAATAACTGAATCAATAAACAAGTCAAAGTCATCACACACAAAATGTACATTACAGAAAATTAATTAGTAATTTATATCAGTTCTAAAGATTTATAGAGTTGAATTAGTCCAAAATCTAACGATTCGTAATGAATGTTATGGTGTGATTGATTTTTTTTTGTTACTTTAAGTGGAATTCAGGTTTTTTTGAAATCCTCCTTTTAAATCATTTGCAAAGAATTTACTTTTGAATGATTACTCTTTCAAATTCGCCTAAAATCTAAATGCTATTCTGAGCTTAATGATAATGTTCATCATTAATTTGTAATACAATTTGTCGCAGACATTGGCCGTCGCCTTAGAGAGAGGGGTTGTGACTCTCGCTCCGGCTCCTACCTGGTGCAAAGGTTGGACATAGCTATACAGCGCGGTAACGCCGCAAGCATTATGGGTACCTTTGCACCGGGTATGACAAGGGGCGGGTTATTTGACTGACGAAGGTTTACCGGATATTTTAGTTTTAAGTTTGACATTGTATTAAATTGCTATTTTAATAATAATAATAATAATAAAAATTGACGTTTAATACATTACCTGTAGGTTTAATATTCAGGGCTTATGTGAATGGCTTTAATTATTTCATAAGTATAAGTCTCACAATTTAGTTGCAATGATTTACAGAGTTATACTTAGTCTAAAATATAGTTTTATTTATATATTAATTAGGATTTGTGTTAAAATAATAATGTATGTAGTACTTACCTATATTATTTCGTATAGGTATGTATAATTTAAAGCTTTGTCATTCACTTATTAACATCACTTGAATTATGATTGTTTTATCAGTAAGATTGTTCCTCATTGTTTAACTTTTGACCTAGAAATGAAATCCTTTAAATAATACTTAAGTTAATAAAATAATTAAGTGTTTAATTATATTATTAATATTTTACACAGCGTCTGTAATATTTCTTCTTAAAAATATTCTTCATTGGACCTTTCTTCGACCTCTATAATATAACCCACTTTTAGTACATTAGTAAAAATATGATTGAAACGCCTCCATTTATGAACAAGAGCTATAAAGACTCGTTAACATCCTTAACATTTACGAGGAATGCGGTCCAAAATCACCCCATAACATTTCGTTCGCCCTGTATAATACCGCCCATACATCATGTGCTGCGCGGGCGCAGTCGATATTTTACCATCTCGTTATGTTTTCGGGTGCAATAACCGTTATGGAGGGAAATTAAACCAAAAATGGTGGCGAAGAGAGATTTTTTTTAGTGCGACGAATTCCGTAGCTACAACTTATATTTATTGTTTTTCCTAACGAAATTAGGCCAGTTATAGTATGATGGTTGAAATTATTGGTCAAATTGCTGGCTTCAAAGGTCAACCATATAAATGACTGTTAATAAAATTATCCGTGTATAATAACTTGACGTTAATGACTCACTAAATAGTAATAATAATTTAAATTAGTTTTAACTCTTTAAAAAGTCACGTAAAAACAAAACATTACTTTTTCCGTCAATTTTGTGTGTTGGTTTAGAGAGTACATTTTTTAAATTAATTTGCCCAGCAACGTTTTTATTTGTTGTTTTGTTTGTCCCTGTTCGGGCGCCAGTGTTGCGGAGCGAGCGTTTTATTAAAAATACGGTAAAATGGATTAAATATTATATATTATTTTACTTCAGATTTTATCATTAAGTTACAAGTCGTAAAAAAATCAACAATTTTTATCTCCATCCGTCATAACAGTGAAGCTTTTCTTTTTCTTTTTCAAACCTTCCTATTTTTAAAATTAGGCGGCCAATACAAGATGCGGCCGAAAGAGACCGCATCGTAACAATTATAAGGTGAAATAATGCCAAAATTTCAGAAACATAAAGAAAGCATTATGTTTTTCTGTTCAACTATGAGACCTTGAGGTATGGAACCCCCGGTGGCATTAGCCATGTTTATATCGCAGACACCGCTCTTGCATGACAAATTTTCGGCACTATAATGTTTTTCCATTGTTTGAATTTTCAATAAAAGTGGAATACTTAAAACAGAACAGATGTCTCTTTTTGACATATGAGACTGAAAGTGATAAAAAGGGCAGAAACTGACATACAAAATACATTTTAAACTCACTCCATAGAGCGCTACCAATTTTTTCCTTCACACAAGAGACGGATACTTATAATGGTTCTTCTCACACGTGCGGGCCCCTAAAAAAGTTGATGCTGATGACGTTAACAATCAAGGCTAATGCAGTTGGCTCGCATGTCTGCAGTTATCAAGTACTGCCATAAATATAACTGAACTCACAAATCAACTGCTATTCGCTGAAGTAGTGTCGTTCTTTAATCATTGTCGCAATTAACTAGAATGACAACCATTGGATTTTAAATATATAATTGGTAGTTTATTATACTTTTATTGGGGGACTGTAGAAAATGAGACCGTTTTAATTATCTTATTAATTGATAATGTATGCCAAAATAACAATAATAATAATAATAATCCGACGTCTCGCTCTATAGACCAGACTGACTGACCCACCAACACCCCAAACCAATAGCCCCAATTAAGTTGTAATTTCCAATCACTGCAATAGTTTATGCACCTGACGGGGTCTGTCATTGAGTGCATTCTGATGCGCTCAGAGACGGGTCCCGCTAGGTGCATCACATATCTCTTCAAATTAAAGTTCTCTAAGGGGCCTCTACGCGTTGGACCTATGTCTCCGTGCAAGCCTTTCAAAGGACCGGGTTTTCTTAGACCCGTGAAACCTAGAGAGATACATAATAATAATAAAAAACTTAATCGAATAAGCCCCCTCTGATCGTTCCCGATGCAAAGGTGCCCATAATACCAGCGGCGTTACCGCGCTGTATGGCTATGGACAGCCTTTGCATCAGGTTTTTAGCAGTCGTTTTTTGTTTTTGTTTTTTGAAATAATTCGTGCTTGTTGTAATATCGCGTTAAATTAATCCAAAAAAAAATTACATCGGGATTTGATATACACGGAAAGAAAAATTAGCTGTGGTTAATAAGAATTTGCAACTGCAGCAAAAACCGTTACAAACTATAGTGATAGCCAAGTGTTATGATGTTTTTGCTAACTATATGTTTACCTATTTGATTGGTTATTTTTTACAATTATTTGCTCTGACAAGGCCGTAGTTATTTTAGCTAGAAAAAAAACAGCCAAGTGCGAGTCTACCTCGCGCCCCAAGGCTTCCGTGCAACGCAACTTAACCCCGTAACTTTGCTCTAACGAAAAGATAAACTAGATTTAGAGGCCAACTTATCTTTGCCATTATCAAAATATTATGTCCATACAGGATTAGTTGATCATCTGTAAATATAAGTTTGTAATATGAAGAAAAAAATTGGGGAGATGTAATTTCAAAAGACATTGACACATTTCAATGGAGCTTTGCCCCACCTACAAAACTACGTGACCATTTAAGCTGTACCTATCATTTTGTTGGGGACTTATTACAGGTTTCATGTTGCATAATCATAATCAGTATCATTTTCTACTACTCTCGCAACTCCTATAGAAGAATAACAAAAACAATGAATAATTCGCTTCGATTTCTTACTATTTTCTGAATTCTTAACTAAGCTGTTTTATTCGACTCGCTAGATGTACAAAACTTTATTTTAAACCAATAATTTTAATGAAAAACTGAGATATTTTTACATTTATTCGTTTTCTTGTACAACTTGCGGCTGATGGTGGGGCAGAATCTGGCATTGTCATTTACAGTTTTCGGATTTTGTTTCCTTTACTTGTTCTGGCCAAAAGCTGTTACCGGCAATCCTGTATTATCAACCTATATCCAAGAAGACAATATAATTAAGTAACGAAAAAGCAAATACAATCTAACATATATTTTTTTTATATTCTAGAACGAAAGTCAAAGCTTTTCTAGGCTCTCAGATCTCTTATAATTTCCTCTATATTCGTCTTAGGTAAATAATTCGAAACTAAAAGCTATTTATACCTAAGTCTATGTTCATCTCAAACCGCAAGTGACCACAACTGCAAATGCGAGTCATGGGGTCAAATGCATAACTCAGCGCTTCACCTGCGCGCGCGCATGTAGAAATAAGGGCATATTTCAAACGATCGCGAACCACTGGGGTTATGCGATGCTTCTTCATAAAGCCGTGGTCTCACTGCAGTTTAAGATAAGAGATAAGGATAGTTTCACAATTGGCATTCATAGGCTTTCACCAAAATGTTTAAAGATTTTTTTAAATTTATTTATTTATTCACTGTACAGAAATATATAACAGCATGGTATTTTGGTTATTCTAATAAGTACACTGCTATCAACTTAAGCTGAGAATTGCATTTGTGTGAGTGTTGCCTCAGGCCGCTTGCTATAAACTAGTATAAACTGGTTTAAACCATGCGCGGGACGCGCCGCGCCACAAGCCGATTGCCAATCTACACTATCGGTGTGCACTCACACAAATGCAATTCTCAGCTTAAGTTGATAGCACTGTATACGTATTGAATATAGGCATGGAGAGGGTTGGGGTTTCTGCTATTGGATACGTTTATATAATTAGGGTTATGTAAACTGATTAAACTCACTTTTTGGTTGAAGCCGATGTTTAATAAAAAATAAAATAAAAATAAAAAAACCGGCCAAGTGCGAGTCGAACTCGCGCGCCGAGGCTTCCGTGCAAACTTAACCGTAACTTTGCTCTAACAAAAAGATGAACTAGATTTAGAAACCAACTTATATTTGCCATTAAAAATTTATGTCCATAAGAATCGTAGAAATAGCGGGCGCGGACTGGGTAAAAGTAGCCACACATAGACAGGCATGGAAAGAGCTGGAGGAGGCCTTTACCCAAAAAGGGGTCCATATCCAAGATTTGAATGTAGAATACAACTAACCATACTAATAATAACCTAAGAAAATCAACTAACACTACTAAAAACCACATCTGATTTGTAAATTCGTAGGATATGGAAATAAAAGACTTTTTTTTTTAATAAGAAAAAAAATATTTTTGGTAAGATGTAATTTTAAATTTACAGTTTTCGGATTTTTTTTCCTTTAATTGTGCTATAAGACCTTGCCAGATTTCATGATTCTAGGTCAACGGGAAGTACCCTATAGGTTTTGGTTTTCTTGCATTTTCATACAAATATGCTAGAAAATGCGACATAAACGGCCATATCTTTTGATTGGTTTAACATAGAAGTTTGATTTTTTCACGGCTACATGAGCTTGCAGACATGAGTATTTGGTAATAATTTTAACTTAATCCGTCTATGCGTTTCTGAGATATAGGTGTTGACACATGGACAGACAGACAGACGGACAGAAAACAAAGTGGCACGTCTAGTACAATCATAAGCCAAGAAAAAATTCAAAAGACTCCTTAATTATAATACTTAATAAAAAGCGTAAGTTTCAATTAAAAATTAACCTTTCGGTGATCGCAACATAATATTTTAATTTCTGCCATATTTACTTAACATTAATTGGAACATAAAAATACATGTATTCGTCGTTAAAGTCAATTATTGTGATTGTCTTTATGATTTACAATATTGAATTTACAATGTCATTAAATTTTAATGCTCGATAACTCTGAAAACATATTATTATGACCGCTGCTGATTTTGTTCATAAAACTTTAGGTCAAAATTAACCATTTTGATTAAGTTAAGTTTATCACAATTTTTTGTCTTTGACACTATACTATATTAATTAATTATTATTTACTTATCATTACCGCATGTAACGAGACGAGATAAGTACAACTAAGTATATAAAATTTTAATTTTTTTTCTTCAAAATAAATTAATTATTCAAATATTGTTAAACTAATACTTATTTAAAAAATAATACTTATTTATTAGCCTGATCTGAACATACTCGTACATATGTGATGTTTTTCATTATTATTTTATTCCCTTACTACTTTTATAGGTAAGTTACGTTTATTTTTGGAATTTTTTTCTTCAATAATTGACAAATAATATTGTAATTTTAGAATTAAAACTATAGTGAGCCATTACTACAAATTATTGTATATAAACGGATATCACTCACTTATATTGTTAAAGTCGGCAATTAGGCGGGACAAGTTATCTCGGAGCGCGCACAGGGCGCTCATCCGCAGTGCGCGAAGAAACGTCAACGGCAACACGGGCGTGGCGCGCTCACCATGAAAAAGACCGTCGAAATCGGTCGAAACTGTCGGTCTAATTGCCGACTTTAACAATATAAGTGAGTGATATCCGTTTGTATATAATAATAACGTAATTATTCGTAATCGTAACTAAAGTTGTCAAGTTGTTACGTGAAATTATTTATAAAAATACTTTATTGTTTACATAAACAGTTAATTTATAACGATTTATGGATATACCCTCTGCCCTATACACTGAACTTTTGGTAAATCATGTGATAGTTTATTTTACGATATTCCAATGGATATGATGCATGAGACATTACGTAATGAAACCTATGTTTTCCTGGAATCAAGTATATTTCGATAATTTAATAAGGTTTTTAAAAGATTTTGGTCCAATTGCTTTAAGCACACGAAAAGAAAGGATTATTTGTGGTTGTTAAGTATTTGCAACTGCAGCTGGTTGCTGTTTTTTTCTATTTGTTTTCCTAGCCACCTAGTTATAAACAATAACCAATCAAACTCTTTAGGAAAATAAGTACCTAGCTAAAACAGGAATACAGTTAGGCGTCCCTACAGTTTGTAGCTGCTGTTGAGAACTTTTCTTTCAGTGTACCTATTTCATCTTAGAAGGATTTATTATGTACTGCAAATAATATTTTTATTGACGAATGGCCGTCTCATGGTGGTCTTAAGGGGCTGCCAGCTGTCAAATTCAAGCGCGAGACAGAAGCGGCGGAGTGAAGAGCACGACACAGTTGCATACTTGTATTTTTATTAATTTTGGATGAATTTTGGCAGGGAAATAAAAATACGACAATAACAATCAGATTTATTAAAACACTAGCTCTCGTATTTATAATACTTACCGTACAAGTTGATATATATTTTGTATAAATGACTACTTCGGTTTAGACATAATTTTCATTTTAAAAGACATGGAAAGGATATGTTTGCGATTTTTTGTCTATATAGAGAAGTTTGTCCAATCGTGTATCGGTAATCATCAGTCTCTAAATAGACACCCCAAGATTGCTATATATTTTTCGGATGTTTAATTTTAGTAGTTAGTGCCGTAGCCTTCATAGAAAAACTGAAAATCCACGCACACCCATCCTTAAGGGCCTTCCATGAGCCAACTAGTGCCGCAAATCTTAAAAAAATAATATCTTCATTGGAAGATATTGAATGACTATATTGATAATCAGTTTTATTAAAAAAGCTATTTACAAAATGTTTATTACGATAAATACTATTTTTTAAATGCTTATTTATTAATTATTATATATAAACGGATATCACTCACTTATATTGTTAAAGTCTGCAATTAGACCGAAAGTTTCGACCGATTTCGACGGTCTTTTTCAAGGTGAGCGCGCCACGCCCGCGTCGCCGTTATTATTTATAACGTGATTCAATTTCGGTAAGTTGTAGTTCGCATAATTGCGAAAAACGGCCGTTTCTGGCACATTTGTGAACTACAACTTAGCTTGTCGCAATTATGCCATGTATTGTATATTGAAAAATAATATTCATCCTAATAAAGATTTTGTAAATTCCTTTTTGAATAAAATTTTGAAGATATTATTTTTTAAAGATTGGCGGTGCTAGTTGGCTCATGGAAGGCACTCCCCAAATATTCTTTCAAACATTTCGACACAGTCGCTTGACACAGCTAGAATACCAGCCACAAAACCCGATGCAAACGGATCGATTATGTAAAACATAAACAACATTAGTTCTGACAGTTACCGTGAGAGAGCAGCGAGAACCGCTACCTTCTACACTGCAATAAAATATTTAGGTACACTCCACCACAAAGGAGTGTAGCCTTTTGTACGGATGCCAAGGAATGTAATGACGTGACACGTGTGACCGATTGTCCGTGACCTGCATATGGATTTATCACTCCCGGGTTGAGGTAAATGTCGTGAGGGAATCAGCATATAAGAAGATATTCAATGCTTGTGGTGAAATAAAAACAGCAGTTTTCTTCAGAGTGCTTTGGACACCTGAGTACACTTTTGTATTAACCTTACAAACATATGCTTAAGATAAATCTGAAATTAGTTTTTCGATATTTAAATTAACACACGAAGAAAATTGGTTAAAGCCAGAAAGTGCAGGCTTGCTTCATCCCATTTTAGTATAATATTATCGTAATTCTAAATAGAATTGATGATGTGTGTTAGATACTAATAGAACTGGATTTTAAAAAAATATGATCGATATTTTATTCACATTAAGTATATTGTCATTGACTTATTTAAACATGATGAATAATTTATTGAACCTGCGACCTTGTGACACTCTCTTACCAACTGAGTCACCACAGGCCACGCCAGGCCCACCGACAATCATTGACTATCTATCATATCCTTATTGTATTGTACTCTTGAAAAACGTTCAAAAAGGTTTTTTTTATGTTTTAAATACTAATTATGTATAATTGTATAATATACGAAAATATCTACGAATTTAATTAAGTAAGTATTAACGTATCAGCCTCGCGATACAGCGGGGCAACGCTGCCAGCCTTTTGGGCACGCTGCCTATAGTGGGGGACCTGGGGCAGGTTTTCTATCTTTAATTTTTTATTATTAGTTTGTTATTTGTCTTAATAAATTCAATGACAATTAAGTAAGTACCTAATCAGGAAAAGGTTTCATATTGAAAATTACATAGAATTTTGTAGCAAGTTAAACAACGAATCACCGTAAACATAAACCCAATAACAATAAGAATTGTGATGTTAATAGATACTCTGAATCAGAAACTACAAACAAACATTGCAATAGAGTTTCCCATAGCGAAACCGCATCTCAGACAGTTGACATTCCGCCGACAAATGATTGGCGAGGCAGGTGCATCCATTGATGTATGTTGACTGGGGTGCACTTGCAATCTGTATTATCTATTCTGCCGATGGATATCCAGTCAGATGGATGAGATCTTGTGTGGTCCCACATGTATTAGAATTTTAATGCCTTTATGATGGTACTAGTAGCTATATAAGCTAGTAGAAATAGGAGAACTATTCGAGTGAAATAATTTGTGATTTCAATCGTATTCTATGGTCAGAGTTAATAGTTTGAGCTCAAACCCTCAAGAGTGAATTCAGCTGATACACTGAGAGACGTAATCACTAAGTGATCGATAAATACAAATGTATATTCAAAGAGGAGCTCGGTGGCTCAGTGGTTGGGCCAATGGACTTGCGATACGGAGGTCCTAGGTTCGATTCCCAGCCAGTGCAGCCATGTACCAATGAGTTATCCTCGGTTTTTTCGATGGAAAAACTTACGTACATTTACCGAGTGCTCTCAAAAACGGTGAAGGAAAAACATCGTGATGAAACCTGCATGCCGTAGAAGAAGAAAAAAATCTAAGGCATGTGAAATCCGCCAATGCGCAGTGAGTCCGCGTGGTGGATCATGGCCCCAGCTCCCTCAATGTAAGGGAAGGTCTGTGCCCGAGCAGTGGGGACATATAAATAGACTGATGATGAAGATGATTCTATTTATTTATTTATTTATTTATTTTATTAATGGACTCGACAGTTCGTCATTTGCCAATGTCATGTTACAGAAAATTCAATATATTCAATAGTCTTCTATCTTCCGCCAGGGGAGTCGCAGTAGCGTCTTCACCCTGGGTAGCCCCGTCTTCATGTCTTCATCCAGAGGAGTCGCCGTAGCGTCATCACTCTGGACGAAGCAGCTCGACAGTCACGTTCACTCCCGAGCTTGTAGCGGGAACTCTTGATAAAAGCTTGAAACTTCAGCTCTTGCACAAATAATCCAATAACTTCACCGTACCGTCATTCGCGAACATTTTCTGATTAATTTAACGTGATATTAAACACAAAATAGCTCCTGTAGACATTAAAAGGAAAATTATCAAATAATTTCGCAACCGTCGTTTCCCGCCATTTTCAAGAGCGATGATTCTATTAAAAATATATCATCATCATTAGCCTAATAACAGTCCAGTGCTGGACTTAGGCCTCTCCCAATTCAACATTTTAAGATGACGTAGGTACTTACCCAAAAAATAGTTTCTCTGAATTGACACAATACGTTGGTCCATTCATCACGTACATCGTTTCCTGTATTTTCGAGTTCCGTTGTGTCTCAAAGAAACCGCGAAGTCACTTGAACTAGTTTACGAGTGTTTTCGAGAAACTGACTCATATTTGAGAGTCGCAAGCGCAAATGTTCACAGAGATTTTAAGGAAAACTGACGTCAGCCTTTGAATCTTTAGATGAGTTGTTTGTTATATTCAAATAGGTATAGAAACGAATCCTACAATTGTATTCTTAAATCTTTTTATTATTTAATAAACTTTTGGTCACTTGTTCTCAAAATAATTCAAAAAGTTGTCGCAATAATGGTCTTTGGCAAAACTATGACTGAATATTATTACTGTGCATCATGCATTGCCTAATACGTATTCCAAGATTCAATTTTTTTTTGGTATTAATGGACTCGACAGTTCGTCATTTACCAATGTCATGTTATAGAAAATTCAATATATAATATAGTCTTCTATCTTCCTCCAGAGGAGTCGCAGTAGCATCTTCACCCTGGGTAGCCGCGTCTTCTTGTCTTCATCCAGAGGAGACGCCGTAGCGTCATCACTCTGGACGAAGCAGCTCGACAGTCACGTTCACTCCCGAGCTTGTAGCGGTGATAAAAGCTTGAAACTTCAAATTTGCTCAAATTATCCAAAAAATTTACCATACTGTCACTCGCGAACATTTTCTGATTAATTTAACGTGATATTAAACACAAAATAACCACTGTAGACTTTAAAATGAAATAAAAAATAATAATAAATTGCAACTGTGGTGTAGTATCCCGCCATTTTCAAGAGAACCCAAATAAATTATGGATTGTTTTTATTTTGTCTATAGGCAAAGCTCTGAAACTAAGAAGTTTTTTTAACAGAGTAATATCCAGTGTTTGACCTACATTCCCTTATGAAGCGTTTTAATAAATGAATAAGTAAACTGTCCCTGTATCAATAACCTTTAAGTTTCCCCGAATTTTCAATAACCTCAACTTTCTTAATAATTTGCTCTTTATTCTTTAAACCCTGTTTTAAGTTCTCTTCGTTTACTCTTATGATTAAAAAGTTTTAATAAAAATGTTGCTTAAGGGCGGCGAACTGATTTCCTTCTCAAGATAGACGCGGATTGTTCATTTAATATGAGCTCATCAATTTTAATGCAGCCATCTTGATCTGGCAAGTGGAACGGTTCATATTGACGCGGTACAAGAAGGACAGTACCGACACTCGTCTTCAGCATATTACTTCTAACACTTAGACCTCGGTGGCTCAGTGGTTGGGTCAATGCACTAGCGATACGGAGGTCCCAGGTTCGAGTCCCAGACAGGGCAGCCATGAGTTATCCTCGGTTTTTTGACGGAAAAACTTACGTACATTTACCGAGTGCTCTCAAAACGGTGAAGAAAAACATGGTGATGAAACCTGCATGCCGTAGAAGAAGAAGAAAAAATCTAAGGCATGTGAAATCCGCCAATCCGCATTGGGCCCGCGTGGTGGATCATAGCCCAAGCTCCCTCTAGAAGGTTTGTGCCCGAGCACTGGGGCAAAATAAATAGACTGATGATGATGATGACTTCAAACAAAGCACATTACAAAAATATATAACAGTAAACTTTGAAGTGTGCAGTCTCTGAAACTAATACAGCACAGTAATAATTCTCAATGAACTCCAGCAAAGCAACTTGTAGGTTTGGTCGATATCAATTTAGAAATATACATTACAAAAATTCTTCACAGTCTTTACTTGACTTATTCGGGCTATGTGGCTGAATATACCATAAAGTCCCTAAAAATATAATCGAGAAGGCTCTGTAGCCGACAGGGGTATGAAATTGACGAAATTTGCAATGCAAAAGAGGAAATTACCTGATTATTGTGGCTAATCACCGCCAATCGAAACGTTCCAATCACACTTACTCTAGTCGCTGAGGAGCGACCGTGACAGTTGGGCTTATGACAGAATATGCGTAAATGTCATCATCTCCAAGGCGTCAATTCATAAACGTGATTTAAAGTTACGCCACCGTTTAGTTTGTCTTATTTGTTTTTTCTTAGCAACACGATTTAAGGGGAGTGAAGTTTAACTAAATTTTAAACCATATAAAATTTTCGTATGATTAACTACAAATATTATAATAACCACATACACATATTTCTACTTGAGAAAAAGTTGCATTCTGATTTTCGGTGATGACTATGAAACTTAAATTGAAGTGTCTGTCCTGTGTTTTCACTGTACTGTGATATTGTTGTCTTAAAACTGGTTCACTGAAGATAAATTGCACGATTTCGTGCAAAGAGCACTAAATTAGCAACGGTTAGGGTTTATTTATATTTTTCTACTTATTATGTACTTACTTCGCTCGGTGGCTCAGTGGTTGGGTCAATGGACTTGCAATATGGAGGTTCCAGGTTCGATTCCCAGCCAGGGCAGCCATGTATCAATGAGTTATCCTCGGTTTTTTCGACGGAAAAACTTACGTAAATTTACCGAGTGCTCTCAAAAACGGTGAAGGAAAACATCGTGATGAAACCTGCATGTCGTAGAAGAAAAAAATCTAAGTCATGTGAAATCCGCCAACCCGCACTGGGCCCGCGTGGTGGATTATGGCCCGAGCTCCCTCGATGTAAGGGAAGGTCTGTGCCCGAGCAGTGGGGCAATATAAATAGACTGATGATGATGATGATGTACTTACTTAAGGAAAAATATGACAGTCGTAAGCGCGACCTCAAGCTAAGAATTAAGATCATACTCAAAACTGTCTATGAATATCGTCCTAATTTCACAGTACCTAAACAAGTAAACATTGTATGTAACATGATACATTGATCTCATATAAACAACTAGATAAACAGTCTGCCGTCTAAAAATGTCCGAGCGCAAAGAAGGTCCAAACGGATGAATGGACCCTCATTTGCTTTATTGGACATTATTTGGACATTAACAATGGACCCTTTTTTGGACGTTTTTTAAATTGTTTTAGTAAGACCGTTGTGTATCTAGTTGTATAGGAGATCAATGTGTAATACATACATAGTTAGACGTTAAAATTAATCATTGTAAATGTCAATTCAATATTTTGAGAACGATTGATACAGATAGATTGTGTATTAATTTTTTAATTTAAGTAGATGACTACTAAAATGTATTTTATAAGTATGACATATTATATATAAAAAACAAATCCAAGTATAAATACTTACCTATATCTATGTTAAATAATTAAAAAAATCCCCAACAACAGATTTGCATAATGAAAAGGTATTCTTTGTGTATCTAGTTGTTTATAGGAGATCAATGAACATGATATAAATAAATCCATATTTTATTTCAATGAAAAGTCCATTCGTATCATACATACACCTCAATATATTTGAAACTTACCATTCACTATGACATTTAGGTTTGCATATGCGTATGCGATCGCATTTCTCTGGATTTTGTCATAAGGCGCTTATGGCAATTAAGATACGCCTTAAAGTTATAACTTGTTTGCGTCATACATAGTTGTTTGCTACGGATAAGGGCTATGAATTTGTGGATTTCGTTCAAGACATTGTATATGTATGTAAAAAATAAAAGTAAAAAAATTAAAAAAATATTTTCAAAAACACCAGCATATAAATAATGCAAAAATAAGGTACCTCCTAGTAGGCAAATTAAAAATTCGCCTGTGTCAGGAGGGACTCTTTCTTAGGTCTAGTTAACTAAAAACTGGTACATCGGTTCCGAAACAGCAAGCATTGGTAATGAAAAAATAAAATAAAACATGAGGTAAGTTTAACAAATTAATCTTAACTTAGGCATGCTGAGTGATGTGTACATACACATTTTTTAATCGCGTGTGCGCGTTTTCGTGTGTGTGAGTGAGTGAGTGTGTGTGTGTGTGTGGGGGGGGGGGGGGGGGTGTGCATGGTTGTATGTGTGTCTGAAGTGAGTAAGATGTCTAGTTGGAGGGCAGGAGGATATGTCGTAGAACCGATAGCCGATGGGGTAGACGGGTTCTCGAATGGATACCACGAACGGGTAAACGTAGACAGGACGCCCCCTGACTAAATTGAGGGAAGATCTGTGTAAGGTAGCTGGCCACAGACCACTTACACCATAGACATGAAATCGGTACAAATGACAATGCCAGATTCTGCCCCGCCATCAACCGCAAGTTGTACAAGATAACGAATAAATGTAAAAATATCTCCGTTTTTTATTAAAAAATGATACTGATTATGCAATATGCAATATGAAACCTGTAATGTCCCCAACAAAATGATAGCTTAAATGGTCACATAGTTTTGTAGGTGGGGCAAAGCTCCATTGAAATGTGGCAATGTCTTTTGCAAGCGAAAATTATGTCAAGCGATAGGCGCAATTAGACGAAGCGGGGGGCAGGGGCGTCATATTAAACCCGTTTCGATATCTCAAGGTTACGCGTGTCGCGAAGCAATTTTGCGCTCATGTGCAGGCAGAAACGGGCGCCCTCCTGTTACAGGTATATGGGGTAAGTGGGCTGTGTAGCTGGCAGAGACTGGGTGACATCCCTCCCCCCCAAAAATTTTTTTTTGGTTATTACAAAAGTACGGGGTACAAACCGACGAGCATATTTGAAGAGATTGATGAATGTGGAGGAGGCAGGGGTTGTGTGCCAGGATCTCAGCAGATGGAAGTCAATCGTCTCTGCCTACCACTACGGGAACCAGGCATGAGTTTATAGAGAAGTTAAGTTGGTCTCTAAATCTAGTTTATATTTTCGTTAGATCAAAGTTACGGGGTTAAGTAAATTGCGTTGCACGGAAACCTCGGTACGCGAGTCCGACTCGCATTTGGTCGTTTTTTATCTAGTAGTTCGTCAGTTCCTAACCGACAAATTAAAACCATTTATTAAACATTATGCTCAGGATACCGTGGACGGCACGCCGAACGAATGAGTCGATAATCTCTGAATTCAACATTAGAGACAGATACACAGAGGGCGCTGATCCGCAGTGCGCGAAGAAACGTCAACGGCGACGCGGGCGTGGCGCGCTCACTTTGAAAAAGACCGTCGAAATCGGTCGAAACTGTCGGTCTAATTGCCGACTTTAACAATATAAGTGAGTGATATCCGTTTATATATAATATTTTGTAGTAATGGCTCACTATAGTTTTAATTCTAAGATATATCAATCTGGTTTGCCTTATGACATATCAGCGGGCTATGTGATATAAATTATGTCTACATGATATAATGATACATGATATAGAGCCTTATTTTGAACCTCCTGCGCCGAGTCCAAATCCGCTTTACAACCAATTGATTTATTGAAGCCGACATAAGATAAATAAAGCTGTTTTGATACAATTTTACATATTAAAAACATCCGCCGATAAAGATCTAGTTTAAGGCAAAACTTAATGCGTCTTGAGACATATTTCATTGTCATATTTAAAAGAGAAATGTTAGTATTCGTTTTGTCGGCCATAAATATGAGATCTTAATTTCGAAAAACTTGCATCCGATGATTTATTCTTTTAAAATACAAATAAAGATTGTGTTCAGCCATTGAACGAATTATTGGGCCCGACCGCTGGCTTTGGGCTGGTTTGGTCAGTGGATTTAAATTGTGGTACGGTGGAAGACAGAGAAAGGTGTACAGGAGAGTTTTTAAGGTTGAGATTTTCTCAAAAACTAATTGACCTATTGCAAAAATTATTTCACTGTTTGATAGATAAAAGTTAAACCTATGTAACTGTAAAAGAATTATTAAATTCGGTCCAGTAGTTTTTAAGAAAATCTCAACCTTATTGAGGCGCCCTGTATACTTATCTCTGTCTTCGACTGTACCATTCCTAAGAAATGCGATATATATACTGCAATATATTTCATAATTCAATTATTCATTGCCTTATGTAGTAACATAGATGTTAAGGTTTGTTATAGTGCTCACATAAACCCTGAAAGGGCACCTACATCTATATCTACATATAATAAGACTGTAAAAAAGTTGTGTCTGTACATTGGATATTTTTTGAAAAGAAAAATTGTAATGTGTTTTAGGATCGATACTGATGCCAAAACACTTATTTTTAGAATGGTTGTCTGTTTATCTGTGACTTTGTGCAAGCATCACACCATAACTACTGAAAGGAACGATCTGGATATGAATCACGAAGGCTGTTGGAATAGAGCGTGCCACGGAATGGCGAGGTCCCGGGTTCGAATCCCGGTCGTGATGAAAAATTTTCTCCATTTATCATTTAGATTTTCGTTTCGCATAGCGCATATGCAAGAAAATATCTAAATAATTTCTTCTATATTGTTGAATTGTAGATGTCTTCAACAAGAGTCTCCTAGTTCCCTCATAACAACGACGGACACTTATGACAGATTCATGTTCCTTACCAAAAAATATTACATACGTATGTTAAAAGCAAATATTTCACAATTTCTCCGTCAAACCCAGCACCCACATCATTTATCTCGAAACCCCTAAATATATCATTGAACCGTTCCAGTTCCATCATTACATAAACCACGTTTCTCTTTAAGGTCCGAATCTGATGCAAAGCACCCAATTGTTCTTACAAAATATTGTTGGGACGCCGGTTTTTTTACGTTTAAATAGGTTATTATCTTACCAAAGTTTCGCCTTAACACAATTTATTTGTTCATTCAGTAATAAAGAACACTGCTTTTTTCTCGTTTCGTTTTTCTAAATTATTGCTCGGGATTTTGTAAGTGTAACAGCTGCCAGGATTCTGGAGTTACTGGATGTGGCAAGGAATTATAAATTATTGAACTGTGAATTAAAATATCACACACACATGTATTGTGAACTGTAACTGGGTTATGTACCTAATATGTGTGTGATATGCAATAAATGAATTATGAAAATAATCTTTAGTCAACTAGCGACAAATAACACAAGACAGACTGCTGCGGTGCTATTTTGTATGTGAGACCAATATCTACTTTAAATATCACGGCGACTGGTCGAGGCCACGCGTGACCAAAGGGCTGGCGGCTACTTAGCCCAATGGGCTGGCGGCTACTTAGCCCAATGGGCTGGCGGCTACTTAGCCCAATGGGCTGGCGGCTACTTAGCCCAACGCGTTAGCCTCGCTACATTTGGGTACATTGCCAATTGTGGGGGACTTGGCGCAGGTTTTTTATATATAAATTTTACGTGTTTTGTAGGTTTAGATAGTTTAGATTTAATTATTATTTATTTGGAAGATATATTATTGATTCACAAATAAATATTTATTAAAGTACTTACTCCATGAATTCATAAAATTTAAAATAATTATAATAATCAACTGTGTAAATAAAATATTATAAAAGGTACACATCGTCGTCAAGCCCTTCACAGGGTATCGTGCCGAGGACGCTGGCTGCATTAGGTACCTTGTTCCATAAATATTTATTTTAATTCTAAAATATTCAATATCTGTTGTCACTTCCACTCCAGTGCTATCCTTGTCTTCGCACAAGGCATGATCCCGTTTGCGCCGCGCCTCGCGCCCAATTTAAGGCAGATCTCGATCATATTTACGAGTACGATGTTCCTTGTATGTGGAATTTGTAAGAGAAATACTCATTATTAGTGAGACGGCAGGAAATACTCATTATATTTAAGAGAGTTGTACGTATCAATTGCTTTACACTCACTAATATTTTCAATAAATGAGTGGGCGCATTTTTAGAATTAAAACTATAGTGAGCCATTACTACAAATTATTATACAGGGTGTATAGTAAAGGGTATATCAAGCCGAAGGGAGAGTGTTGAGTATCGGTAACTGAACAACTTTTGTTCTACGACTTTGCTAAAAGTGGTGCTATCCTTTTAATAACTTTATTGTAGGAATGGGATGCAGCCAGAGGCGGATTAAATGTCGACAGCACCCTAGGCTAGCACCTCATCGGCGCCCCTCGGTTTTTATGCCTTCTAAACTTCTGTTATGGAATCTGGCGATGTAGGGCTAATGAAGTAGACGGTGCGCACGTAGGAAGCTCTAAAGGTGGATTTAGAATCACAAAAAACACTGAAAACGACATAATATTAGCGAATTCGTGGCAATGTCTGGCGTGAAAACGCAGGGAATACCATCCGAATCTAGCTTTATATTAGGACTTTTTTATTTTATGTAAGTACTAAATAGGTAGGTACTTATTTTTGGGGTTTCGTCAACTAAACGCCTCCCGTGCCTTTGTTTTTAGTTGAAAACGCCCCTTTGTGACCTCGCGCCCCTAGGCACGTGCCTAATTTGCCTTTAGGATAATCCGCTACTGGATGCAGCAATAAGTTTACTCTTCCAGACAGCTTAAAATCACTAAATAATCACACAATACAAAGCTTCAAAGGTACGAATAACTTAAGGGCGTGCCGCAACACTTACATGCGTTTAAAATATTATTATTTATTCTGACAAACAGTCATTTATCATGCACAAATTGAGCGCTTTCGAATCCGTAACGAGAAACTCATTGCAATTGTAACGGCCAAGTGGGAACTGTTGCATAGTTTTAAGGACCCGTAGGTATTGTGGATGTGGATTTTGATACTACCTTATTTGACTCATATATAACCCCAAGCCTCACACTAAATCGATACTTAAATCGATATAAGCGTTTTATTTTACGTGTTACTGCCGCTACTTAATTTAACACTTAATTTGATACTTTTTTTTATTATTAATTACTAAAGAATGTTGTTTTAATTGCTTTTTAGTTGACACAATGCAGTGGGTCTGCTTTGTATTTTGCTCTTTGTCGATCGAGCAATGTACCTAATATTTATTCTTAAAAATGTGTAATATTACAATATATGACGTAACCTAAGGTTAAAATAAATGAGTATGTTATTTACCCTACTCATGTGTTAATTTGGTAATAAATACTTGTACAATTTCTCCTTGCAAATCAAACGAGCTTTATGAGCAATGTCATAAAAAAATTATGACGCTTATGACGTTTATCTAATTTAATAAAGAAACAAGCAGAAAAAAAAACTACACCTACGTTCGTTAGCCATTTCGTGGCCCAAACGTCCAATTAAGTCACTACTTGCTTCAGAATTTGTACAATGATTGTCTTACTTGATGGTTTTTTATGAGTTTCGCCCTCTGCCTGTGGAACCCCAAACGTCCTTATCTCTGAAATCGCTGTAAACTTCACACTATATCGATATTTAAATCGATTTAAGACGTGTTATTTTACGTTTTATTTACTACTTTCTGCTCATGTGTTAATTTGTTAATAATTGCACAGTTGCTCCTTGCAAATCAAACTGAGCTTTACCGAGTGCCGAAACTAGGAACTTGTCAGAATGTATTCAAATTCTTTATTATGCTTGCCACATGGTATATAAGATGTTACTCGTACATGTCAAATGTTGATGCATGCGGCACCCCGTGGGGGCACCGCAACAATAGAGGTGCTTTCATTAAAATAAAATTAAAAAATAGATAGGTACAATTTCGATATATAATAATTAAAATTAATAGTTATAATTGGCTCCCCTATGTCGAATTGTCTTCAAACAGCTCAATTAATTTATAAAAGGCTTTACTAATGTAGATGTTAACAAACAATAAAATATTGTATAAATCAACTCATAATTATTTCATTCATTATCATTCTGAATGTACAACCGGAATTAATTTTTCCATAATATTATAATTAACACCATAGATATAAAAGTACTTCAACCTTTTAGGCAAAACAATTTACTGTGAAGTTTTTTGTATGTAATTTGATTACTAACCGATTTTCAAATGCCTGTAATTATTTTATTTATCAAATTATATCTGTTTACATAATTTGACCTTCAACTTAAATGTCTAATTTGAGAAACTAACGAAAATAATACAATAAGTTCGGTTAGTGTAGTCTAAAACCTCACCACGTATCACCACTTGTGTGCTTCATAGGGGCTGTTGCAAGTATAATCACGTTGAAAACGACCATAAAAGTTAAGCAACGTTGGGCGAGGTCAGTACCTGGATTAGACCCAAGGGCTGGCACCGGAGAGCGGTCGGCGGAGTAGATAGGTACTACCCCTACTATTTCGGCGGGCGCACTGCAAACTCGGAAGTTCGTTTTAGTGATGATGGCACAATTACAAGAGAAACTACCCCAGGAGGGTACCGGCTACGCCGGAGAATCCCTCCCCGAGCTTAGCTCGGGCTGCCCCTCGTATTCTGGGGGGGGGGGGGGGGGGCAAAATTGTGCAGGAGTCAAAGAAGGGTGCAAACGAGGTGGATCCTTTCGCAAGGCGAGATTCTATTCTTAGGACTCCGCCGAGCAAGGGGGATGAGGCGTCGGCAGTGATCGACGTATGCGAGGCGAGCGACCTGCCTTGTGACCGGGCCGGACCGAGCCAGGGGCATACTGCAGGAGACGAGTCCGACTCTAGCCGTGCACCTAGCATGGCAGACACAGAGCTCGGTCGGCTCTGGCGTACAGCTAGTGGGAAGAGGCTTCGCCTCAACCAATTGACCGGAAGTGACGTCCCATCTACCAGTGGTGACGAGACACCGAACATGGATGAATCGGAGGAAGTGCGACGCAAAAAAGGCCGTCCGCGCTCTATAAGTCATTATTTCGGGCTTGCAAAAGCACAGCAGGCTCTGTCCGTAGCCCAGCGCGAGGATCAAAAGCTCAGAGCAGAGGAGGAAGTGGAGCGACTAGCGCAGAAGATCCGCCGTCCCCGGCTACCGCGCCAAGCTGACGCACGGCCTCAGCCGGAGCTGCAACTGGCGCACGAACTGAGAAAGCAGGTGCAGGACTCCGTGGCTGTGATAATTAACGTCGCCACGAAATCCTCAAATCTGAAGGGCACCTTTATGAAGGGCTTAAAAGATGCTGCAACAACAATCACTGAGGCCACCACCGAGCTAAGTCGGCGTTCGGCCTCTCAGGAAGTAGCAAAACTGCAGGCGGACAATGACCGCCTGCGAGCTGAGGTGGGTAGCCTCCGAGAAGAGTTGGCGAAGTTAAGAGTGGATATGGACGAAGTGAGAAAGCCTATCCCTCCCAAGAGGACAGAACAACAGATGCCAGGCGCTTCCTATATGCAAGACCTCTCGCGCAATATCATGGAACAGGTTGGGGCCATGATGGACACCAAACTCCGGGCGATAGAAGAAAAACTTCTTCCTACGAAGCGTTTGCGACCCCCTCTAGCTACAGAAAACGTTAGAGCTACAGCCACTGCCGCGGCAGTCGGGGTGAAAGAGCCGCAGAGAAAGCTACCGGAAAAAGCGACCCAAGACCATTCGGTATCGAAGCCTACCCGGAAGCAAAAGAAAGCTAAAGCTACTCGCTCCGGGCAATCAGAGGCCGTCCAGGAGGAACTACGCCCAACGATACCAGCGACTCCAGCTGCAACTGAGCAGTGGAAGGTGATGGGCAAAAGGCGAAATAAAAAGCCGGCTAGCAAGGCGCAGCCGCAACCCCAGCAACACCGTGCGGGGAAGACGCGCAAGCTCCGCCCACCCAAGTCGGCAGCGGTGGTAATATCGTTGCGCCAGGAGTCGGAAGAGAAAGGTGCGACTTATGCGGATGTACTAGCCGAGGCCAAACGGAAAATAGACCTTCCTGGACTCGGCATCACGGCCCTCCGCTTTCGCCGAGCGGTCACAGGCGCGCGCATCCTGGAAGTGCCGGGGGCTACAAGTGGCGACAAAGCCGACGCGCTGGCCGAGAAGCTGAAGGCCTCACTAGGTGGCATTATCCTGGTCTCTAGGCCAAGTAAGTGCGCAGAAATGCGAATCTCAGGCCTGGATGACTCGGTCACGGCCGTGGAGGTGGCCGCTGCCGTGGCGCGGGTGGGTGGTTGCCCCGAAAACATGCTCAGGTATGGTGAAATTCGCTGTGGTCCCGCAGGCCTAGGCACACTGTACCTGCGCTGTCCAGTTGCGGCGGCAAACAAGATTGTAAAAGGCGGCCGGCTATTGGTGGGCTGGGTGGCGGCACAAGTCAAGCTGCTGGAACCCAGACCAATGCGATGTTTCCGATGCCTTGAGATTGGGCACATCGGAGCTCGATGTACTGCGGAGGTCGATCGCAGCAAGGAGTGCTACCGCTGTGGTCAGTCGGGCCACAGGGCGGCCATGTGCTCCGCATCACCGCACTGCACTATATGTGCGGCGGCTGGAAAACCGGCGGCGCATAAGCTGGGGAGCAAAGAATGCGTAGCACCGTCCCCCAGAAAGAAAGCTGGAGATGGCCCCAGGGTCCCCTCCCAGCCCGTCCGCCCACAGGGCAATACAGCTCCGGTTGAGGAGGTACAATCAACGGTGGTTAATTAGATGGCTTCACGTTATCTTCAGGCGAATATCTATCACTGCGCCAGAGCGCAGGATCTACTGCTCCAAAGCATGGCGGAGTGGCTGATACATGTGGCCGTCGTAGCGGAGCCATACTACATTCCCGACAGAGGCAACTGGGCGGGGGATATCGACGGTGTGGTAGCCATTGTCACGCAGCCTGCCGCAGGATCGCCTACATTCCAAGAAGTGACTCGGGGTCATGGATATGTGGCGGCTGTCCTGGGCGACATAACGGTGGTCGCGGTGTATTTTTCGCCAAATGGGATCCGAGCTGATTTCGAGCACCTGTTGGTCAAAATAGGCGCAATCATTAGCCAAAGCCATCCGAATGCAATCATCGTCACTGGGGATCTCAATGCCAAATCTGCGGCATGGGGCTCCCCAGTGCCGAATGTACGGGGTGAGCTACTGGAGGAGTGGTCGATTGCGTTTGGACTAACGGTGCTAAATCAGGGAACTGTTGACACATGCGTGCGGCAACAGGGCGGCTCAATTGTGGACGTAACTTTCGCGAGTGCCGCCCTGGCGCGCCGTGTACACGACTGGCGGGTCTTGGAGAGTGTAGAGACCCTATCAGACCACCGGTACATCCGGTTCGGCGTCTATGAGCACTTGGGGAGGCCAAGAGGTCGAAGCAGTCCCTTGTATGATGGCGGTCCTCGCTGGTCAGTAAAGCGACTAGACAGGGAGGCGCTAAGAGAAGCCGCCCTCGTGCAGGCCTGGCTTGTGGCGCCTGAAGATCCGGTTGACGTGAACAAGGAAGCGGAGCAACTGAGCGCTGTCATGACGCAGATATGCGACGCGGCGATGCCTCGTCACAAAACCCTCCCTGCCCGACGCAAGGTGTGCTGGTGGTCCGAAGAACTTGGCCAAATGCGTAAAGAGTGTGTAGCTGCAAGACGCCAGTACACCAGGTGCAGAAGACGGCGGCGCCGGGATGTGGCACAAGAAGAACAGACGTACGCCATCTACAGAGAGAAAGTGAGGGCCCTCCACGTGGGCATAAGCAAGGCCAAAGCTGCAGCCCATAAGTCAATGCTCGAGACTCTAAATGTCGACCCGTGGGGGCGTCCATACAAAGCGGCGAGGAGCAAGCTTCGACCCTGGGCGCCCCCCCTGACAGAGAGCCTAGAGCCCAAACTCCTGGAACAAGTAGTCACGGCACTGTTCCCGGAGAGGGGGCAGCATGTGCCTCCTTCGATGGCACGGCATGCAGCTGAAGACAGAAGTGATGGCGACGCGGCCGACCCGCCAGAGGTGTCGGAGGGTGAGCTGACGGCTGCGGTCCTACGGCTCAAGGCCAAGAATACCGCCCCTGGTCCGGACGGGATACCCGGACGGGCCTGGGTGCTTGCCATGGAAACCCTGGAGCCTACGGTGAGAGGATTGTTCACTGCATGCCTAGCGCAGGGCCAATTTCCGAACAAGTGGAAGACGGGGAAGTTGGTTCTGTTACAAAAAGAGGGGCGGCCGGTCGACTCGCCGTCGGCTTACCGCCCCATCGTGCTGCTCGACGAGGTGGGCAAACTTTTCGAGCGAGTCATCGCCGCGCGCATAGTCCAGCATCTGGAGGGGCCCGGACCTGATCTAAGCGACAGCCAGTTTGGCTTTCGCCGGGGTCGCTCCACGGTTGACGCAATAGCACAAGTAAAAGCTCTGGCCCTGGAGGCTGTGGCTGGGGGTGAGGTCGTCTTGGCGGTGTCCCTGGACATTGCCAATGCATTTAATACCTTGCCCTGGGCAACTATAAACGAGGCTCTGTTGCACCACGCCATGCCGGAATACCTGAGCCGGATCGTGGGAGCCTATCTCTCAGAGAGGGCGGTTGAATACCCGACAGGCAAGAAGGGAGGTCGTCGAGCAATGTCGTGCGGTGTTCCGCAGGGTTCGGTCCTAGGGCCGCTCCTGTGGAACATCGGGTACGACTGGGTACTGCGAGGTGCCAACCTGCGAGGGGTCGACGTCAACTGTTACGCCGACGATACCCTTGTGACAGCCCGTGGCACATCGTACAGACAGGCTGCCATTCTTGCAACGGCCGGAGTCGCCTTGGTGGTGGATAGAATCCGGAGGCTGGGCCTTGAGGTGGCCCTAAATAAATCTGAGGCCCTTTGTTTCCATGGGCCTCGAAAATCGCCACCGGCGGGGTCGCAACTTGTGGTGTGTGGAGTCCCGATCGGCGTCAAGTCCACGATGCGGTACCTAGGCGTCGTCCTTGATAGCCGGTGGGATTTCAAGGAGCATTTCAAGCGCTTAGCGCCCAAACTGATCAAGACAGCTGCAGCTCTCGGACGGCTTCTGCCTAACCTGGGTGGGCCTAACGGGTCTTGCCGACGGCTGTACACGGGTGTGGTTCGGTCAATGGCACTCTATGGCGCGCCGATATGGGCAGACGCCCTGAACGCCCATAACAAGACTCTCATGCGAAAGCCGCAACGGGTCATGGCTATCAGGGTCGCGAGAGGCTATCGCACCATATCCTGCGAGGCGGCGTGCGTATTGGCCGGGACCCCGCCCTGGGACTTAGACGCAGAGGTGCTGGCGGACGCCTACTGGCGGGCCGCACAGGCAAAGGAGATGGGCGAACATCCATGTCCGGAGGAGAGTAGGCGATGTAAACAGGAATCGCAAAAGGCCCTCCTTAGGAAGTGGATGGAGAGATTGAAGGAGCCGAGTGCCGGCCAACAAACCGTGGAGGCGGTGCGACCCGTCCTGGAAGGATGGGTCGACAGGCGACATGGTGTGCTCACTTTCCGCCTCGTGCAGGTTCTCTCGGGACACGGTTGTTTCGGGAGATACCTGTGTAACGTTGCGGGTGGGGAGCCCACCATGAAATGCCACCATTGTGAGTGCGCCGAGGATACGGCGCACCACACATTAGCTGAATGCCCCGCATGGGCGGAGCAACGCTCTGCGCTTGTCGCGGCAGTGGGAGCCGACCTGTCGCTGTCGGCCATAGTTAAAACTATGGTGGACAGCGGCGGGTCGTGGGACGCGGTGGTCGCCTTCTGTGAACAAGTAATTTCGCAGAAGGAGGCGGCGGAGAGGGCAAGAGAGGTTGATCCATTGTCCGAACGAATCCGCCGCAGGAGAGTCGGGCGGAGGAGGCTGGCGTATGCCCGTAACCTCCCCCCATAATGAGGGCTTCCGGGCGAGTGGACACGGGGTAGTCCAACGCTCGGTAACAGGTCCTCGAGTTGGTTGGCGTGCATGTGTTCCAGCACACCGCTAACAGTCGGATGGGGTCAAAGACCCCCGAGAAGGGTCCCCCGGACACACAGCCGGCGTAGTCGCGGAAGTAATTCGCAAGTCTCCCCGTGACTCCGTCATAGGGCGGCGAGACGGAACACCGAGGGGTTTTTAGGCGGTAAGAGTCCGACATAACCATCCTCGCCTCCCCGTGGCAAGGAGGTATCATAATATCTGGATGATTTTCCCCCCGAAAAAAAAAAAAAAAAAAAAGGTCAGTACCTGGATGGGTGACCGGTTAGTGACATTTTCATCTGGCATCAGCTGTCGCTCGGCAGCACAGACCACTTACCCAATAGACATGAAATCGGTACAAATGACAATGCCAGATTCTGCCCCACCATCAACCGCAAGTTGTACAAGATAACGAATAAATGTAAAAATATATCCGTTTTTTATTAAAATTATTGGTTTAAAATAAAGTTTTGTACAAGTTGCGATTCGAAAAAAACAGCTTAATTAAGAATTCAGAAAATAGTAAGAAATCGAAGCGATTTATTCATTGTTTTTGTTATTCTTCTATAGGAGTTGCGAGAATAGTAGAAAATGATACTGATTATGATTATGCAATATGAAATATGTAATAAGTCCCCAACAAAATGATAGGTACAGCTTAAATGGTCACATAGTTTTGTAGGTGGGGCGAAGCTCCATTGAAATGTGGCAATGTCTTTTGCAGGCGGAAAATTCTGTCAACGATGAGCGCATAGAAACGAAGCGGGGGACAGCTTAGTTGTGCCGTATTAAAGATATGCGTCCATGTCGATAATATCTCTAAGGTTACACGTAGCACGAAGCAATTTTGCGCTCATGTGCGGGCAGACACGGGCGCCCTCCTGTTACAGGTCTATGTGGTCTGTGCTCGGAAGCGGTCGTTAGGTCAAGTCAGAGGCCTGGGCGCCTGAATAACTCTGATATAGGTTTGGTTTGGTCACAATCAGATGAGACTAAGACCGGCGTTTGTGTTAAAAGTGGCATTTAGCCGAGCTTCTTAGTTTCAGCAACTCAATATAGAAACATGTTTATCGCATGGACTGTTTCCCTTCACAGTGACTTAAGTTACGACTCAACTCGCCAAATACGCTGATTACTCGGAAATAAGCATCCGAATCGAAAACAAGTTAATAATTTTGCAAAACGCATAAATAAGAACCTCCTACCTTATCTATAAATGTTTTTAACATCCGACAGCGCAATTTAATAATAATACACTTTTATTCAAGATAATAATATAGATCGATTCCTAGTAAGACCTTGCTTTACTTACTGTCAATCATTTTCCCGTTGTTTTTCTCCCACTTTACATGGCTATTCGTATTCGCTATTGGATCTTTGTCGTATTTGTCGAAATATTTGACGTATAGCTAACAGCAGATCAAGTGTAACATTATCCGTACGTTGTCCGTACATACAAATACGACCTTCCATGAGAGCCAAATATGTTTACACATACATAATCGCGTCGAAACCGACAAGCGCGCGGATACGCGTATTTAGTATTTGCTGTGTTTGTCGAATAGGCAAATAAGACGAATATTTTGTCACACGTACTATACACACATGGTAATTATTTGTCAAATACGCAAATACAAATAGCCATGTGAAGTGAATTCTAATGGTGGCACATTAGAATTTATACTAGAAGTCGGACATAGCATGTCCCAATCGAATTTTCCATGAATGTAAACAAATATGGCGTTTGAAATCTTTCAACTTCGCTAGTTTACCTCTATAGAAATTTGTATTCGGACAGACTGTAGGTAAGTGACTGGGCGGGGCTTGTCGCCGAAACGATGGTCGATGGAGTAAGTGCGTTCTAATGTGGATTGTGGAGACCCCGGACGGGTAGAAGAAGCGTGGGCAGACCACCGGTCAGATGGTCCGACGACATGAAGACTGGCTCAGTGTGGACCAGACAACCTTGGGAACACATGGATGTTTCATGGAGAGTCATATGCCCAGGAGTGGGCTGCGGTATGCTGAGGAAGAAGAGGACTGTAAGTATATTTCTGACATTATGAGAGTGAGAGCTTAAGCATTAGGGCTGTTGTTCAAAAATTAGATTTAAAGTTACGCCACCGTTCAGCCACCCTGTCCCTCTCTATCTTAACCTTTTTATAAGTATGAAAGGGATAGCAACACGATTTAAGGCAAGTGAGGTTTAACTAGGTTTATGAATAACAGCACAGGTGTTTTGAAGAAAGCGCTTTGGTTGCACGTGTTAAGAACTATACTGACTAGAAATCGAATGAGTCTTCTGTTAGCCTATCCGGAACCAGAAGACTACAGATAGCTTCCCATGAGCTGTATAGTGAATATAATGAGGACCTTTAAGGGAGGATGAAGAAAGGAATATACCCATAAAAGAAGCCAACAGAAAGAAAGATACACATGAAGAGTTCCTATAAGATAAATATAGAGCCACAAAACCTAATAAATAATTCAGAAACTTTCACATGTATAGGGATGGCAAGGATAATAAAAAATCGTCTTCGGTCACTAATTGCGCGAACACCGAAAAAAGGGACACAAAATTGGCACCGGCGGCCACCAATCATCTAAAGACCGTGTAAACGGTAGTGATGTCCAGACTATAATAATAATAATAATAATAATTTTTATTTGGAACCAGAAATTTGTACAGTTTTAACTTAAATCTAGATACAATTAATAAACTTGTGTCTTAGGGTGTGCAACTAACACTCTAGTCCCCACACTAGGATTCCCTGTGTTGTGGGGACTAGCGTCTTCCCAACAGGTGCTTATATAATAGGTAAATGTATGAAATTGGAAGGGATAAATAATTACTGTCTACATATTATGTCTTAATCAAATAAATAAATAATAGAAAATGTTATAGTTAAGTATGAAAGATATAGTGGAAAGAAGTAATGTGAGTGTAGGATGTGCCCGCGCCCGCGCGCGCGCTTACTTGTGTGTGCCGTGTGTGTGCGAGGGTGTAAGAGGGTGTGTAGGTGTGTGTGCGTGTGTGCAATGTGTGTGCGCGTGTGTGTGTGTGTATGTATGTATGTATGTATGTATATATGTATGTGTGTGTGTGTTGTTTATGTGGTGTGCGGTCACCAATCATCTAAAGACCGTGTAAACGGTAGTGATGTCCAGACTTTGAGACCAAAACTATATTCGGGCTCAGTTTACATGTGCGTAAATATTTTTCGACGTAAACATGTATTGGTATAGTTTCTGTCCTGTGTTTTCTAATTATAAGCTAATTTTGAAAGTTCCAAAAGTAGTGCGGTCCTATTAATAACTATTATATAGGAAATAGAGTCAGATGGACAGTTGGTCCGTTTCGTACGGTGGAACACAGAGAAAGGTGTATAGGAGAGTTTTTAAGGTTGTAATTATCTCAAAAATTACTTGACTTATTGCAAAAATTCTTTTACTTTTAGATAGATAAAAGTAAAAACTATGTAACTGTAAAAGAATTATTAAATTCGGTCCAGTAGTTCTTGAGAAAATCTCAACCTTATTGAGGCCCCCTGTATACTTATCTCTGTCTTCGCCTGTACCTACATGTTTACGAAATGTAAATTTTATAACTTTATGACAATTAATTAACCAAACAATTTAGAATATAATAGAATAGCATTTATTGCCTATTAAGTATATACATATAAGAAATAAATTACAATGACAATTAACAAACATATAACTTAGGCAAAAGGTTTAGGCTTCAGCTGATGCTGACACAGAGTGCGTCAGCGCTGGTTTTCAGCCCACACCTTGGCTCCAAATTGGTTATTTATTGTATAATCCAAGTCATGCACCCAAGGCTAAGGGGTGAGAAAAATGTATAGGTACAGTACAGTGGTTTAGAAAAACTACATCATCGATTTTTTAAATTCAACTATGTAGCCCTTGGTAAAATAATTTTTACACTGTTCGAGTAGTTCTTAAGAGCCTTCCATGAGCCAACTAGTAGCATAGCGCCGCCAATCTTAAAAAAATCATATCTTCCAATATAATAAATTTTATTAAAAAAGCTACGTAGGTAAGTACGAATTAATATAATAAGTGCAATGTAGGTAAGTTGTAGTTCACATAATTGCGAAAAACGGCCGTTTCTGGCATATTTGTGAACTACAACTTACCTACATTGAATCACGTTACAAATAAGCATTTAAAAAATAATATTTATAGCAATAAACAATGTGAACGTAGCTTTTTTAATAATATTGATTATATTGGAAGATATGATTTTTTTTAAGATTGGCGGCGCTAGTTGGCTCATGTCAGCGCTAGTTGGCTCATGTCAGCGCCTTAATAAGATCTCAACCGTAATTCATATCCTATATAATTTTCTATGTTTTCGACTGACCAAAACCATAACCGCGGAATTTTGGTCCTACATTTTGTTCCCATCACTAGTAAACGGTAAAAAATTGGCGCTCGCAATAAAATTTTAAACGGTTTGATCTGGTTTAAACACTTCCCTGAAACAATTTGCTTTCAATATGGACGGCGGAAGGGACGCAGCTTATAATTTATATTCGAGGAGAGTTCCAATGAAATCAATTTTCTGATTGATAAAAAATGTAGAGTGAATTGCGAAGAAATTGAGGTTTTATGAATAATTTTAAAGTATTCAAAGGTAACCTTTAAGTTCAGAATATTCGGTTTGCACGGCGTATGAACGCCGATGCGACGGCATCAGCGTTGGCACCTTTTCCTTGCAAAGTGGTGTAAATGTACATTCAAAAAATATATTGACGTGCAAAAATGTACTCAACGTGCTTACTTGCAATAAATAAATTTGACTTTGACTTTGTTATATGATTAGTTGGACCGAATATGAACCAAAAAATCCCATTGTATCTAAAACTATCTTATTTAGTACTTAATCAAAAATATTATCGTCTAATTACCTGTTCCGGTGTGCGGTAACACTGAAGGAACTGATTGAATGAGCTCATCATTGTGAAAATATAATAGTAGCTACTTTGATCTAATAGTGTGCAAATAATTATGTAATAATCACAGTAAGGCTCAAAATGATTGTTTACATAACACTTGCTTTGGGATGAAGTATACTATAATTTACTGCACAAAATTATATCAAATAGGAATTAGTAAAAATCTACGTTATTATTGTTTGTAAAATTATTTTTGATTGGTGAAAGTTTGTGAGGTTAGCTGCACAGCCTTTTTAGGCGCTTATTGCTGAATAGCGCTTTCTATTCAGCAATAACACCTTTTCCTTTCAATGTAACGTAAATATGACTTCTAAATATTCCAAGACATAAAATATAACATACACTTGACGTCATCACAAGCTCCGTTCTCCTTAAACCTTTTTATAAGTAATTTAAAAACTATCAATATTCCAAGAATTATTGAAAATTGAATCCTCGACAAGATCTTGCTGTCAGACTTAATTCACTTTACAGAATTTCAACATTGTAACCCATAAAGTTATGAAAATTACACCTCCGAACTTGTAATGTGACATTATCGAGATAGCGGTTATCACTTAGCCGTTTTTGAAGCGGTCGCGGTCCCAAACATAGCTTAATTGATAACTTGACGTATATAATTAACTCTCACATAAACGCCTACAGGATAATGGGCTTTAGACAAGGAAATTGGATACATTGACAGCTTGCGGGATGATTCAGTATCGATTTGATTTATTTTTGGCTCAGTAAGTTTGATTTTACGACATTTACATAAGAAATCTTACAAACAAATATAATAAAACTAAACTACTTAAAAATACATTAAAAACTAAACATTTACCTACATAATTATGGACTTACGACATTTATCCCTTGTTCTCAGGCAAATTTTTTATTAGGATTGTATACGATTGTAATATATCCACTTCGTCCCAAGCTCAACCAGCTGTCAAACTCAAGCGCGAGACCGAAGATGTCCCGCAGCGGCGGAGTGAAGAGCACGGCACAGTGACTCCATAGTTGTTTTTTTATTAATTTTGGATGAATTTTGACAGGGAAATAATAATACGCCAACATAAATCAGATATTTTTAAAATAAGCAACATAAATATATTTATAATATCATTTTGATATATATTTTGTATGACTATTTCGGTTTAGAGATAATTTTCAACAACAACACCAGCAGAGCAATAACACTTGCAATACGAATTCATATCTTATGACCCAGATAATAAGAACGGACCAAAGTCCAAAGTGTTACACTTGATCTGCTGTTAATACCTGTAAAAGTATTATTAAATTCGACTCGAAAAACTACTGATTTTTGTTAAAATCTCAACCTTATTGAGGCCCTCGGTATACATTTCTCTTTTTTTCGTGTGTACAACTGATCCTCCAGCGTTCATACGTCATTATCTTTACCAAACAGAAGTTACTCTAGTAACTTTAAACGATTAGAAATTAACTCGCAGCGACTCGCATAATAAAGTCATAATCCAACACCAGTAGCTAGCCAGGGGGCTACATTAATCACAGATTACCGGCCGCGCTCAGATGCACTATCTGTTGTCCTGGACTCCCAGTAGCTGGCATAGAGCAGACAGAGGGATAGGCGAGCTTTGTAGGCAGAATGCTCTTGTCTCTAAGAGACAGGAGCTAATTGCAGTCTTTTCAATTAAAAATAAAGGTTGGATTCTTCTATTAACGATATAGAATGCAATGGAAGGAGCATGGGAAGACGAATGATATGAAGTCATAATACAACACCAGTAGCTAGCCAGGGGGCTACATTAATCACAGATTACCGGCCGCGCTCAGATGCACTATCTGTTGTCCTGGACTCCCAGTAGCTGGCATAGAGCAGACAGAGGGATAGGCTAGCGGTTCGTGGGCATAATGCTTTTGTCTCTAAGAGACAGGTGCGAATTGCGGTCTTTTCAATTGAAAATATAACTTAGATTTACTAACGACATTGTAATAAGTATAGGTATACGAATGACATAATAAAGGGTATTTTTTAAAGCTTATTGATTATAATTATATCATTCTAATTTTAGGCCCCTGTTGACATAACAATCTAATTTCCAATACAGTTATGCAGAAATAATTTTAGCACACGTGTTTCCTAACAATTTGCGTATTAATGTCTAGATAATTTAATTAGCAACAAATTTACCTTACAATCGGAATAATTTTGGTATTTGTATACAAAATTATCGCTCGGAGAATATCATAAATAGTTCGTTATGTCGATCGTAATACTTTAGATTCCTTATCGTGATCTGATCTTGATATTATCTAAGGTTATTGGGTAAGTATGAGGATATAGAAAATTTTAGTTAATGAATTTTAAATACAACATATTGCTGTGGAATTATTAATAATGCCACCAACGAAGTTTGTCTGTCATATTTATTTATAAACTCGAGTCTGAATCCGGTAGGGGTAGGCAGAGACGATGGACTTCCATCTGCTGCGATCCTGGCACACAACCCCGCCTCCTGCACTCTTGGTTGGTAGTAGAGCGCACTTGGCCTTTTTCAAGATATCGCCAATTTGGTGGACGTACGTTCTCCTCGGTCTAATTCTGCTGGCCCTTCCGTCAACAACTCAACTTTTGTCTGTCATCAACAAATTTAATGCCATTGTAGGTACCAGTTTGACCCAGAGTTAATTTATTAAAAGAAAACAGATTCTGCCAGAAACTAACTTCATCTTGTAAATACTATTTTTATTACATTACTCTAAGCCTTATCTACGAGTTTCTCTAAGTGAAATAATTTTTAATATCAGAGTAATTTTGGAGTAGGTAAATATCAATCTTATTGGGAACTTCTGTGTTCTTCTGAATTTCGGTTTTACTGAGATAAATTATAGTTCCAATTGCATCTGAATTCTCAATTAAACCCTATTTCTGCAGTCAACTCTTTTAGAGAAACCAAACCTCTGTCGCATCTACAAGAATGCTTTACGACCGACTTAAGCTTTGTCCATTATTACGCTAAATAATATATGAGACGATTCATCTTCACCGAATAAGTGGCTGGTAATATTTTACCGCGCATTGTGTTGTAAAGTACGACTTCCGGTTGGTACTAGTGCACTTTTGTCGTGTTATGGCTGTGTTATGGCTACTTTATCATCCAGATGAGATATTGCTCGAGTAATTCTATTGTGGTATGTGAGGAGTTCATTGGTGGGAATATATGTGGAGCTTCTGGAATTTGTAGCTCTTTCCATAGAGCTAATGATACACTGAAAAAAACAGGGTTGCCTGTTGTTGGCGTGGCACTTCACTTGGATATTCGTATTTGTCATAATAGCCATGTGTGGTTGGCATTCTTGACAAAATATTCGTCTTATTGGTATGTACGCCAAGTATTTGACAAATACTACAAATATCCAATAGCGAGGGTACCTAGACACATTGCCGCGTTTTTCAAGGAATCGCAATTTATATTTGGCTAGCTAGATATTTTACGAGTGTTATGACAGATGGATCTGTATTTTAAATAAAAGAAAGAACCAATACAGGGTGGCCATGATTTCATTCGACAAAATTAATTGAATGATCATAGGCTTGTGAAATATATTAATAATCTTTATTTATTTCGAACAACAGTGGTCCATAAATTGTTAGTATTGCTTATTATATGTTAGTGAACAAAAATGTCCTCGATACAATAAAAAATAAAAAATGTTAACAATAAAATACAATTCAAATCAATAAAATATAGGTAGCTTAGTCCATTAAAACCTACGCCACTAGCACTTTCGTCCAGTGTGCTGCTATGGGACACTCGCACTTATCACCTATTACCCTCAGGATGCCATTAATTCTGCACAGCGTTTAAGTAAACTTGGGGAAAAATAAAAAAAATATTTAAACTAAATTCAACTATCTATTTTTTTAATTTGATGAACTCCAAAGCACAGTAATACATTGCTGTGCTTTGAAGTTTTTATATTTTAAGGTATTTTTAATTTTTTGCATAAATTTCTTTCACTGGAATTTGTTGACCTAATGGTTATTTCTAAGGTCATTCTGTGACTTGCGACGTAAGTACTTAGTTGGTTTTTTTTGCAGTTTTGATTTGAAAAAACCTTACCAATCCAATATTTATCATGAGTTTCAATTTGTCGAATGAATTCAATGACATTCTGTATATACGTTGTACGATACTGGTTTTAACAACCTCAATATGATGTAGATCATCTAACTAACGGTATGCAAAAGCCAAACCAATAATTAGACGGGCCCTAATTAATAATACGAGAGCTATGATTAAAATCAATGTGAATGTTCTCACGTTAACTACATAATTGTTATAATTAATCTATATTTTGACAAGTAACTATCGTGATCTAGAAATAGGTTATTCGACAAATAGATAGGCATTTGAATTTTTCTTGCATAAGTACGGTAAACTACGGGACACTTAGGAGCCTGACATAAGCCAACTAAAATTAAAAAAACTATATGTTCCAATATAATCAATTTTATGTGTCTAATGAGCCGAGGGTTGGCGCGTACCTCGCGCAACGCATTAGCCTCGCAATCTAGCGAGGCAATACAGCCAGCCTTTTGTGGACACTCCCTGCAGTCGCTGACCTGGGGCAAATTTTTTATTTATTGTTTTTTTTAAGTACATTTTACTGTCTTTAGTTAAATATTTTGTCGAAAATAAATAAATAATTCATATAAATTTATTAAAAATGCTGATTAGAAAATCTTTATTAGGACAAGTTAATTTTAAAACGCAAGCAACTACTACTTACTTACGTATTTTGTCACTTCTACACTTCGTTAAAAAACGTTAAATGTAGGATCCTATTTAATTATTGCTCATCAAGCATCTAATTAGTAACCAGAAGTGTTGTCCGGAAGAGATCGCTTAAAGCAGTAAGACCAGCAATTGCGATACTAACTGTATTAACCTATTTATTTTTTGTAATTCTCTTTTGTACTGAAGATAATTTATCTCATCACAAAATACCGTGGCTTTAAACCGTGTGCTACCTTTTAAGTCACGATTATGGCGAACAATAAAAGATTATTTAAACCCCGCACATTAGTTCCGTATACAAGCTGTAAGCAAACATTTACAACAATTAAAGTATAGTGAAACAATACAATATTCCGAGGGCGGTCGCCCCGAGATAAATCAAAGCGATCGCGCGTAGGTGGCCGGCGCACGCGCAGCCTACAATTACCAATTAACCGCGCGTACAAAATTCAAATTCATTCGGACAGTGTTGCCAACTTGACAGATTTGCCGTCAATCTAGCTGATTGGTGTGTGAAAATAGCTTATTTAAAATCAAATATTGTGGTAAATAAACGTCGCAAATAAACGTTGTGCTATTTAAAAGATATACAAACCGTTTTACCTTCATGAGAGGTTTTCAAGGTTACATTAAAAATAGAAAGAAAGTACCGATAGCCCCGGTAGATGGCACTGACTAACTTGGGCTTTTCGTATTTCATACCTAGTATTAATTTGTACTGTATTGTTTAAATTACACAAACAAACCAATGATAATAAATTATTCAGCTGACATTGATTTTTTTATAATTTGCTGTATTTTTCTTACGATGATATGCACTTTTCTGCAACGCCATCTATTTATCAACTTAAAAGGCTTGTTTTTTTTATTCTTACAACTGTCACTTTGAAACCCCCTCATTACTTTGATATGTAGGTGGGGTTCTCTTGAAAATGGCGGGAAACGACGGTTGCGAAATTATTTAATAATTTTCAGTTTAATGTCTACAGTGCGTGTTTTGTGTTTAATATCACGTTAAATTAATCAGAAAATGTTCGCGAATGACAGTATGGTGAAGTTATTGGAGAATTCAAGCAGGATCTGAAGTTTGGCGCCATGGTCAAGATTCCCACTACGAGCTCGGGAGTAAACGTGACTGTCGAGCCGCTTCGTCCACAGTGATTGACGCTACGGCGTCTCCTGTGGATGAAGACAAGAAGACGCGGCTACCCAGGGTGATGACGCTACGGCGACTCCCCTGGAGGAAGATAGAAAACTATTATACATTGATTTTTCTGTAACATGACATTGGCGAATCGAACTGTCGAGTCCATTAATAAAATAAATAAATACTTTGATATGTAGGTACTTTTATCTGTGTTATATTGTACCTACATAGGTAAAACTCCAAAAAAGTTAATCCCTTTTTCCCTAATAAGTCTCAATTATTATTAGATGGTATAATCGGTCGATTTTTGAATATATTGGAATTCCAAAAAAACATATTGGCAACACTCGGATATAGGCCGTCGAACGAGTCACACGTCTAAAAAGGGAATCGTGAAATTGCGATAATGTTTTGAAGAAATTAATTTAAGGAAGATTCTTATATGGGCAACTGGGTTATTGTACAGTCGACATCACATCAATAACACTTTAAGCCTTTCTAAGGCCGCATTTCCACTTGCAAGAAAACTTCTTCAAGAAATGTCCGACAGCATCTCGCAAGTGTAAACTGCGTAGCAAGTGCCAGTTTGATTAGCATTTCCTGCGAGTTGTTGCAAGAAAATGGCAGGAATTAGGTAGTAGATCCGAAATTAATACCAAATACTCACCTCATGCAGCCATGAAAAAAAATCAACCTTCTTCGTTAACGCAATCAAAAGATATGGCCGTATATGTCGAATTTTGGCGCATATTTGTAAGAAAACGCAAAAAACGCATAACCTATTGGGCATTTCTCTTCACTGCTGGACATAGGCCTCCCAAAGCACGCCACTCAATCGGATTCTTTTGCATTCAGTCTCTGCCAGATGGCTGGCAAAAAAGAAGTTCGAATTTAGTTCTAAAGTCTAAAAATAAATGAAACAAAACATTATCCAACAATAGTTTTATTAAAATCTTTAAATTTTCTAAACAAAATTTCTCAAATAAGTTAAATTTTCTTTTTAGAAACATACATTTTGTCGACAAGATTTTATCTGTATCTATCTGTATTTTTCTACCACAATAATGAGCATATTAATAACATTTATTATTGTTACTACTGCAAAACAAAGCTAAAAGCTACAATGATATTCTCAACCTACTTATAAATAATTAAAAAAAACAGTACTTAGACTTTTTTTTTAAATAATAACGTTAAATAAAGGTAGCACTCACACTTATCGAAACGAATTCGATTGATAACCGAAAATTTTAGCACACTCTTCAATTAGGCGGCACCAAAAATAGATGCTCTATCTATCTCGTCCAACATCATCATCGATATAGATATATGCTACATATTTTAATATTATAGTGTTATAATTAAAAAATACTTTTGTTTGTAACTTTTTAAAAGTAGCAATACAAAATCGAAAAAATCTCATGTTCTAAAAAGTATCGTAATAAATCCATTCAATGTTACTGAAGATAATGAAGTGAATTATTTATCTATGATTTTTTTTTGAGAAACATTTTACCTAATGCTTATACAATAATAATTTATTATATTTTCGTAGGCTTTGTTCCTACATATATGTTGAATTAAGCTTGTGGATATAAAATAAATGAGAGACACTATTGAAAAACTTCGCTAATCAAAAACACTTGTAGCACCATTACTAATGAGTATTTACAGCATTAAAATAAATTAATTAATTACATCTAATCATTTATTAAATGCAAATTATTACAACAATAGATACCACCACACACATCTTCTACCAGAGTCGGAGAAATATTACAATGTAGGTAATAGGTAGCTATATAAAGGCAACTGATATATTTCATCGCTAAATGTGAATAAGCCCTTAGTTACTTATTTTAATTTTAGAGTTTTGTTTTGTGGTGGTAAATTTTATATTCAAAAACATGCATTTTAAATCTAACCAAAATGTCATGTCATTATTATCACCATCTTAAAGTAAACACACTTTTATTTACAAAAAAGTAACAGAAAAATATACCTTCAAGTTGGTATACTTTAATAATAAAATTGATTTAAGGGCCTTCCATGAGCCAACTAGCGCCGCCAATCTTGAAAAAATAATATCTTCCAATTTAATCAATTATATTAAAAAAAGCTATTTACAAAATGATTATTAGGATGAATACTATTTTTCAATATACAATACATGGCATAATTGCGACAAGCTAAGTTGTAGTTCACAAATGTGCCAAAAACGGCCGTTTTTCGCAATTATGCGAACTACAACTTACCGAAATTGAATCACGTTATAAATAAGCATTTAAAAAATAATATTTATCGTAATAAACATTTCGTAAATAGCTTTTTTAATATAATTGATTATATTGGAAGATATTATTTTTTTAAGATTGGCGGCGCTAGTTGGCTCATGGAAGGCTCTATAGAATCAGATCGAATTAATTTTGGCATAATCTTAATTAAAATAAATTAGGCCTGTTCTAATTACTTTTACAATACTTATACACAAATCAAATGGGTAAAGGTTAGTCAGAAAATAGTATTCCCTTGACTTTACAATGAATTCAGAATTCGCCTGAAGTAATTTTTAAATGTTCCTGCGTATTTATCTGAATATACAATATTGGAATTAATTCTCGTCCCTACTGATATTCTTTGGATATGTACGGGGTATGATTATTAATATATTACCACGTAGGGTACAGATTTTTTTGGGGGGTCAATAAGCCAAATATGGCTAATACACAGACCATTTACCCCACAGACATGAAATTGGTACAAATGACATTGCCACATCTAAATGGAGCTTTGCCCCACCAATATTATAAAAGGTACCTAATGCAGCCAGCGTCATCGGCACGATGCCCTGTGGATCCTTGTGGAGCTTTTATAATATTTTATTTACACAGTTGATAATTATAATTATTTTAAATTTTATGAATTCATGGAGTAAGTACTTAAATAAACATTTATTTGCGAATCATGTACATATTATATCTTCCAAATAAATAATAATTAAATCTAAACTATCTAAACCTACAAAATATGTAAAAAGACATTGCCACATTTCAATGGAGCTTTGCCCCACCTACAAAACTACCTACGTGACCATTGAACCTATCATTTTGTTGAGGACTTATTACAGGTTTCATATTGCATAATCATAATCAGTAGGAGCTGCGAGAGTAGTAGAAAATGGTAACAAAAACAATGAATAATTCGTTTCGATTTCTTACTATTTTATGAATTCTTAATAAAGCTGTTTTTTCGACTCGCATGTTGTACAAAACTTTATATAAACCAATATTTTATGAATTCTTAATAAAGCTGTTTTTTCGACTCGCATGTTGTACAAAACTTTATATAAACCAATAATTTTAATAAAAAACGGAGATATTTTTACATTTATTTGTTATCTTGTATATCATGCGGTTGATAGTGGGACAGAATCTGGCATTGTCATTTGCAAGCGAAAAATTATGTCGACGATGAGCGCATAGAGATGAAGCGGGGGACAGGCCGTATTAAAGAGATGCGTCCATGTCGATAATATCTCTAGGTATCGCGAAGCTATTTTGCGCTCATGTGCGGGCAGACACGGGCGCCCTCCTGTTACAGGTCTATGGGGTAAGTGGTCTGTGGGCTAATAGTTAACCAATTAAACCGCTGATTAAACTAGTTTGCTACGACATATTACATACGTCTCCCTAGGAGTGATCAATTCAAAAATAATAAACTTCTATATGTTACGATCCTATGAACTTTCTTTACAACTATCAATCTGTAAACCGCAGCCCAAATCAAGTGTCTTATTTTGTAAACAAATATGATCGTCTAATTACCTGTTGTGATGTAACACCGAAGGAACTGATTAATCGAACCTGTTCATCATTGTGAAAATAAAGTAATTCGATCTAATGATGTGAAAATAATTTTACAATTAAAACTATAGTGAGCCATTACTACAAATTATTATATATAAACTATCTATCACTCACTATGCGGAGTAGACGCCGCGCAGTGAGTACATACTGCGTGATAGGACCTAATGTGAGTGGCGGTAACTCCCCGACAAGTGAGATCGATCAACGAATCCAGCTACAGCCATCCAACGCACCGTCGTCGGCGGCGGGATATGTTATGTCGGAGCGCGCACAGAGGGCGCTGATCCGCAGTGCGCGAAGAAACGTCAACGGCGACGCGGGCGTGGCGTGCTCACCTTGAAAAAGACCGTCGAAATCGGTCGAAACTGTCGGTCTAATTGCCGACTTTAACAATATAAGTGAATGATATCCGTTTATGTATAATAATTTGTAGTAATGGCTCACTATAGTTTTAATTCTAAAACTATGCAATAATCACACAACAGCTTAAAATGTTAGTAGGGTAGTTTTTTGTTTACAAAATAAGACACTTGATTTGGGCTTCAGTTTACACTACTGCTGTAAATTCCTTCAGACACTTCTTCACTCAACCCGATTCTCGGCTCTTTCCTATCCTTACCAGATTGCGATCGTTGCTCCTTTTAATCAAATTAATTTCATCTAAAGTCAACCGCCGATGTTTGGGGTTTTCACGAAGTACGTGATCAATGTGCCCTTCCCTTTCACGTAGGTTGGGCCGCGGCATTCGCAAGTATAACCGGCATTCATCAGGATTCTGGAAACAAACATTGATGGTCATATTAAGATGAGATAAAAAAAAAATATTGCCCAAAAAAGGATAAGTACATATCTAACATAATTTTATACAACAGGCGGTCTTATCGCGAGCGATCTCTTCCAGACAACCTTCAGGTAGAGAACTTATTATTTTGGAAGAGGCGGCTTACAGCGCAACACGTAGATATGAAGAAATATATTGATTAGACTACTAAAATAATTAATACTTACTAATAAGTAGGTACTTAATTACATATAGCTAATACTCAGATAATTAAAACTCACATAACAAATTAATATATTTACTGCATATATAATATTGAAATATACAAATATAAATAAACAAATTTATAAATATACCTACAACTACCTACATACACAAAAATAATATTATAAAGATTACTTAGGTAATCATTCTGTGCTATACTATAAATTTAAGGCAAATCTCCTGTCATTATTATTATAGCAATTTCCCATGGAAGTAAATTAAAAATTAAAATAGTTGATCTCAAAAATAAAGGCGTCTTTACATTTTTCCATTTATGACTATGCTGGTCATCATGATGACAAGGACCAATGCTGATTAACTTGCGCGATCGCTTTTTGTCGCTTTATTCCAAAATTACTTATCATCATCATCATCAGCCCGTATCAGTCCACTGCTGGACGTAGGCCTCTCCCAAAGCGCGCCAATCAACCCTACTCTCGGCCCTCTGCATCCAGTCCCTGCCAGCCATTTTGCGAAGGTCATCCCTCCATCTGGTCGGGGGGCGTCCCACACTACGTTTACCTGTTCGTGGCCTCCATTCGAGAACTCGTCTACCCCATCGGTTATCGGTTCTACGACAGATGTGACCAGCCCACTGCCACTTCAGTTTACTGATTCTATGAGCAATGTCAACCACTTTTGTCTTCTGGCGGATATACTCGTTTCTTATTCTATCTAACAGAGAAACTCCAAGCATAGCTCTTTCCATAGCTCGCTGAGCGACCTTGAACCTGTGGGCCAGTCTCACCGTCAATGTCCACGTTTCGGCTCCGTAGGTCATCACTGGTAGGACGCACTGGTTGAAGACCTTAGTTTTTAGGCATTGTGGTATTGAAGACGAGAAGATATGACGTAGCTTCCCAAACGCTGCCCAGCCCAGCTGAATTCTCCTGTCACTCTCTTTCTCGAAGTTGTTCCTACCCAGCTGCAGAGTTTGTCCTAAGTAGACATATTTCTGAACAACTTCGAGGACCGTGGCATCGACAACTATTGGTTCCGGGACGACCAGATCATTGAACATGATCTTGGTCTTATCCAAATTCATCCCGAGTCCGACACGGCGAGAAGCAGCATTAAGGCTATCCAGCATTGTCTGCAGATCCTGCAGCGACTCAGCCATGACCACTATATCATCGGCGAACCGAAGGTGTGAAATGTACTCGCCATTTACACTGATGCCACGACCATTCCAGTCCAGTGTTTTGAAGACATCTTCCAGCGCGTTTGTGAAGAGTTTCGGTGATATAACATCTCCTTGTCTCACACCTCTACGCAACTGGATAGATCTTGTTTGCTGGTTCTGGATTTGGACGGTCATTGTGGCGGCGTCATACAGGCATCTCAGCACCTCGATGTATCGCCAGTCTACTTGGCATCGCTGCAAGGACTGCAGAACAGCCCAGGTTTCGATAGAGTCAAATGCTTTCTCATAGTCCACAAATGCAAGACACAGGGGCCGATTGTATTCCTCTGTCTTTTGTATAATCTGCCTCACTGTGTGGATGTGGTCTATGGTGCCATATCCTCCGCGAAACCCGGCCTGCTCCGGGGGCTGGAAGTCGTCAAATCTCCGTCCAAGACGATTCGTAATGACTCTCGAAAACAGCTTGTATACATGACTCAGGAGAGAGATAGGTCTATAGTTTTTCAATAGGGTTTTGTCCCCTTTCTTGAAAAACAGGACAACGATGCTCCTGTGCCATGCCTTCGGAGTTCTCCCACTCTGTAAGACGGAGTTAAAAAGCTTCTGTAGCTCCATCAGGACAGGAGTACCACCTGCTTTCAGGAGCTCAGATGTAACCCCGTCTTCACCGGGGGCTTTTCCATTCTTAAGCTGTTTGAGAGCCAGTCCGATTTCGTCAAGACTCACATCAGGCAGGTCTTCGGTAAAATGGCGTGTTAGCGTGGCTCGGGGATCATCGGTACTAGGCTCAGGTTGCGGTGCGTGAGGTGCGTACAATCGGCCGTAGAAGTCTTCGATCTCAGCGAGTATCTCTGGTTTGGAAGTGACGGTTCTGCCATTCGCCGACTTCAGTTTGGTCAGATGGCTTCTCCCCAACTGCTGCATGAATACTTTTGACCCTCGATTTTGCTCAATTGCCTCTTGTATGCGGCGTGTATTGGAGCGACGAAGGTCACGACGTATAAGCTTCCTTACATGCTTGTTGAGGGTCCGCTGTTCTGTCTGAGAGATTTGCGTAGCCTTTTCACGTCTTTCCTTCATAAGATCCAGAGTCTCCACTGAGAGCTTAGACTTCGTGCCAGTACGTTGCGACCTGCAAAACCTTACGCCTACGTCCCTGATGGTCTTCACCACTGTGTCAAACGCCTGGTCAACGTCAATTGTGGTTTCCAAGACATCGAATCTATTCTTCAGCTCCAGCTGAAATTTATCGGAGCCGGTTATGATCTGTTGCAGGTTAGGTCGGAGCGTAGACCTCATCATACGGAGTCTTTCTAGCTTAAAATCGATATTCAGGGTGCCTCGCACGAGTCGGTGGTCACTACCAGTGTTAAACCGGTTAAGTACAGAGACATCCCTGAATATATGCCTTTTGTCCGTTATGATGAAGTCTATCTCATTTTTCGTCATAGAGTCGGGGCTTTGCCAAGTCCACTTCCTCTGAGGCTGCTTCTTAAAGAACGAATTCATTAAGAATAGCCCCTCTCTCTCCAGGAAGTTAACTAGCATTTGCCCCCTATGATTCCTGCAACCAAGACCATATGGTCCGATTTTCGATTCGATGTTGCTCTGTACTCCCACTTTAGCGTTGAAGTCCCCCATGACAACGTTGAAGTGTGTCTTAGTGGTGTGATTGAGGGCTTTGGCTATGTCTTCATAGACAGCCTCCACTTCTTCATCCGAGTGTGCCGACGTTGGTGCGTAGACCTGTACTACCTTAAGAGAGTATCTCTCGGTAAGTTTCAAAATGAGGTACGCTACCCGTGGCGACACACTGGAGATCTCCATTACGTTGTCTACGAGGGCCTTATTCACCAGAAAACCTACCCCGCCTTGGGAGAGTTGATCGCCCTCTCGAAAGTAGAGTAGATGGCCCGATTCCAGGGTCAGTGTGTCCTCCCCCTCTCTTCGGACTTCACATAACCCTAGGACGTGCCATCGTATCCTCTCCAACTCTACTTCGAGTTCCGTGACATGATCGTCCAGCCGCAGAGTTCGTCCGTTGTACGTAGCCAGGGTCAATTTTGTTTGGCAGCCTCCCGTAACCCGGGGATTCTTAGCACCCCCTGCCCCGCCGTTACCGTAGCCGCTGCCTTGGCTAGGAATAGCGGGGCGGCCGGGAACTGGGGGCCGGGGCCTTGTGGTGTCCATCATGTTTGGGAGGTGATGCCCGTAATCGCCACGCTGGGCAAGCGGGTTGGCGATCGCAGAGCCGGCCACCTCGCGCCGGTGACGCTGCTGCCCGTCACCGACCTGCTGCACTTGGCGCCGGCACGGTGCGAGCTGGTTATACCGCCAACTGTCGGTCGCCAGAGCCCCGTCCGTTGGTCGGCAGGGTGCACCACGTGCCGGTGAGGTTGGCATTTGGGTGGCCAATATAGTCGGTCCCCACCCCTTACACCCCCTTACACTTAAATTACTTATCATATTGCAATAATTCTTTTATTGTTAGGTAGTGTAACGATCGACCCTTTTGGCTGACCTTATTATTATATTATTTAAATTATATTTAAAACATTAAGTAAACTTAATGAGTTTTGGCACGTGATTATATTGGCAATTCGTCTAGTGGCGGACCCTACTTACGTTGTGTTTATAACCCTTGTTCTTTCCGAGGTAATTCTGTCTAAGGAGTAAGGAGCTGGAAAACGGCAATCTGACTAAATGACGCAAAACAAGTTCTTATAATTAGATAAACTTTATGAAGAAGAGAAAAGGATAATTTTGAGAGTTTTTGTAGTTGTTGTGGTAAACTCGGTGAAGATTCCAAAAGTGGGGATAATTTAATATATTAGTATTTTTATTAAAATGGTTTTCACCTCCGAGCTCCCTACGCCCAAAACCTCGGAGCCTACCGCAGATCGTTATAGACACCACAACAGTCCCGATCTCACGGCCCTGCAACCAAGAACGACCTAACGAACCCCCTAAGTTCGTAAACACGAACTAGAAGTATTACGCAGTAAAGGGATCTAGATCTCAGATTGAGTGTTACTCGGGAGACCTTTATAATCTCATCACAAGCAAAGCTTGAATGAGACGTGGAGAACAACCTTTGCAAGACATTGTCTGCAGGTTGGATATTAAGGAAACCAAACTTTATCTCATCATCCTGGATCTATAACTGTCGCTATAAGCGTTACTTATTAATTTAGATTGAGATGTTGACTTTGACATAATTGTAGGTCGCGCAGGTTGTTGTGAGGGTGCGACTACCAAATGATACACTCGTATAACTTCCGAAATAATCACTCCTAACAATTTACAGAACTCCTTAGGCTTGAACATACCACATATCGTCCGATCCTCGGCTTTGTTGCACATGGACTTGGCCAGGCCTCGTCTAGAGTACCATGGAGTCAAGCCACCGGAATAGACCTTCGCCCATGACCGATTAGGAGGAAAGAGGTGAAATGCACCCCAAAGACCGCTCTATTGCAAGGAGTATGACAACATTATAATAATGTTAATTTTGCATTGTTAATTCCAAATAGTGACACTTGATAATCTAAGTAGAGTCTGTAAGTTGCACGGGTAAGTGTAGATGCTCGCAGAACGACCCCAAAATTATTATTAAACTTGATAAGATTTACTTCTATTTGTGACTAGGAGTGAATCCCAATTTAATTAATAATTAGAGTAATCCAGAATATTGGGATTACAGTTGTGTCAATACATCTCGTATTATTAAAATGTTTATCCAAATAAAATAGATCACAGAAGAAAAGACAAAGAAGTAGTTCCTTTGATAAATGAATTTTAGGAAGAATATAATTTAGAAGTTAGTTGCCGAAAAGGTACTGCGTACTTCTGGTTTAGAAATACAATCCTATTTCTATAACATATATTCCGTATTGAAGTCATAACGTTGTAATCTTAGAGTATTTGTTGGATTTAGTAAATATTAGCAATAGTAGTAGTCCATGAATAAATTGTAGTAACGTAGTAAACCCCTAATAATAATTTAGTAAAGCGCATGTATAATTTATAATCAAAGAATCCAACGGATGAATCTATAAAATAATGTTTAAAGTAATTAGAAGTATATCACCAGATTCCAGTGGACGTCATAGGTAATTGGAATCATAATATTAGAATCCTTCTCCTCTTTCCTTGGATCTTGGATTCCTGTTTGTATTATATTGAAAGACACATCCGTCTCTCTCCACAATCTTGAACCAACTCCCACGATAAACAAAAGTAGATCGATATTCTGTTTGGATGTATTCCGAAACGGTATACGAAGTTCAGAATTCGAATCTCAGAATATGTCAGAATTATGTACAAAGACACTGACACAATACTTCACCAATGAATTTAGAACCTAAATAATCCTAAAATAAAATGGCACAGAAGCCTCACTAGATGACCGTCTAGTAATGTAAATTAGAACCCATCTCTACGACTCGAGTTTCCTAATAAAGTAGAATAGAACCTATTCTTACGAAATAGGTTTCTCATGATTTCTAGCCTAACTAGAATAACGTATGTGATAATTAGTGTTCTCTAACTTCATTAATAAACCATGAACCTATTGTCCTGTCCTAGAGAAGGACCATAGTCTAGCCGTATTAATTAGATGATTGTAATATGTTAATGAAATTAATTGTTTTATTGGTTAATCAATTACGATTAGTAAAATGAAGATAAATATGTTGTACAGTCAATGTACACATACGACGAACGTTAGGTTTAATGTATTTAAGTACAGATATTCAGATCAATGTAATAGATAGTCTTCTCCACGTGGAAACTAAGGTTCCTTCTATTTATATCTCTCTCTACTAATAAAGATTGGTTTACTCACAAAACATTATTATTAGTCTGGAAAGGAAATTGGTTAGTATTGAAAGATTCTAAAAGTACAATTAGACAATCAGGAAGTTGGATGTAATTCATTTATTCAGAGAGATGAATCAAAGAATGTTTCGTAAAGTATTTCTTTATTAGAGCCCTCCTCAGAGTAATTAACAATTGTAAATAAGAGTCAGGATACAACAGCTTCATGTAGAAACCAGGAACAATGAAGACTGAAGTCTTGATGAAGTCCTCAATGCAACACTAAGCTCTTGTAAGATTGTAGCTCCAACTAGAATCACCACACATTTAAATAGTTATATAATTCAATGTATAATTCACTTGAAACACAACAAGGAAACTATTCAGCATCAAACATCAACTCACTAAGTCACAACTCACAAACTCAAGAACTCACTCGCGAAATATTCGATAAACTATTAAAATAATAAATCGTAAATATAATCTTTGTTTACATATTTTGAAACGTCAAAGGATCCTCTCAAAATAGCTGATCTTGTCAGACAGTAGAAAACTGTCACACTATCTGGTTTTACTTAAATATCTCCTAAAATAATAGTCTAATCATTAACACAATCCTAAGAATTATCTGTTTAAACACTCACGGTTCTCTTCAGTTCCTCTTTACCTTTAAGGACCTACTCCAGACTCTGTTATGATCTTGTAAAAGTTTCCTTTCCAATCTGTTACGATAGCAATGGCGTCTCCTCCCATAGTAACTTGATGTTTCTATTGAGATAGTAAAGAGGAACCAAATACCTGAAAACCTGTAAACTAAACTACAGGAACACCTAATCTAGTAACCGTAAACTTGCAAATCTATTTCAATATGATTTCTTCTTGAATCATTATTATTTATTAAATTTGTAAATATTTCCACATTTTTTTACGTCTCCCATATTTCTGCAATTTTCGTTCTCCCTGTCAGATTTTGATTTTTTTGTCATTGTCATAATTTTTGGTTTGTAATTAAATTACGTAAAGAGTTTTTCTTACTTAAAAAGATTGTGTTATAATTTAGTTATTTTAGCAAAATTTTACCATGTCTTGAAATTGATTTAAAGACGTGATCGTTACAACTTCCCCTTAAATCTAACTGTTTTTGAATAAAAGTGGGATTTATGAAGTAGTTTAAATTATTTTGAAATCTTAGTATTACAAATATAAGTGAGATTGAATTAGCTAATTTAATTTGCATCTAAATCCGACTATATTTAAATAAGAGTGAGATTTAACAAACTCAAATTATTAGTCTTAAAATTTTGTCTCGATACTTCCCCTAGATGTGACATCTCTAGCTCCAAGCAATAACACTTCTACTTGCCCTTGGCGGAAGATCTATATTTCTCCTTGATAATACTATACTTCCCCTTGTTAGAAGACGCCTGCTTCCCCTTGATAGAACAACTATACTTCCCGTTGATGAAACATCTACACTTCCCATTGACATGGGATATTCAGTTATCCGCAAAACGAAATAACTATTTATTTCTAATGAATGTCTCACATTTCTCATATGTATTGCTATTAAGTTTAACTTATATAACTCCTAATATATTCAATTTGCATAATGCATAAAACAAATTCTGAGTAATACATATGTTTAACTGATCAAATAAAAAAAATCCTTGTAATACAACTAACCAAACTTTCTTAATGTCATTAATTCTATTTATTGTTGTTCATAAACTCGATACATCTATCGATTAAAATTAATTCAGAAAATAATAGCAACAATAATAAATGAATTATTCAAACTTGTGTAGGCAATTGTCACAAATGATGATCAAGCCAAAGTCACCAATAAAATTATGTCAATAGACTTTTAATTTATTATTTACGTATAAATCCGTAACAATATAATTATCTAACGTCACAATTTTGGGAATTAATTTATTCAGTAACTAATTAATTGTTAACACATATTGTTAGAATCCATCTGATAATAAAATCTATTAGATCCTTTCCTACATTCACAATCTATAATTTGTAAACAACTCTGATTTACAAAAAATAGAAAATTGTAACTTTTCCTAATTCAATATATTGAATTTAATGGTCGATGGCCATATTTAGAGTCTCAAATACAAAGACACATTTTATGTTTCTTCAAAAACATTAAACTAATTTGTCGCGAATGTCGTTACTTTAAACTTAATACATAAGGGAAACAAATGTGGTTGTAGTGATGTTCAAATAAAATTAATGTGTAAGATCTTACACCACAGAGTAAGGTTTGGTTTTAGAATCCTATCCAAAGTATACATGAATGAGAATTCCGCATGATATACAGGCATCTTGTTATGCATTTATGTATACACTTCACAAAACAACACCAAATTAATGCAAATAAATTTCGTGAAGAAAAGTTAAATGATCCGTAAAATGGAAGGTTCATATCAAAATCAACAACGTGGAATGTTCATTACGACACAAACTCACTAATCAAAAGCTATATCAAACCAATTCGGTTTTTACATATTTATGTCATATTCTTACTAATCAATAGATCAATCAAACCAATCCATCTTCGTATTATTTCTCCACATTACATTTTTACTAATCAATAACTCAATCAAAGCAATCCATCTGTCTATTACGTCCTCTCGTACTATTCTTACTAATCAGTAGGTCAATCAAACCAATCGATCTCTTAAAAGGAGAAAATCTATACAATCCTTCAAATAATTTATGAAATTCCTTTTAAAATTATCCTCTCATTATGGAAATATTTTATGTAACTTCCCCTAAACCTTTGTCATACACCACACAGGGTATCTATGTAACCGAAAAAGTTTTTGTTTTATAATTTTTTGAAGAACATCGAATTACACAATAAAGTCAGACACCACTCCAGCTTATTAACACTCCTCAAACAAGAATTTTGAGACCTGGAAATCCTGGACCTAAGGCACCATTGTAACGATCGACCCTTTTGGCTGACCTTATTATTATATTATTTAAATTATATTTAAAACATTAAGTAAACTTAATGAGTTTTGGCACGTGATTATATTGGCAATTCGTCTAGTGGCGGACCCTACTTACGTTGTGTTTATAACCCTTGTTCTTTCCGAGGTAATTCTGTCTAAGGAGTAAGGAGCTGGAAAACGGCAATCTGACTAAATGACGCAAAACAAGTTCTTATAATTAGATAAACTTTATGAAGAAGAGAAAAGGATAATTTTGAGAGTTTTTGTAGTTGTTGTGGTAAACTCGGTGAAGATTCCAAAAGTGGGGATAATTTAATATATTAGTATTTTTATTAAAATGGTTTTCACCTCCGAGCTCCCTACGCCCAAAACCTCGGAGCCTACCGCAGATCGTTATAGACACCACAACAGTCCCGATCTCACGGCCCTGCAACCAAGAACGACCTAACGAACCCCCTAAGTTCGTAAACACGAACTAGAAGTATTACGCAGTAAAGGGATCTAGATCTCAGATTGAGTGTTACTCGGGAGACCTTTATAATCTCATCACAAGCAAAGCTTGAATGAGACGTGGAGAACAACCTTTGCAAGACATTGTCTGCAGGTTGGATATTAAGGAAACCAAACTTTATCTCATCATCCTGGATCTATAACTGTCGCTATAAGCGTTACTTATTAATTTAGATTGAGATGTTGACTTTGACATAATTGTAGGTCGCGCAGGTTGTTGTGAGGGTGCGACTACCAAATGATACACTCGTATAACTTCCGAAATAATCACTCCTAACAATTTACAGAACTCCTTAGGCTTGAACATACCACATATCGTCCGATCCTCGGCTTTGTTGCACATGGACTTGGCCAGGCCTCGTCTAGAGTACCATGGAGTCAAGCCACCGGAATAGACCTTCGCCCATGACCGATTAGGAGGAAAGAGGTGAAATGCACCCCAAAGACCGCTCTATTGCAAGGAGTATGACAACATTATAATAATGTTAATTTTGCATTGTTAATTCCAAATAGTGACACTTGATAATCTAAGTAGAGTCTGTAAGTTGCACGGGTAAGTGTAGATGCTCGCAGAACGACCCCAAAATTATTATTAAACTTGATAAGATTTACTTCTATTTGTGACTAGGAGTGAATCCCAATTTAATTAATAATTAGAGTAATCCAGAATATTGGGATTACAGTTGTGTCAATACATCTCGTATTATTAAAATGTTTATCCAAATAAAATAGATCACAGAAGAAAAGACAAAGAAGTAGTTCCTTTGATAAATGAATTTTAGGAAGAATATAATTTAGAAGTTAGTTGCCGAAAAGGTACTGCGTACTTCTGGTTTAGAAATACAATCCTATTTCTATAACATATATTCCGTATTGAAGTCATAACGTTGTAATCTTAGAGTATTTGTTGGATTTAGTAAATATTAGCAATAGTAGTAGTCCATGAATAAATTGTAGTAACGTAGTAAACCCCTAATAATAATTTAGTAAAGCGCATGTATAATTTATAATCAAAGAATCCAACGGATGAATCTATAAAATAATGTTTAAAGTAATTAGAAGTATATCACCAGATTCCAGTGGACGTCATAGGTAATTGGAATCATAATATTAGAATCCTTCTCCTCTTTCCTTGGATCTTGGATTCCTGTTTGTATTATATTGAAAGACACATCCGTCTCTCTCCACAATCTTGAACCAACTCCCACGATAAACAAAAGTAGATCGATATTCTGTTTGGATGTATTCCGAAACGGTATACGAAGTTCAGAATTCGAATCTCAGAATATGTCAGAATTATGTACAAAGACACTGACACAATACTTCACCAATGAATTTAGAACCTAAATAATCCTAAAATAAAATGGCACAGAAGCCTCACTAGATGACCGTCTAGTAATGTAAATTAGAACCCATCTCTACGACTCGAGTTTCCTAATAAAGTAGAATAGAACCTATTCTTACGAAATAGGTTTCTCATGATTTCTAGCCTAACTAGAATAACGTATGTGATAATTAGTGTTCTCTAACTTCATTAATAAACCATGAACCTATTGTCCTGTCCTAGAGAAGGACCATAGTCTAGCCGTATTAATTAGATGATTGTAATATGTTAATGAAATTAATTGTTTTATTGGTTAATCAATTACGATTAGTAAAATGAAGATAAATATGTTGTACAGTCAATGTACACATACGACGAACGTTAGGTTTAATGTATTTAAGTACAGATATTCAGATCAATGTAATAGATAGTCTTCTCCACGTGGAAACTAAGGTTCCTTCTATTTATATCTCTCTCTACTAATAAAGATTGGTTTACTCACAAAACATTATTATTAGTCTGGAAAGGAAATTGGTTAGTATTGAAAGATTCTAAAAGTACAATTAGACAATCAGGAAGTTGGATGTAATTCATTTATTCAGAGAGATGAATCAAAGAATGTTTCGTAAAGTATTTCTTTATTAGAGCCCTCCTCAGAGTAATTAACAATTGTAAATAAGAGTCAGGATACAACAGCTTCATGTAGAAACCAGGAACAATGAAGACTGAAGTCTTGATGAAGTCCTCAATGCAACACTAAGCTCTTGTAAGATTGTAGCTCCAACTAGAATCACCACACATTTAAATAGTTATATAATTCAATGTATAATTCACTTGAAACACAACAAGGAAACTATTCAGCATCAAACATCAACTCACTAAGTCACAACTCACAAACTCAAGAACTCACTCGCGAAATATTCGATAAACTATTAAAATAATAAATCGTAAATATAATCTTTGTTTACATATTTTGAAACGTCAAAGGATCCTCTCAAAATAGCTGATCTTGTCAGACAGTAGAAAACTGTCACACTATCTGGTTTTACTTAAATATCTCCTAAAATAATAGTCTAATCATTAACACAATCCTAAGAATTATCTGTTTAAACACTCACGGTTCTCTTCAGTTCCTCTTTACCTTTAAGGACCTACTCCAGACTCTGTTATGATCTTGTAAAAGTTTCCTTTCCAATCTGTTACGATAGCAATGGCGTCTCCTCCCATAGTAACTTGATGTTTCTATTGAGATAGTAAAGAGGAACCAAATACCTGAAAACCTGTAAACTAAACTACAGGAACACCTAATCTAGTAACCGTAAACTTGCAAATCTATTTCAATATGATTTCTTCTTGAATCATTATTATTTATTAAATTTGTAAATATTTCCACATTTTTTTACGTCTCCCATATTTCTGCAATTTTCGTTCTCCCTGTCAGATTTTGATTTTTTTGTCATTGTCATAATTTTTGGTTTGTAATTAAATTACGTAAAGAGTTTTTCTTACTTAAAAAGATTGTGTTATAATTTAGTTATTTTAGCAAAATTTTACCATGTCTTGAAATTGATTTAAAGACGTGATCGTTACAACTTCCCCTTAAATCTAACTGTTTTTGAATAAAAGTGGGATTTATGAAGTAGTTTAAATTATTTTGAAATCTTAGTATTACAAATATAAGTGAGATTGAATTAGCTAATTTAATTTGCATCTAAATCCGACTATATTTAAATAAGAGTGAGATTTAACAAACTCAAATTATTAGTCTTAAAATTTTGTCTCGATACTTCCCCTAGATGTGACATCTCTAGCTCCAAGCAATAACACTTCTACTTGCCCTTGGCGGAAGATCTATATTTCTCCTTGATAATACTATACTTCCCCTTGTTAGAAGACGCCTGCTTCCCCTTGATAGAACAACTATACTTCCCGTTGATGAAACATCTACACTTCCCATTGACATGGGATATTCAGTTATCCGCAAAACGAAATAACTATTTATTTCTAATGAATGTCTCACATTTCTCATATGTATTGCTATTAAGTTTAACTTATATAACTCCTAATATCTTCAATTTGCATAATGCATAAAACAAATTCTGAGTAATACATATGTTTAACTGATCAAATAAAAAAAATCCTTGTAATACAACTAACCAAACTTTCTTAATGTCATTAATTCTATTTATTGTTGTTCATAAACTCGATACATCTATCGATTAAAATTAATTCAGAAAATAATAGCAACAATAATAAATGAATTATTCAAACTTGTGTAGGCAATTGTCACAAATGATGATCAAGCCAAAGTCACTAATAAAATTATGTCAATAGACTTTTAATTTATTATTTACGTATAAATCCGTAACAATATAATTATCTAACGTCACAATTTTGGGAATTAATTTATTCAGTAACTAATTAATTGTTAACACATATTGTTAGAATCCATCTGATAATAAAATCTATTAGATCCTTTCCTACATTCACAATCTATAATTTGTAAACAACTCTGATTTACAAAAAATAGAAAATTGTAACTTTTCCTAATTCAATATATTGAATTTAATGGTCGATGGCCATATTTAGAGTCTCAAATACAAAGACACATTTTATGTTTCTTCAAAAACATTAAACTAATTTGTCGCGAATGTCGTTACTTTAAACTTAATACATAAGGGAAACAAATGTGGTTGTAGTGATGTTCAAATAAAATTAATGTGTAAGATCTTACACCACAGAGTAAGGTTTGGTTTTAGAATCCTATCCAAAGTATACATGAATGAGAATTCCGCATGATATACAGGCATCTTGTTATGCATTTATGTATACACTTCACAAAACAACACCAAATTAATGCAAATAAATTTCGTGAAGAAAAGTTAAATGATCCGTAAAATGGAAGGTTCATATCAAAATCAACAACGTGGAATGTTCATTACGACACAAACTCACTAATCAAAAGCTATATCAAACCAATTCGGTTTTTACATATTTATGTCATATTCTTACTAATCAATAGATCAATCAAACCAATCCATCTTCGTATTATTTCTCCACATTACATTTTTACTAATCAATAACTCAATCAAAGCAATCCATCTGTCTATTACGTCCTCTCGTACTATTCTTACTAATCAGTAGGTCAATCAAACCAATCGATCTCTTAAAAGGAGAAAATCTATACAATCCTTCAAATAATTTATGAAATTCCTTTTAAAATTATCCTCTCATTATGGAAATATTTTATGTAACTTCCCCTAAACCTTTGTCATACACCACACAGGGTATCTATGTAACCGAAAAAGTTTTTGTTTTATAATTTTTTGAAGAACATCGAATTACACAATAAAGTCAGACACCACTCCAGCTTATTAACACTCCTCAAACAAGAATTTTGAGACCTGGAAATCCTGGACCTAAGGCACCATTGTAACGATCGACCCTTTTGGCTGACCTTATTATTATATTATTTAAATTATATTTAAAACATTAAGTAAACTTAATGAGTTTTGGCACGTGATTATATTGGCAATTCGTCTAGTGGCGGACCCTACTTACGTTGTGTTTATAACCCTTGTTCTTTCCGAGGTAATTCTGTCTAAGGAGTAAGGAGCTGGAAAACGGCAATCTGACTAAATGACGCAAAACAAGTTCTTATAATTAGATAAACTTTATGAAGAAGAGAAAAGGATAATTTTGAGAGTTTTTGTAGTTGTTGTGGTAAACTCGGTGAAGATTCCAAAAGTGGGGATAATTTAATATATTAGTATTTTTATTAAAATGGTTTTCACCTCCGAGCTCCCTACGCCCAAAACCTCGGAGCCTACCGCAGATCGTTATAGACACCACAACAGTCCCGATCTCACGGCCCTGCAACCAAGAACGACCTAACGAACCCCCTAAGTTCGTAAACACGAACTAGAAGTATTACGCAGTAAAGGGATCTAGATCTCAGATTGAGTGTTACTCGGGAGACCTTTATAATCTCATCACAAGCAAAGCTTGAATGAGACGTGGAGAACAACCTTTGCAAGACATTGTCTGCAGGTTGGATATTAAGGAAACCAAACTTTATCTCATCATCCTGGATCTATAACTGTCGCTATAAGCGTTACTTATTAATTTAGATTGAGATGTTGACTTTGACATAATTGTAGGTCGCGCAGGTTGTTGTGAGGGTGCGACTACCAAATGATACACTCGTATAACTTCCGAAATAATCACTCCTAACAATTTACAGAACTCCTTAGGCTTGAACATACCACATATCGTCCGATCCTCGGCTTTGTTGCACATGGACTTGGCCAGGCCTCGTCTAGAGTACCATGGAGTCAAGCCACCGGAATAGACCTTCGCCCATGACCGATTAGGAGGAAAGAGGTGAAATGCACCCCAAAGACCGCTCTATTGCAAGGAGTATGACAACATTATAATAATGTTAATTTTGCATTGTTAATTCCAAATAGTGACACTTGATAATCTAAGTAGAGTCTGTAAGTTGCACGGGTAAGTGTAGATGCTCGCAGAACGACCCCAAAATTATTATTAAACTTGATAAGATTTACTTCTATTTGTGACTAGGAGTGAATCCCAATTTAATTAATAATTAGAGTAATCCAGAATATTGGGATTACAGTTGTGTCAATACATCTCGTATTATTAAAATGTTTATCCAAATAAAATAGATCACAGAAGAAAAGACAAAGAAGTAGTTCCTTTGATAAATGAATTTTAGGAAGAATATAATTTAGAAGTTAGTTGCCGAAAAGGTACTGCGTACTTCTGGTTTAGAAATACAATCCTATTTCTATAACATATATTCCGTATTGAAGTCATAACGTTGTAATCTTAGAGTATTTGTTGGATTTAGTAAATATTAGCAATAGTAGTAGTCCATGAATAAATTGTAGTAACGTAGTAAACCCCTAATAATAATTTAGTAAAGCGCATGTATAATTTATAATCAAAGAATCCAACGGATGAATCTATAAAATAATGTTTAAAGTAATTAGAAGTATATCACCAGATTCCAGTGGACGTCATAGGTAATTGGAATCATAATATTAGAATCCTTCTCCTCTTTCCTTGGATCTTGGATTCCTGTTTGTATTATATTGAAAGACACATCCGTCTCTCTCCACAATCTTGAACCAACTCCCACGATAAACAAAAGTAGATCGATATTCTGTTTGGATGTATTCCGAAACGGTATACGAAGTTCAGAATTCGAATCTCAGAATATGTCAGAATTATGTACAAAGACACTGACACAATACTTCACCAATGAATTTAGAACCTAAATAATCCTAAAATAAAATGGCACAGAAGCCTCACTAGATGACCGTCTAGTAATGTAAATTAGAACCCATCTCTACGACTCGAGTTTCCTAATAAAGTAGAATAGAACCTATTCTTACGAAATAGGTTTCTCATGATTTCTAGCCTAACTAGAATAACGTATGTGATAATTAGTGTTCTCTAACTTCATTAATAAACCATGAACCTATTGTCCTGTCCTAGAGAAGGACCATAGTCTAGCCGTATTAATTAGATGATTGTAATATGTTAATGAAATTAATTGTTTTATTGGTTAATCAATTACGATTAGTAAAATGAAGATAAATATGTTGTACAGTCAATGTACACATACGACGAACGTTAGGTTTAATGTATTTAAGTACAGATATTCAGATCAATGTAATAGATAGTCTTCTCCACGTGGAAACTAAGGTTCCTTCTATTTATATCTCTCTCTACTAATAAAGATTGGTTTACTCACAAAACATTATTATTAGTCTGGAAAGGAAATTGGTTAGTATTGAAAGATTCTAAAAGTACAATTAGACAATCAGGAAGTTGGATGTAATTCATTTATTCAGAGAGATGAATCAAAGAATGTTTCGTAAAGTATTTCTTTATTAGAGCCCTCCTCAGAGTAATTAACAATTGTAAATAAGAGTCAGGATACAACAGCTTCATGTAGAAACCAGGAACAATGAAGACTGAAGTCTTGATGAAGTCCTCAATGCAACACTAAGCTCTTGTAAGATTGTAGCTCCAACTAGAATCACCACACATTTAAATAGTTATATAATTCAATGTATAATTCACTTGAAACACAACAAGGAAACTATTCAGCATCAAACATCAACTCACTAAGTCACAACTCACAAACTCAAGAACTCACTCGCGAAATATTCGATAAACTATTAAAATAATAAATCGTAAATATAATCTTTGTTTACATATTTTGAAACGTCAAAGGATCCTCTCAAAATAGCTGATCTTGTCAGACAGTAGAAAACTGTCACACTATCTGGTTTTACTTAAATATCTCCTAAAATAATAGTCTAATCATTAACACAATCCTAAGAATTATCTGTTTAAACACTCACGGTTCTCTTCAGTTCCTCTTTACCTTTAAGGACCTACTCCAGACTCTGTTATGATCTTGTAAAAGTTTCCTTTCCAATCTGTTACGATAGCAATGGCGTCTCCTCCCATAGTAACTTGATGTTTCTATTGAGATAGTAAAGAGGAACCAAATACCTGAAAACCTGTAAACTAAACTACAGGAACACCTAATCTAGTAACCGTAAACTTGCAAATCTATTTCAATATGATTTCTTCTTGAATCATTATTATTTATTAAATTTGTAAATATTTCCACATTTTTTTACGTCTCCCATATTTCTGCAATTTTCGTTCTCCCTGTCAGATTTTGATTTTTTTGTCATTGTCATAATTTTTGGTTTGTAATTAAATTACGTAAAGAGTTTTTCTTACTTAAAAAGATTGTGTTATAATTTAGTTATTTTAGCAAAATTTTACCATGTCTTGAAATTGATTTAAAGACGTGATCGTTACAGGTAGATAAAAGTTAAAACTATGTGAGTGTAAAAGAATTATTAAATTTGGCCCAGTAGTTTAAAAAAAAATTCCAACACAATCATCTACAGTTTTCGCTATCTTCGTGTACATACTTGGCCGTATCCTCAGTGACTTGTATCTTGCCCATGATGCCTGTGGAGTCCATCCTGGAGGCCACATTGACGGTGTTGCCCCAGATGTCGTACTGCGGCTTTTGGGCGCCTACCACGCCCGCTATCACTGGGCCGTGGTTTAGACCTGAGAAGATTCAAACTTCAAACTGCAATCTTTATTCTAAAAATTGATCCTTATGGATACTTTTTCATATCAGAATCCAGAGTGATGACGCCACGGCGACTCCTCTGGATAAGGAAAGGAAGAGTCTTCCAGTTAACGTGAACAACTCCAAAGAGATATGATCGATCTGCAATTTGATGTCCTGCTATTTCAATTATCTATATTGCAAAAACCGATGCTGCAATATTACATAGAATCAGCAGGATACCCAACTCATCACCAACTTACAACAGTGGTCAAATCCAAACTGTTGCCTCAGTAATAACTTGACCTTTTTCAGTTCGATAATAAACAGACGTGGCCCGCAAAGCAGCTACATTAAAGTGGAACTGTGCGGGCCACGTGTGCCGCATGCAGTCGGACCGATGGGCCCGGACTGTCACAGAATGGGTGCCATCGGACGGGCGCCGGCGTCGGGGCAGACCTCGGCGTAGGTGGAGAGACGATATCGTTAGATACAGGGATGGGTGGCTGGAAGAGGCTCAGGACAGGGATGGATGGAAGAGGAGGGGGGAGACCTTTGCCCAGCAGTAGGACAGGTAGGTTAGGTTTACCAAAAAAATAAAAAGGGTACCAACCTATCCTGAGTTTGAACCTCTGGAAGGACTCCCTGTTGATCTGGTCCAGTATCGTCATCAGAGCTATAGCGAATTCCACCAGAATAGCTATGGTGTGCTCCGCCTTTCTGCTGGCATCCTGAATAAATAAATAAGAATTATATTCCAGACAGATAGAAGGAGGCAGGGACATGAAAAACAACAGTCTTAACGTGTGCCTATAATGTTGATTTTCTGTAGTAATCGTGAAACTAAGTAAATCTAAAGTTTTCTGAAAGGACGGCGATGAATTCGTAAGAGTTGTATCCTCAGTCAGCACCGCGGAAGATGGAATTCCGCCGTCTCTGTCTACCCCTATTGGAGACGGGCATGTGTTTATGCAAGAATTATATTTATTACTTCAATTTTTATTTTTAGCTTCATACATCAGAATATTGAATAGATACGAATACTTCTTACCAACTGTTCCTCTTTTCCAGGTCTTAACCCTGAGGCAATCATGTAAGTGCTTCCAATTGTCTTGATCTTCTCTATAGAACTGAACTTGGGTTTTAGGAGTAACTGAAATCAAAGGCAAATGTTTCGAATAAATTCATTGGAGCTACCATTGATGTGAAGATGCAAGACTTTGATTATGCAAAATATACTGTTCTTTGCTCACAACACAACCTTGCGATATAAAATATTATTTATTTAAACATTATACAAAAATACATTGCCACATTTCAGTGGAGCTTTGCCCCACCTACAAAATTACGTGCCCATTTAAGCTGTACCTATCATTTTGTTGGGGACTTATTACAGGTTTCATATTGCATAATCATAATCAGTATCATTTTCTACTACTCTCGCAACTCCTATAGAAGAATAACAAAAACAATGAATAAATCGCTTCGATTTCTTACTATTTTCTGAATTCTTAATTAAGCTGTTTTTTTCGAATCGCAACTTGTACAAAACTTTATTTTAAACCAATAATTTTAATAAAAAACGGAGATATTTTTACATTTATTCGTTATCTTGTACAACTTGCGGTTGATGGTGGGGCAGAATCTGGCATTGTCATTTCTTGCCGTGGGCTGGACTTAAATCTGCGACCTTGTCACTCCGTGTCAATGTCTTGTCATTCCGTGACAGGGTCGCAAGTTCAAGTCCTGCCCACAGTAAGAAATTTTTCATGTTTAAATTTGTTCACCGAGCACGGACAATAACCGTAATACAAATACAAATTCTGAGTGAAATATTATTATTTAAAAATTCCTAATTAACTGTATTTAATCGACGCTAAGTTGGTTCAAGTCGAAGGGTCACTGGGACCTCGAAGGTTATCACGATGTAGCAAGTTAACAGTTAGATTTCAAGGCCATAATAGAATCATACAGTACCTTATCAAAGTCGCAAATGATCTCGTTGAGCAGCCTGAGGCATTCCAGTCCTTGCTTGTTGACGTCGGTCTCATCGTAGAACTCCTTGTAGTTGGGTATTGACGCGAACATCACCGCTATGTTGGAATAGCGCTCGTGGTATAGGTCCTCCTGAAAGATAGATGAGTTGTAATTAGCTTGATTAAAGAAATGAGTAATAGCCGATGAGCCCTCTGCATTCAGTCCCTGCCAGCCATCATGCGAAGGTCATCCCTCCATCTGGTCTGGTGGCGTCCCACACTACGTTTACCCGTTCGTGGCCTCCATTCGAGAACTCGTCTACCGCATCGATTCTACGACAAATGTGATCAGCCCACTGCCACTTCAGTTTACTGATTCTATGAGCAATGTCAACCACTTTTATCTTCCTTTGTCAATAGTAAAAATCAATAGTATAGGATTGACTTTAATTCTTGAAAATTTCTTTGTAGCGACCGTATGTGGAAATGAAAGGGCCGCTCTAAGCATGATTCTAGGACCATCGTTTACTCTTGGAATGGTTCAGGACAATATTGTATTAATAATGTGAAAACCTATTTCTTAAAAAAGCTTAAGTATACAAAAAGATTTACCTCTGAAGCGACTGAAGTCAAGAAGTGCTGTGCTACGTGAGCTGGTAGAATATTCTCGAGGAGGATCTGAAACCGAATAGATATTGAGTTTTATTATCATGGGCATACAAGTGGTAACCCCTGACGCAACTGTAAGGAGCTGCAGCCGTACTTCACACGTAACCACTGCATAACCATTTTTGTCGCTGCGATGTGGTGTGGCACGTGTAAATATGATCGTCACCTGTTAGGCTCTATAGGGGCATCTCGATAGGTTGAGATTTTCTCGAAAACTATTGGACCGAAATTATTTTAAAGTTACATAGTTTTAACATTTATCTATCTAACAGTGAATGAATTCTTGCGATAAGTCAAAGTTAAGTAGTTTTTGATATAATCTCCACCTTAACAACTCTCCTGGGTCCTCCCCTTACCATGAGGTCTCATAACAGGATTTCATGAATAATACTTTGTTATTTTGTACCATGACGTCCTTAAAGTAAGTTTATTATAATACTGCTGCAGTATTGTTTTCCTAAAAGTTATGTGACGTCATCGCAAAACCATTCACTCAATTTGGATGAGAATTCGTATCATGAATTTGTTGACAGCACGTATTATTGCTTTTATATATTATTATATTTATTTAACACCTGTCTGTGTTAGAGACCGTACCTTATTAATTCCTCTCATAGTTTCCACCTCCTCCTGTTCGAACTTGAGCTTGTCCTTCCACAGGAAGTCGGTTCTGGAGGTGAATTCGATCTGCCGGTCCAGGATGTGGAGCAGCATTGCCAAGAACACGAGCACCAGGCCGGCTTTCGCTGCGTAGGGAAGCATGGAGAACCTGAAATTTTTAGTTTAGATTTATGTTTGGGCTACGTCCAGTCGTTCGTCCTAGATATAGCTGGATGGGACATCGAGAGGGATCTGGGCCAACTGCAAGCACACACGTGGCGCGTGATGGTGCAGGACTGCAACTGGCGGCTTCTCGTTTTATAGGCCAAGACTCGCTTCGGTTCCTTGAGCCAGCGGAGTAAGTTATTTTTTATATGAAGCAAAAATCTACTTAATTATTAAATAGACGGAGAAAAGCTTTAGCCACGATGAGCAATCGAACACAAGACCTGGTCATTCTATGGTACACTCTTTTCTAAAAGTTCAACGGGGACCTCTGACTCTCTTCCCATTCGCCAGTGTATCGTAAGACAAAATGTGAAAATATTTTATTTCCAAGACCATGGAAAATGGTGGACATCAATTTTAGCTCATAAACTACTACTAAAACTCTTGTTGTTATATGTTTGAGCATTTTGTAGTAATAGTACCTACACCGCAGCCCAAATCAAGTGTCTTATTTTGTAAACAAAAACTACCCTACCCTACTAACATTTTAAGCTATTCTATGATTACCACATTATTAGATCGGATCACTTTATTTTCACAATGATGAACAGGTTCGATCAATCAGTTCCTTCAGTGTTCCATCACAACAGGTAATTAGGCGATCATATTTGTTTACAAAATAAGACACTTGATTTGGGATGCATTATACACCACTGCAGTAAACCTTATGTACGCTAACAGCAGATCAAGTGTAACACTTCGGAATTTGGACCGTTCATATCTGCGTCATAAGAGTTGAATTCGTACTGCAAGTGTTACCATTGATCTGCTGTTGTCCGTACTGACTGGAATGGAAACAAAAACGTATAGGATATTGTATCGAAAAAACAAATGTCAATCCCATACATTTTTCTTTCTATTCTACCCACAACAAGTAACAAAAGTAAAAGACCCTCTGCTCATCCCACCATCTATATTGGACGATAACTCAAGAACTGGTAAACGCATCCCCTGACCAAATGGATGGATAACCTCAGCAAGGGGAATCAAGACTGGAGCATACTCACTCAGTATCAGCACCGAAGTGCTGTTGGTACTGGTCGAACAGGTCAGCTGAGGCGAAGAGTGAGATGTGGAACACCAGGGTCGCGCACATGAGGACCAGCTTCAGCACGAAGCCCACGTGTAGGAAGACGGAGATCGCAGCCAGGGTCAGCACGGAGCTGTACAGGTAGCTCTGGAAGTCACATATTAGTAGGTTAGGTTAGTTACTATTTAAAAATTTGCACGCCTGCTAGCAGGCTGAATACTGTGACACTCCTGTAATTTATATCACTTCATATGACTGTATTCGAGCAAATAAATATTTCATTTCATTTCATTAGATTATTATATCCGTAGAACCATTGATCTCCTATAAGTACTATAAACAACTAGATACACAGTCTGCCTTCTAAAAATTTCCGAGTGCAAAGTAGGTCCAAATGGACGAAACCCTCCTTTGCTTTATTGGACATTATTTGGACGTTAACAATGGATCCTTATTTGGACGTTTTTTAAATTGTTTTAGTAAGACCTTTTGTTGGATATTTAACACTGGCTGATTATTTTTAAATACCTTTAAAAATAATATAGAAGTGTTCTTTTTGATTGTCTGTGTCATTAGATCGCTGTCAAGAGATTCTTGCAGAATAAAATATCTAAATTAATTTTAAAATCTCTGTTGGTGTTTTCTTGTGAAACCGTAGTTTTATCAACCGCTTCTATTTATTAGAAGTGTGATAGGCTGTAAACATATAATAGGTTATTGGGCCCTCCGCTTTTACTATAAAAATCACAAGATGATTGGTTCCGGGGATGCATGTGGCGGTGCACCGGATCTTCGATCTGGAGAAAGGTTGATGGAAAAACTGAAAGGTCGAGAAAATTACCAATGTTGGAGGTTTGATGTGAAAAACATGTTAATTTTGGATGACTTATGGTCGTGTATTATTGGTTACGATGAAGGCGACAAGACCACTGCTGATGTTAGGAAGCGACGCGACGAGCGAGCTCTAGCAAAGTTGAGTTTGACTGTGCATAGGTCGTGCCATTCGTATATCATTCCGGCGAAATCAGCTAAGGAGGCATGGGAGATTTTGGAAAAAGCTTTCAGTGACTCAGGGCTTCATCAAAGACTTCATGTGCTACGTAGACTGTGTTCCATTAAACTGAACGACTTTCCGAACATGGATTCGTATGTAAACGAGATTACATCGTTGGCGGAACGGTTAGTTGGTATGAAGAAACCTTTGGATGATGAGTTTTTGGGTGCTGTGATGCTTCAAGGTCTCACACCGGAATATGAACCAATGATTATGGCTTTAGAGCATTCTGGAGTACAGATCTCTAGTGATCTTGTTAAGACCAAGCTACTGCAAGATAAGCGATGGACTGCAGGTAACTCAGGTGATGACTGTATGTTTACTCACAAGAAGAGTCCGAACATGGACAGTGCGCGTCAGCCTGGTGCAGCATCAAGCAGTAGGAATAGACACGAGGAATCAATACCAAAGAAACCCTGGTGCTGGGGATGTCGAAAGAAGGGTCATCTGAAGAAGGATTGTCCTGAGAAAAGGTTGTCACAATCTCATTCTGTTCTGTCGGCATTTGGCGCGTGTAGAAGGGATGATTCGATTTGGTACGTTGATTCTGGAGCGACTGACCACATGACTGGTTGCCGCGACTGGTTTACCGCTCTCGAACCGAAGTCCGAGGAGGTGTGTGTCGCCAGTGGACAAAAGTTACGCTGTGAAGGTTACGGAAACATCGACGTTACACTGGAATGCGATGGCAAACTGAAGGAATGGACTATTCGTAACGTTATGTTTGTACCCGGTTTAACAGTTAACTTGATTTCTGTGCATAGGTTAACACAGAATGGATATGATGTAGTATTTTCTGATACCGAATGTAAATTGATTAAATCTGGTATAATTAGCTTAAAAGCTAAGCAGGTCGGGAGTATTTACAGGCTTGCAAACGTAGGTAGAGCTAACTTGACTTCATCTGAGTCTAAAGATTTACAACTCTGGCATCAAAGATTGGGACACCTTAACTTTGAGAGTTTAAAATCGCTTAGAAATGTTGCTAATGACATTGATTTTCAGGTTACTCATACTACTGAAGCTTGTGATGTCTGTTTAAAAGGAAAGCAGGTTCGTTCCCCTTTTGTATCTGATTGCAACAAGTCGGTGGCAGCTGGCAAGCTGGACCTGGTCCACACGGACGTGTGCGGGCCGATGCCGACTGAGTCGCTGGGTGGCAAGAGGTATCTGCTGACGTTTCTTGACGACCATACCAGGAAAGTCTTCGTTTACCCGATTGCTAAGAAGACTGATGTGTGTAAGTATACGAAAGATTTTATTTCTATGGTAGAGAATCAATGCGGTAGGAAAGTGAAAGTACTGAGATCTGACAATGGATCTGAATATGTCAACTCTGACATGAAAAACTTTCTGTCTAAGAAAGGTATCGTCCATCAGCTAACTGTGCCTTACAGTCCTCAACAAAATGGGGCAGCTGAGAGACTAAACAGGACTTTGTTAGAAAAAGTTCGTTGTTTGTTATTTAACAGCAATTTAGATGGCAAGATGTGGGCGGAGGCTGCGGTTACAGCAGCGTATCTGATTAACCATTGTCCAAGTAAAAGGCTGTCTGGTAAGGTACCAGAGGAAGTATGGTTATGTAAAAAGATAAGCCTTAAACATCTACGCGTCTTTGGCTGTGTAGCTTATACGCATGTAGATAGTTGTAAACGTAAAAAGCTAAATCCAAAAAGCCGAAAGTTGATTTTCTTGGGTTATGAAGAGAATGTTAAGGGATATAGGTTGTTTAATCCTGAGAACAATAAGATCGTTGTGTCACGTGATGTGGTGTTTGACGAGCGTTGTTTTCTAGGAAGACTGAAACGTGTCGAAACAAGTACTATACCTATGTTCTTTTCAGGAGGTGAAGATGAATCTGAGTATCCTGTGCCTGATGATTCGTCGATTGAGGCGGAGCGTGTAGTTCAAGAGAATGTGGTGGAGAACGTTGCCACGACACCACTCGTTGAGGCGGAGCGATTAATACCGCAACAAGAGTTGGTAGTACATCCTTGTGGAGCTGAGGGACACGATGGATCTGAGGTTGTCGATGATGAGCCGAGGTATAACTTGCGGCCACGACCTCCCAAAGCTAATGCTTGTATTTTGGTACATACGGAACCTCGTATGGTTAAAGAAGCATTGAAGCGTAAGAAAATGATTTGTGGCGGAAAGCTTTGTAAGAAGAAATTGATTATTTTGTCATGCATGATGCTTGGGAATTAGTGGATTTTTACGAACAAATGTGTATACAGGCTGAAAAAAGGCTGTGGTAGCCTGAAACAAGCTTGAAGAGCTTGGTACTAGAAGGTAAAGGTTGTTGTACTATCTCTTGGTTATGTACAATGTAAACAAGGGGATTGCATTTTCGTGAGAAGGATGGGTAAGTCCGTTATGATTATTGCTTTGTAGTATGTAGGCAACTTCTTCGTTTTATAATGATCTTACGTTGTTGAAGGTGTAATAATCTTTGTTGCAATTGAATTTTAAAGTTAAAGATTTAGGTCAAGTGGCAAATATGCTGGTTAAAGTGGATTGTGATTCTGATGGGTTTTTAAACTTAGCCATGTGCATAGAATCGAACAATTAAGTTACTTAACGTTTTGGTATGACTGATTGCAAGCCTGCAAATATTCTCATTGTTACTAACGTTTATTCAGCTGAGGTTCATGATATTATGATACAAGTTGTGATGTTAGTAGGCTTCTTTATCAGGAACTCATGTTGCTGTATCTTACCTTAATCAATTTAATAGTTGTTTCAACGTCGATCATTGGAATAAGGCAAAGCGTGTATTATGGTATCAAGGCACTAAGTCATTAGTTTTGATGTAAGAAAGCTGATAATACACAAATTCGTTTAGAATGTTTTGCTGATGATGCTGACTGGGCGTCGAACTCGGACCGTAGGTCTTACACGGATTATGTGTTTAAGTACGGTGGCAATACAATTTTGTGGGGGTGCTATTATAAGCTATCCTGTGTTGCACTATCGTCCACCGAGGCGGAGGATATATCCCTGAGCGAAGCTTCTCGGGAAGCGGTGTACTTACGTGCAATTGTATTGGAATTTTAATTTAATGATAACCAGTTGGCTCGCATATTAGTATCGAATACTGTGTTTTAAAAGTGAATTAAACACGTCGATGTCAGATACCATTACATTGGGGAAGTTTTGGTGAAATATTACATGAACTTTGTATATTTTTTAAACTGAATTGATGGTAACTGATAGGTTTACGAAACCTTTAGGTGTTGCAAAACATTGTAAGTTTATTAATGATATTGATCTTAATTAATTTGATGTTTTGTACTTTTATAATCTATTTAAGGTTGTGTAATTCGCTTTACACTGGCGATCAAAATAATGGTAGTGTTTTGGCGATAGCTTGCAAGTACTGTAATGGTGTTGTGTTGTGTCGTACACTTCGGGCCAATGTTATGGGGGTGTGTTGGATATTTAACACTGGCTGATTATTTTTAAATACCTTTAAAAATAATATAGAAGTGTTCTTTTTGATTGTCTGTGTTATTAGATCGCTGTCAAGAGATTCTTGCAGAATAAAATATCTAAATTAATTTTAAAATCTCTGTTGGTGTTTTCTTGTGAAACCGTAGTTTTATCAACCGCTTCTATTTATTAGCAGTGTGATAGGCTGTAAACATATAATACCTTTGTGTATCTAGTTGTTTATACGAGATCAATGCGTAGAACGGAACGGTACGAATGCGTTCTATTCTCTTATAATTTGTAAGTGCCTCAACGACGCCGAGTTAGTTTTCTATACTTACAGTGTAAGTAAGATAATAATTAGTTGAAACATTTTTTAAATTTATAAATACTGCGCTCTAAAATTCGTCCAAGACTTATTATCATACTCATTTAGTACAGTAGTACTCTATAGAATACTTGGTTAAGTCAATATTATCATTTTATCATTACATTAATTTATTACAACAATAACATATTCAAGAAACAAAGGGCACTAACCTGTCTATTAGTTTAAGAATTGTATTAAAAGTAAAAAAAAGACTCTTGAAAATGGCGGGAAATGACGGTTGCGAAATTATTTTATAATTTTCCTTTTTAATGTCTACAGGAACTATTTTGTGTTTAATATCACGTTAAATTAATCAGAAAATGTTCGCGAATGACAGTACGGTGAAGTTATTGGATTATTTATGCAAGATCTGAAGTTTCAAGCTTTTATCAAGAGTTCCCGCTACAAGCTCTGGAGTGAACGTGACTGTCGAGCTGCTTCGTCCAGAGTGATGACGTTACGGCGTCTCCTCTGGATGAAGACATGAAGACGCGGCTACCCAGGGTGAAGACGCTACTGCGACTCCCCTGGAGGAAAATAGAAGACTATTGAATATATTGAATTTTCTGTAACATGACATTGGCATTGACTTTGATTAAAACAAAACCTAAATAAAAGATATTTATTTACATGCAAGTACGCCTTTTTGCTTTTAAATAAATAACCTAATCAATAAATAAGAATAAATTACGATTCGTATCGGTAATTATAAATATAATAATTATTAAGTATCCCGTTTAAATACTTACAGGAGCTGAATATATTACATCGTTGTTTATAAACGTTCTGCTGATGTTGAGCGAATCAGTAGCATTCCACACGTCGATTGGAGAGTCATCGACAATGTTTGCCTGCAACTGAAGGAAATTAAATTCAGATTATTCAAGAGTTAATTGTTTAAATATTCATAAGAGGTGCGACGGCGTTTAAAATTCATTTCAAAATCAAAGGTGTAACTATATTCTGTCCCAATCTAATTTTCTATGGAGGTAAACAAACCACTGACCGCATTGTTTTAGCCAGATTTGGCCAGTACAACTCAAATGAGTCTATTCAGAGTGAAATAATCAAAATGACAATGCCAGATTCTGCCCCACCATCAACCGCAAGTTGTACAAGATAACGAATAGGTAAATGTAAAAATATCTCGGTTTTTGATTAAAATTATTGGTTTAAAATAAATTTTTGCACAAGTTGCGATTCGAAAAAAACAGCTTAATTAAGAATTCAGAAAACAGTAAGAAATCGAAGCGATTTATTCATTGTTTTTGTTATTATTCTATAGGAGTTGCGAGAGTAGTAGAAAATGATACTGATTATGATTATGCAATATGAAACCTGTCATAAGTCCTCAACAAAATGATAGGTACAGCTTAAATGGTCACGTAGTTTTGTAGGTGGGGCAAAGCTCCATTGAATTGTGGCAATGTCTTTTTCAATCAATAATTAGTCTAATATTGTTTTTGGTGAACTTTCAAACGCCATGTTTATTTGCATGCATGGAAAATTGGAATGGGACAGAATATATAGATTGCTGGATATCAAAATACAATTACCATGGATGGATATAACGGATCTAGATCAATGGTCATAATTGGGCTACACTGCACACTGCATTGGGACCAACCGAACGAAAGTAGCAACAAGAAAACATACGATTGATGAGGTGGCCTACAAAATAGAAGTGACGAAACTTTTGCCAATAATAAATAATAAATAACAATGGTTTTCGATTAAACTCACCAAGTTGATAACTGAACAAGCTCCAATGAGTAATACTGATACCAGGAACATGGTCAGTCTTATGTAACGGTTACTGGCAACTACCTGGAAATGAAAGAGTCAATAGAATAATATTTTTATAGGAATGTGGTGGGTAGATTTCAAAAGGTAAATATTATACGAAAACAAGTAAGTAACGTGGGGAACTTCAGAGCTGGGGAGTATTTTGCCCAGCGCCTGAGCCTCGCTATACAGCGGGGCAATGCGGCCAGTGCGCTGGGCACCCTGCCGCGCGGGACGGGCCTAGACGAGGTGTAGTGTTGCCTAGATATAGGTAAGTATTTATACTTGTATTTGTTTTTTTATATATATAATATGTCATACTTATAAAATACTTTTAAGTGGTTGTTAAAATGGAAAACGATTGTCATTAAAATTACTATTTCCATCGTATACATTGATGAATTCAATCATTATCATTATTTTATTATCGTATTTTTTAAATGCTTTATAACGTGATTCAATTTCGGTAAGTTGTAGTTTGCATAATTGCGAAAAACGGCTGTTTTTGGCACATTTGTGAACTACAACTTAGCTTGTCGCAATTATGCCATGTATTGTATATTGAAAAATAGTATTTATCCTAACAAACATTTTATAAAGAGCTTTTTTAATAAAATTTATTATTATATATTTTTATACATGTATTTCTTCAAAATGTAATATGCTGTATAACAACCTGTAAATAAATAAAATAAATAAGTAAAATGACTCACCTGACCCGGCTTAGTACAGTTATCGGCATATAGATCATCAGGTATGTCTGATATAGGATGCATGCCTCGACTGAATAGGTGTCCGTCATACCAAGATAAATAAAGAAATACTAGTAGAGTTATGAATGTAGGCCCGAATGATGTGAATAGGACAATTCCTCTGCAAGAAAAGAAAATGAAATGAAATGTCATTTATTCGTAAATATGGGTAAACAATACAGATATCATATTTGTGTCTTAGTACCCCCATATTCAGCCCGAAAGCGTACAAATTTTGTGAAAGTCTTTTGAATTAGAATTAAATCGTAAAGGAATCTGCATAAATCAACATAATATATCATCTGTTATTTATATTTGCCAGGTAATATGATGGCAAGTACAAGTTGAAAGGTCATATATCTTATTAGGTTCTACTATTTCATCTTCGAGATAAATCACATTTACTATCAGATAAAGCTTTCAATCAACGTTTGTCTCAAAGAAACGTTCAAAGATACAAAAAGAGGTGGCTGATATTATAATTTCTGATATATCAGAAACAATATCGAGGCTTTCACTCTATGCCTAGGATATTGGAACAGAAAATTACCTTCTAAGTATTTCTACACTATTCTCAGAAACAATTAGTGTATGTAAAGTTCACACTAAACTTCTAAAGGACATGCAAGTTATAGTGTCGTGGATCAAAAACATTGGTCAATATCTCAGATCAGGAAGTGATCTGAGGTCAATATTACAAAGCTAGACTATCGACTTAACAATGCAATTAAACTTACTTAGGAACAGTAAGAAGTTGTATTAACGCTAGCAACGCAAATAGAGACGCTGCGCAAGCGACGTTGTATTTGAACTGGGCGTCAGATTGATTTCGATATTGACGCTCCTGCGAGGATCTTTTGAACCACAGAGTCACTCTGTTCATTCCTTCTGAATTCGTGCTGAAACATGGAAATAACATTTTATTATTATGTCATACAGTAGTGGATTATCCTAAAGGCAAGCTAGGCACGTAAGGGACGGCGTTTAGTGAACGAAAAATAAGTACCTACTTAGCACTTTCATAAAATAAAAAAAGTCATAAGTAATAAAGCTAGATTCGGACTCTGGTAAAACCTGCGTTTTCACGTCAGCATTGCTACGAATTCGCTAATGTTATGTCGTTTTCAGTGTTTTTGTGATTCTAAATCCACCTTTAGAGCTTCCTAAGTGGGCCCCGTCTATAGTATGACCGTCTAAATCAGTCTTCGCCTGCGCGGTACAGGGACGCGGGGGTAGGACGACAACGGGGACCGAGAGAGGTGCGGGCGGCAGGCGCAACTCAGTTCGCTCGCCCCCGCACCTCTCTCGGTCCCCGTTGTCGTCCTACCCCCGCGTCCCTGTACCGCGCAGGCGAAGACTGTTTTAGACGGTCATACTATACTTCATTACACCTACATCGCTAGATTCCATAACAGAAGTCGTTAACACATAAGGCGCTGTCGACATTTAAATTCGCCTTTGATGTCATATATGTGAGAGAAGATGAGGCTTGAAGGTAACGAGGATGTAGTTACCTGCAATCGCAACAAGTAGTCCTTTGTGGTAACAAATTTTGTTCTATCATTGCTAAACTCTGAAATTGGAGACAAGATAGTATTAGTATTTAGTCGAAATAAAATTGTGAATTGACTGAAAGGGATATTTATGACAAAAAATACTTGACATAATGTAGGTAGGTAACGTTTTCTTGAGTTTATGTGCCAAATTTTATGGAATAATAATGTAACATTAAAAACGAAACTAAAGCGAATATATTATAACTATAATTATGCCATACCAGCGACTCTGGAACCACAGGGCCTGTCTAGGGATGACGGCAAAAGGCCGGACGGCGCCACTCTGGTGCCCTGGAGCATGGGACGAACGCTAGTGTGGGACGCCACATGCGTTGACACGCTGGCTCCGTCCCATGTCCAGGGCACATCCGTGCGGGCCGGCGCAGCCGCCGAGGATGCCCAGACACTCAAGCGCCGCAAATACTCATGTTTGTCACCTGACCACCATGAGTTTGCGGCGCTTGCCGTGGAAACGATGGGCCCGTGGTCCTCTGACACCAAAAAAATAGTACATGCAATCTCGACTAGGCTGATCCACGCCTCCGGCGACCTGAGGGCTGGCGCATACCTCTCGCAAAGGCTTAGCCTGGCCATACAGAGAGGTAATGCAGCCAGCGTCCTCGGCACGATGCTCTGTGGAGGGGAGCTGCACGACGACGTGTACCTTTTGTAATGTTATATTTACCCTATTTTAATTATTTTAAATTTTGTGAATAAATATAATATAAATATGTACAAATAAAAATATATATAAAATTATAGATAAAAAAACTTGTCCAAGGTCCACTATTGGCAGCGTGCCCAAAAGGCTGACCGCGTAATCTTAATTTTACAAATATTTCATCAGCTAACAAAGTTACCCTACAAGAAGAACAGTAAAGTACAGAAGGCACCAGTACCTAATATAAAACTTACAGAAATCCCAATATTTTTGGCAAGAGTCGAGTCAGTGATGTTGGCAAATGGTTTGTCAGCGCCCCAACATTCCACGTACTTTGTCATTTTACTTGATGGTCGAGATCTCGTCGGCACTCCAGGAATTGCTGAAATTAATGATTACATCACCTGAGATAATAATATTAATGACATACAGAATATCAATGAAACTAATTCAAATTCTGATTGAAGATAGGAAATGAATGGAAAGAAAGACGAAACATAACATGCCTGAATTGATTGCAAAGACAATTCAGTAATAACACGTAACAATCATTTAGAAACAAGTGATTTAAGATCTCATGGAAAATATGTACATTTACTCTGGCTTAAGTTCCAAAGTTATAAATTAGAAGTACTTCATCATCATCATCAGCCTATTTATATTGGCCCACTGCTCGGGCACAGACCTTCCCTTACACGGGCCATGATCCACCACGCAGGCCCAGTGCGGATTGGCGGATTTCACATGCTTTAGAAATAAAAATTCTTCTTTTAGGGCATGCAGGTTTTATCACGATGTTTTCCTTCACCATTTTGAGAGCACTCGGTAAATGTACGTAAGTTTTTCAACTCATTGGTACATGACTGCCCTGGCTGGGAATTGAACCTGGGACCACTGTATCGCAAGTCTATTGACCCAACCACTGTGCCAACGAGCTCTCTTAGAATAGAATTAGAATTACTTAATGGAATCTAACCACACTTGGCAGAAATCTATGGCTATTCTGCTAATTATGAGATTGGATGAAATACTAATGATACGTCACTAGTAAAGTCAACATTACATGCTTTGGTCACCCTCACAACGGAACACAATCACAAAAAATATCGTTCAACGAATCATTTGTTAGAACAAGTCACTATCTAGCTAGACAGACGGATATTGGGGAACATCACTGAGAACTAACTTGAACTCGATTGTGATTCGACCGACATTGTACTCAACATTCTAAAAAACAAAGTTGGCTGCACTATCTCGGTATCGGTTGGTGTTAAAGTCAGATCGGAACAACTATCTGAAGGAAAAAGAGACACCTATCATATACAAAATAGTAAATATTTCATAATTTTACATGAAGATTCAATTAAAGGTTTTTACTTGTAGTATCTAAAAGAATATCTAGCATACCTGTGCCCATAATAGGGCTAATAGCTCCTATGATGGATCCGCTCCGACTCTTGGGTTTGACTGTCACGACTACTCCGTTGCCAAGACCATCACCAGGGCTTGTTGCTGGATTACCACCTTCGAATGCTACAGTCTTTGCTCCTTCCACTCTGACTGATGCTCTTCTGCTTAAATCTGGAATATTATGGTCGGAATCGTTATAATTCTGATGATTTAAATATGAGGATGAGAGTAAAGAACATCGATGAAGGTACAAAAGCAGTAAGTGCACATTATAATAAAGATTACTATAGAAAAGAAAGTAACTATTATATCACAATGAAAGCTAGTGTTTCTAGCTATGTTTGGCTAAAGAAAAACGAAATTACACCCAGTATTAGAAAATTTTAATGATATTAGACAGAGTAGTAATAATTCTTGAATACGTGTGTAGTTAGAATTAATTTGAATTGTGCAGAATTGAGAATATAATAAAATTGTAAATGAAGGCTGACATTGAATTTTAAAGTTATCGGAAATTAAACGTTCCAGTGATGTTTACCTTGTACAAATTGGCTTACCGGAATATCTTGAGCTGACATTGAAATGGCGAAACTACGCGAAGACCTAAACTCAAACAAACGACAATCAAGCAAAGGGTGAATGTAACCCAACCACTCGAACGTACTTTTCCTCCACTCACCCCCAGGAGATGCAGTTGTCCTCATAGACTCAGTTCTCAGAACTCCTCGCGGTAACTCTGGCTCACAGAAGCTGTGTTGGGAAGGCGCCGGGCTGATGTTGTCTCGTGGCTTGGTGGGTGATATGTCAGTGTAGATTGATGAGACGATGCTGGCCTTCCGATCGACTGTGCAGACGGACAGACGACCGTTTTCAGAAAAGCCTGATGGTTTCTGTAATAGAAGCAGAATGGAGAAAATTAAGGACAGTTTTCTAGTCACAAAAACGGGGCTGCTTCTGAGTTCCAAAGATTGCACCCTAGTATAAGAGAAACTAACAGTATATTGAGTATACAGAAAACATATTAGTAACATTCTTGCTGGCGCATGAGTATTTGCACAATGTGGATTCATTTTTGTATCCGCTATCCTTATTTTGATACGATATTTCTATCAGAGGTTGCCTAGCTAATTTTATTTGAATGTAGGTAGAATTATTTATTTATAATAAATCATTACAATTTTATTCATACAAAATCAATTTAAATAACATGATAAAATAAAAGAAATACCTAAATACTATTTACAATTAAACGCCGCACTGCGCGGCAGGGAACCCCAGCACGCTGGCGGCGTTGCCCCGCTGGATAGCGAGGCTCAGCCTTTGCCTGAAGTAGGCGCCAGCTCTGGGGTCACCCGAGGCGAGGATCAGGCGGGTGGAAATATCTTATATCCATTTAACCGATATAATCTTTTGTGTGCAAATCTAGTATAGGTATTTGATTTGAATGATCTGCATCTGACGCCAATTACTCGCGAATAACCCCCATAGTTTAAGTGCACAAGTTACTGTTTAATTCTCAGAACAGTTTAACTCTAAATATGTGAATCACGTACAAATGTATTTAATATTGAAACCGAATACAGAAATTATCTTCTCAAAACAATGCGACACGCATGTATAAGTAGTGTTCCATGATTTATAGACTAACTTCTTACTTCCCCATACCACGATCACAACTTTATACAGTACACATCAATCTACACAACATCATTGCAATCTAGGCTGTATTACAAAGACGTAAAGTGCCCACGTTACACTTTATGTGCGGTAGACTGTACAGTTGAACCTCTATCGAATTGATTGCCAACTCTATTGAAGACTCCGATGTCCCATCTATCTATATCTGGTTAATTGGATCAAAGTAGACGAACGATTTAACTGCACGGATTAACTATAAGTTATTTAATAATCCGTGCTTTGGTTACATTTTGAGTTTTAACAATGTGGTATTTTCTCTATATAGTTCATTGGTTTCATTATGACGTATATTAGTAATAGAACCGCGATTTCGTCGCATATTTTTAATTTTTACGCTAATTTACAAGATCTAAATCTTTGTACCCCCCTTTGTTATTTTTTTAATGAAAATATAGGTAAAATTAAGGGGGCCATATTTTTTCTTTTATTAAAATAACGTCGTTTTCATTATTTAAAAAATAAGTTAATTTCATTATTGTCATTATTTTAAAAGATGTGCTGCTGAGAGTTTTATGCCACTTTTTCTCCTCAGTGTTGGCACCTTTCAGATGTAAATATAAATTTAAAAAAATATATGTTGACGTGCAAAAATGTACCTACACAACGTGCTTACTTGCAATAAAGAAATTTGACTTCGACTTTTGTACTTTGTTTGGAATAATCTGACGACACTTCTACCCGACTGCGCAAGAAGCAAACCTATGAAAATATAACCTTGTTTTTCGAGCGTATGTGAGTATGTACAAATGTCTAATTCTTTGTCACGCGTTGCAGCCTAAACGGCTTGATGGATTTTAACATATGTGGTGTCGTTAGATTCGTCTTGATTGTAAAAGTATAGGGCTATTAGAATTTAATCAATGTAATAATAAATTACCTATTTTTTTTAATAATTTCTTGCTGTTGATAAAGATCGGCTCAAAAGTCAATCTTCGTCAATCGACCTCAAGATGGCGTTCCTATTAATCAATGTAACTTAGGTGCGCGTTTAGGAATCGGGTATCACGTGAGTAACGCCGTATTAATAACCAAAACTCAAACTCACACTTGAGAACGTATTTGCTGATTGCAGACGAACCGCGACTTGAGAAAGACATCACGTGATACGCCCTCAAGATTAGTTTATTAATAAATGACACACTTGAGATGGTGATCACGTCTTGAGAGTGTATCAGCTGAATTCGCTCTTGAGTTTGAGCTCAGACTATTAATACGGGCCCTAGACACTGAAGATGCTCGTAAATCGCAAGTTTATTATATTAGAATAGAATAACATTTATTGCCTATTAAGGCATATTGTGTCACAATAAAACTTACAACTATGTTAGAATGTTACAACCAATATAATCAATTTTATTAAAAAAGCTATTTACAAAATATTTATTAGGATGAAATAAATACCTAAATACTATTAAGTATATACATATAAGAAATAATATATATGTATATAGTATATACATATAATATTAGGAAGAGTAATATTACTACCAATAGGTAATATTAATTAGAGGCAATCAAATTAGTTGCCGCTCGTCTGTTCGCCCTTCGACCGTCATACCTCTATCCTCACGTCTCGAGAGACACAATAATAATCAAGTTATCGGCACTTGCACTGAACCGAATTACAAGCGATAGAGCCCTAAGCCAGCGTAATTAGATCGCAAAGATCAAAGCCTCGGCGTTTCACTTGGTTATTGGCTTACTGGCTATTTATGTATCTAGTCTTAGTAAGGACCTTACATGAGCCAACTAGCGCCGCCAATCTTAAAAAAAAATATCTTCCAATTTAATCATTTTTATTAAAAAAAGCTATGTACACAATCTTTATTCTTAATTAATATTAAATAATTAATTAATTAATATTCCTGCCGCGCGGGATGGGCCTTGACGAGATGTAGTGTTGGCTAGATATATTTTTTTATATAATATGTCATTTTTATAAACAGTTGTACGTATTGTAATTAAATAAATAAATCTTTATTAGGATAAATACTCTTTTTGAATATGCAATAGGTACATGGCATAATTGCGACAAGCTAGTTCACAAATATGCCAAAAACGGCCGTTTTTCGCAATTATGCAAACTACAACTTACCGAAATTAAATCACCTTATAAATAAGCTTTTAAGAAATAGTATTTATCGTAATAAACATTTTGTACGTAGAGTTTTTAATAAAATTTATTATATTGGAAGATATTATTTTTTTTTAAATTGGCGGCGCTAGTTGGCACATGCCAGGCCCTTAATAGACTATATAGCTCGGTGACTCTGTGGTTGGGTCAATAGACTTGCGACACTGAGGTCCCAGGTTCGATTCCCAGCCAGGGCAGCCATGTACCAATGAGTTACCCTCATATCGACACAAATTGCTTTACCTACCGACTTTTTTCAACCCTGATGTAACAACATAACATGAAAGCCCCTTCTTAACTTAATTCCCAAGATCAAAGACTGTCCGAACTTAAGTTTAAATCGATTATTACTTCCAAACCTTCGCACTTCGTATAGTAAAGTAGAGAATACGATCAAAGAATATTTAGTGTGCGTAAACCTTTAAGACAATTTAGTACCCAAGTTAAGGAATAGTTTATCGCTAAGCGTGCGAAGAGATTGATGAATTTAGAAGAAGCGAAATTGGTGTATCAGGAACGCAGCATATGAATGTCCATCGTCTGTCAACTATTGGAAATATAAATACCTAGATGACAGTCATTGATCTCCTATAAACAACTAGATACACAAAGATCTTAAAAAAAAAAACAATTTAAAAAACGTCCAAATAATGTCCAATAAAGCAAATGAGGGTTCATTTGCCACTCATTTGTTTGGACCTTATTTGCGCTCGGACATTTTTAGAAGGCAGACTGTGTATCTAGTTGTTAATAGGAGATCAATGGTGACAGTATATAAAAGTATGAAATAGTTATAAAACCTAAAGTCTTGAAATAGATAAATAATTGATCTGTAACTTTACATTGATAAATTACAAAAAGTCGAGCCGACATACTATATAAATAAAATAATAGCTCCCCCATAAAATGATAGATGACTATTTAAACGATGAACATGCATGGTATGTGTCGCCGGTTCCGCATGAGGGATAAACTTACTAACAATAGTAATAGTTAAGTACTGTAAAGTTATTAAGTAATCATTGTATTATCATTGTTTTAAAAGATGTGTTGCTGAGAGTTTTATGCCACTTTTTCTCCTCAGCGTTGGCACCTTTTCCTTGCAACGTGGTGTAAATGTAAATTTAAAATTATGTTGACGTGCAAAAATGTACACAACGTGCTTACTTGCAATAAAGAAATTTGAGTTTGACTTTGAAAAATGATATGCGAACTTGCAGTTTTGCACTAAAGCTAAGTCTTGCTATAGTCAAAGTCAAATTTCTTTATTGCAAGTAAGCACGTTGAGTACATTTTTGCACATCAATAAATTTTTTGAATTTACATTTACACCACTTTGCAAGGAAAAGGTGCCAACGCTGAGGAGAAAAAGTGGCAAAAAACTCTCAGCAACACATCTTTTAAAACAATGATAATACAATTATTACTTAATAACTATACAGTACGTAACTATTACTATTGTTAGTAAGTTTATCCCTCATGCGGAACCGGCGACACACACCATGCATGTTCATCGTTTATAGGATGGCGTGTATGACAATAATTGCTATTACGTAAAACAGTGTGAAAATACAACAATAAATAAAATTAAACAACAGGGAAATGAAAATCACGCAAGAAACAGCTGAAAGCTAAATCCTAATGACTCGTAATTACTCAAACACTCTGGGTAGTAGCTAGGTCAGGACATAGGAGGTTAATTAAAAAGGGGCGCATAATTTGCTGTCTCTGGGGGCGCAAGACAGATGGCGGTGCCATTCATATTCCTCATTCCCTGCGGTTTATTATCGGTTGATAACTATTTAGACACCATCGATATACATAATAGAAATAGAAAATAGAAATAGTTTATTTAGATCAATTATGGGTACATTACACAGTTGATAGTGGCCCAAACTCTCAAACTAGGATAACCTGTGTTTTGAGAGTCAGTTCCTTCCAGTTTTACAGTACAATATATTTATAGTACACCAGTGCAGGATAAAGAGTATGCATCCTATGCATAATAGAACATCAATTTAATTTCAATGAAGTGGAAATAGTTAACAAGCCTTAATCTGTCAAAAAAGCGTTTAATCTGTCAATAACCAAATAGTATAAGGTTCATACGAAACGAATTTCCGCACTTAAATCGATCGAGTTAAAGATCGATTTTAAAACAACATTTTTAGATTCATATTTACCGACCTCAGGCGCAGACCTCAGGCGAAGGTGGAGACGATATCGTTAGATACAGGGATGGGTGGCTGGAAGAGGCCCCAAGATAGGGATGAGTGGAAGAGGTGGGGGAGACCTTTGCCCAGCAGTGAGACGATTTATAGGTTTAAAAATGCTTTACATTAGGCCTAATCTCCACTGAATTAATCTGATATAAGCATCTGTTTTTTAGTTAATAACTACTATATCTTAAGTAGTGATAATGCGTTCTCCATTCTTATTCGCTCGAATAAATAAAACTTGTCTCCAAATTATTTACGAAAGGGGCGCTAACAGTCTTAATTACGGCCCTGAATCTTCTTAACGCTAAGTTACGAGGAATCGTTTCGGAAGCCCTCATTTAGGAGTCTTCTTACGAAAGCTTTGTGGCCTCAATCTCGACTGTTTGTGAATTAACAATTGTAATTAAAAATAGATAGACCTTTATGAATGTAGGAAATTATCCATAAGGAAATTATCTAGCGTAGATCGTTTGCTCTATCATCATCATCAGTCTATTTATATTGCCCCACTGCTCGGGCACAGACCTTCCCTTACATCGAGGGAGCTCGGGCCATAATCCACCACGCGGGCCCAGTGCGGGTTGGCGGATTTCACATGCTGTAGATTTTTTTTCTTCTTCTACGACATGCAGGTTTCATCACGATGTTTTCCTTCACCGTTTTGAGAGCACTCGGTGAATGTACGTAAGTTTTTCCGTCGAAAAAACCGAGGATAACTCATTGGTACATGACTGCCCCAGCTGGGAATCGAACCTGGGACCTCCATATTGCAAGTCCATTGACCCAACCACTGAGCCACCGAGCTCTGGTTTGCTCTAATGGTACTTAAATTGTGATCAGAATATTATTCAATAAAATACTAAAATGAAGTTACAAAATTATTAAAACAAATTAACCTAACAGCATCCTGAAGGGCATTGCGGATACCATGGACAGTCCGATTCTGAGACACTGGGTGCACTTACAGGTCCCGGGATCTCGGAGTCAGACCTAAGTCGCATGTTATAGCGCGTAATACACCTCATGTAAACACTAACATAGTTTAAAGTACTTACTAACACTCATATGGTCTTTGTGACTGCAATAAATCGTTTGAATTTGAATAGTTGGATTTAAAAGGTTCCTATATAAAATGTGATCTTTACGCCTATATAGCATTAAATAGAGCGCTAACGAACCAGGAAAACTTAATATAAACGATTAAGGTAAACGAAATATTCAACTCGACACAAATTCCTTGAGAATATTCAAAATTTGAATATGAAATAATAAATATGAATATTTAATATTTGCGTAGTTTATATTAAATTTAAACGCGGCGTTAATGAAGAGGGTTAAATCCCAGGTTGTGTTAGAATTTGACGCTTTTGCGTCGTAAAATAAATTGCAAATTCGATTAATTTTGAGCCGATATATGAGCGCCTGGGGAAGGCAATTAAACGTTGCCGTGTGCCAAATTTTATTAAAGGGCTTTTATATATAGCATATAACATAATATTGTGTATGTATTAAAGTGTTGTTCAGTACGTATGTACGAAGCACGAGACAGAAGATGCCCCAGGCAGTGGCGGAGTGAAGAGCACGGCATAGTGACTCCAATTTTGTAATTTTATTGATTTTGGATGAATTTGAATTTAGCAGGGACATAAAAATACGGCAACAGAATTCAGATTTTTTAAACAATCTCTCGTATTTGTAATACCCTACATTTTGATATATATTTAGACATAATTTTCATTTTAAAAGACATGGAAAGGGTATGTTTGCGATTTGTCTCTTTTGGAATGATTCTCTCTCTTCTGGCCTACGTGAATATCCAGAATATCTACGAGTACTCTCTCGAATCTAAACCATTCTATTTGGTATAGAAATCCTCACGTGATGGATGACACTTGTATTGCGCACAATGAAGCTTTTAGTAGCTGCTAGAGCGAAGATTAGTGTATCTCTGCTGACAGAAAGATGAATTGCTGCTTCTAGTAATATGACAGGATGACAGCTTGTAATTCAAGGATGGTAGGCAAATGGTGAATTGCTTATAATGAAACAATATACTCGTATGTAGTGAAAGATCCTGAAAGCTATGAGATTTGGTTTTGTGGACTCATTTCCATATTAATCATATATTAAGTTGTTTTTATTTTAAGTTTGTACAAGTTGCGATTGAACAATAATAATAAAAAAATACTTATAAATAAACAATTTACGCCAGATCGCTATCCTTTGGGAGAGTGCCCAAAAGACTGGCGACGTTACCTCGTTGTATAGCCAGCGATATACGCTGGCCGAGGTAACCGCCAGCCCTTTGGTCACCCGACGAGTCAATTAAGCGCGACGACAGTTCCTTGAACAGTCGCCACGCCTCTGGTCCCCATGGCCCCATGGTCTCTACACCAAACGGCGCAAATATGTAGCTCTCGCTGAGAGCCCTATATTTGCGCCGCTTGAGGCCTTCTGCGGCGCCGGCCGCCGCCCCCGCCGCCCTGCTCGTGAACTGCACATGAACAGCCAGTGTGTCGACGATATACTAATGAATAATACTTTTTAAACATATGCTGTTATTCATAAGCCTAGTTAAAGTTCCCTTAAATCGTGTTACTATCCCTTTCACACAGGGCGCCAAGACGGTGACGTAACTTTAAATCATATTTATGAATACGCGAATATTGATAGAATATTGACTAATCGTCATTTCTATGGTCATTGTGTGAATTGTGACGTACTTAGTTCATTTTTTTTTTGCAGTTTTGATCTACTAAAAAACCTTACCAATTGAATATTTATCATGAGTAGGTATAACCCAGTTTCAATTTGTCGAATGAATTCAAGGACATCATGTATGTACTAGTAAATACTTTCGCTAAGGGGCTGAAAACCAGCGCTGACGCACTCTGTGTCAGCATCAGCTGAAGCCTAAACCTTTTGCCATAAGTTACACGTTTCTGAATTGTTATTGTAGTTTATTAAGACTGTGACTATCGCCTCGCTAAGCGCCATCTATGCTCGTGCGTTGGAACTAGAGTGGCTCCTGACATTCTAGCGGAGCGTCGTGTCTATGGTTGGGCGGCCATGTTGGCGTTAATTAACTTTGAACGAAAACAGACCGCTCACCACGAATTCGACGAATCGCTTAAGTTCCGCGTAAACCTATGATATTTGTGACTAATTGTGATGGATTATCAACTAAGATGTGATTGGACGATTGATGTTACAGTGATTTCTATGTTAAACTGTGTTAACGTGCTGATTGAGACTTTTGACAATTATTCTTCGATTCTAGCTCGAATTACTAAGCGGAAGCTTAGTAATTACGGCCAATTCTGATTAAGGGTTCACTCCCGTCTTCATACTTAATAGGCAATAAATGTTATTCTATTATATTTTAAGACTTTAATTCCGTTACTGGCCAGTAAAGGTGCGTCACAAATCTGACCAACCACGTACGTCGCAGCTGTGGTTTACGCAGTCGCTATAGCCATAGAAATTACCTTGGCAACTCATGGTAGGACTCAGTTTGGAGCACTAAATCCATCCAGCCGTTCAGGCTAACATGAAGCGACAAAATAACCGACAAACAAACATACACCCAAACCCATCAGTCGTGTAAATAAGCATTTGGATGGCAGTAATACTCTCAGGAGCCACAGTAATACTCCAGAGTGATAAATGACTGTCTCAGTACAGAACAGACAAAGCAAGACGAATCTCAACTCTTAATAAAGGCCTAGATGACAGGTTAATACAGAAATATTCGCGAAATGTGAAATTGTTTCGCGTTACGTTTTCAACGGCCTGTCTAAGGCAGTTGTCCCACCGTCTGCGAGTAAGCGAGTAACTCTCGGCTATTTTCTCGCCCAAGAAACGTACAAAAGATAGTACATTCCGTGTAAACAAAAGAGATGCATATATTAATAGTTAATCGCCGACTGTTCACATCGCGGGCGAGGAGTTGCTCGGCTATTTGGTCGCCGAGCGAGTACATTCCATCGGCGGCACTCGCCCGGTGATTATCGCTGAGCTACACTCGCCCACTCGCTGAGCTACACTGGCGAGTGAAGCGAGTAATCGCCCGTTGCTCAGCGACAGTCGCTGATAGCCGAGCTACAAAACTATACTCGCTGCTCGCCCACTCGTTTTATAGCTGATAGCTTTACTCGCTCATCGCCTGCTGTCGGACAACTGCCTTTATGCCGGTTTCACGAACGAGCATTTGTTGCGCAAAAGTATATTTTGTATGGGGACGTCACTATTATACATCAGAAAAGATACATTTGTTTTAGTATTTTCGATTGGAGTGGAAAAACATAAGTGTCAGAGAAGCTATTTGTCTTGTCATGCAAGAGCGAAGTCAGCGATGTAAATATCCATAGGCTTCTTCCATAGACTGTTTCTTGTTTCATGTTCAATCCCAGCCGAGATCGGATTGCTTGCTCAATCATGCGTCGGGTCGTCATCCGACCCGCGTATTGCCAATTTCAGAGTGTATCGATTCGAATCGAATCTCTCACTTTTCATACACGAATGACACTCAACAGAATCACTGACATCAAAAGATAATGGAAATGTTCACAAAAAGGCAAATGCTTGACTTGTGGTAGTGACCTTCGCACCGAGTCGTATCTCGTCCGAAGTATATCCCTCGCAATCCAGCGCGGTAACGCTGCTGGTGTGATGGGAACATTTCGACGAGACACGACCAGAGACGGCACCTTTTATACTTACTTGATTTGTTACCAAAATTTTGTATTTTTTTTCTATAATCTTTTTTGGCGTTTTTTTTTTGGGTTAATTTTGTAATTACCTATAAATAATAATAATAATAATAAATAAAGAGAATAATAATATTTCCAAAATATAACTACAAAATAAACACAAAGGCGGACACAATGCTTGACTAATTTAATTAGTGATCGATCGGCTGAAACCATTGATCTATAAACAACTAGATACACAGTCTGCCTTCTAAAAATGTCCGAGCGCAAAGAAGGTTCAAACGGATGAATGGACCCTCATTTGCTTTATTGGACATTATTTGGACGTTAACAACGGACCCTTATTTATATTTGGACGTTTCTTAAATTGTTTAAGTAAGACCTTTGTGTATCTAATTGTTTATAGGAGATCAATGGCTGAAACACTTTAACAAAACGAGTGCGTGTCAGACTCGCGCCCGAGGCTTCCGCGCAACGCAACTTAACCCCGTAACTTTGCTCTAACGAAAAGATGAACTAGATTTAGAGACCAACTTATCTTTGCCATTATCAAAATATTATGTCCATACATAGACATATGTAATCCTGATTAGTTGGTGATCCGCAAATAAGTTTGTAATAATTAAAAAATATTTTTTGGGAGATGTAATTTCAAATTTAGAATTTTCGGATTTTTTCCTTTACTTGTGATATAAGACCTAGCTTCTTGCCTTTCATGATTCTAGGTCAACGGGAAGTAGCCTATAGATTTTGATTCTAATGCATTTTCACACAAATATGCGGTAAAGTGCGACGGCCATATCTTTTGATTGCGTTGACATAGAAGTTTGATTTTTTCACGTCTGCATGAGGTTGCAGACCTGATTATTTGGTATTAATTTCAACTTGCATTTCTGAGAAAAGGTCTTGACAGACGAACCACAAAGTGATGCAGGGTTCCTTTTTTCCTAACGCACTGCTTGTCTACCCAAAGGTTGCCTGGAAGAGATCGCTCTCAGCGATAAGACCGCCTATTATATAATAGTTGTTTAAGCTTAGTATGTGTATCTGTTTTTGTGCAATAAAGAATATTTATCTTATCTTATCCTCTTGAGGTACGCAAGCTAAAAAATTAAAAATGCGTCAAGTGCCTTACCTTAGGCGGTATAATAAGGTATGTGTCCACTTTGTGATCAGCCAGGTACCCCTCTCTGGACGCTCCATCTCCTGGCTCCACCTCGAAGCGGCCGCCGAGCTGGTGCAGAGTCGCTTTGGTGATGTGGACGCGCCTGGAAACCAGATGGGAATCAGGGTTAGAGGTCTGACAGGATTTAAACCAGAGTTGCTGAGGGTTGAGGGACGAGCCACTGATGACCAGGAATCATTCAGATAAGTATTTGTTTATCAATGAATCTAACCATCCATAGAATCATTCAGATAAGTATTTGTTTATCAATGAATCTAACCATCCATAGAATCATTCAGATAAGTATTTGTTTATCAACGAATCTAACCATCCATAGAATCATTCAGATAAGTATTTGTTTATCAACGAATCTAACCATCCATAGAATCATTCAGATAAGTATTTGTTTATCAACGAATCTAACCATCCATAGAATCATTCAGATAAGTATTTGTTTATCAACGAATCTAACCATCCATAGAATCATTCAGATAAGTATTTGTTTATCAACGAATCTAACCATCCATATTACCACTAAATTCTATGTGAAAGAGTGGAATGAATAACTTGAAATGTTATTATACAGGATGGCCTTGAGTTCATTCGACAAAATTAAATGGATGGTTAGGCTTGTGACATACATTAATTCTGCACAGAGTTTAAGTAAATTAAACAATCTGGGGAAGAATTTTTTTTCTGGTTAATGTCTACAGTGGTTGTTTTGTGTTCATATCACGTTAAATTACTCAGAAAATTTTCGCGAATGACAGTATGGTGAAATTATTGGAGAATTCATGCAGGATCTGGAGTTTGGCACTATAGTCAAGAGTTCCCGCTACAAGCTCGGGAGTGAACGTGACTGTCGAGCTGCTTCGTCCAGAGTGATGACGCTACGGCGACTCCTCTGGATGAAGACAAGAAGACGCGGATACCCAGGGTGAAGACGCTACGGCGACTCCCCTGGATGATGAGAAGACGATATGATATTTTGAATATTCTGTAACATGAGATTGGCAAATGACGAACTTTCGAGTCCATTAATAAAATAAATAAGTAGGTACCTACTCGTGGGTGGGACCAAGGTTGGAAGTATCTGTAGTAGGACAAGCTACCATCCAGTTCATCAAACTTTAGTATCGATTATCATAAATTTCAATTACTTACGAAGTAGGTAAGTGACTGAACTTTGATGAAAAAATAACGAATATTAATGGATTTCCAATGAATTTTCATCTTTATTTTTCTTTGAGATGGAAAACGTATCGATTACATTTTTATTAATCAAAAACTTGAATATATTATCATCACATTTATTTAGTAGTGTGGCACGCCCCCTGACCAGATGGAGGGATGACCTTCGCAAGATGGCTGGCAGGGACTGGATGCAGAGGGCCGAGAGTAGGGTTGACTGGCGCGCTTTAGGAGAGGCCTACATCCAGCAGTGGACTGATATGGGCCGATGAAGATCATGACACTTAATTACATCCTTTTGGATTAGATATCTTTCGACTTACTTGGACTTTTTACACCTTGAACAATACAAAAATTCCGTTTTATTTTGTCTACCTGAAAAAAAATTTTTTTTTGGAAACTGTACTCTATTTGGTATTTCTCCTTTATTTGCTTCAGGCAACCCTTTTCAATGAGTCAGTCCGTACGAATTTCAATAAAGGCCAATGCAATTTGTATCAAAATCACGCCACTAATAAATATAGAGAGCACTTCGCAAAGCTCTGTGGAAAATGTTTCCGGTAAAACTATTTACCTACCGGTAATCGTTGCTGCCGGTAATAGCCCTCGCTATCCCGTGTCCGGTACAAAAACATCGTAAAACACACACAACAAACATAAGGGTTAATTTTGTCGAAAAGAGGAGATTGTTTTTCGGATTTAGGTATGGTTCATAGAGGAATGTCGACAGAGTAGGTTTTGTTTTTGATTAAGTTGAAAAGACATTGCCACATTTCAATGGAGCTTTGCCCCACCTACAAAACTACGTGACCATTTAAGCTGTACAGTCATGAGTAATAACATAGAAACATCCTTAAAATTCAAATTCATGTAACAACTTTAAATCGCAAAAATAAGTATGCTAAACTGTGGCCAATAATTATGTAAACGCTAAATTGTATCAAAATAAAGTACACGCCCCACCAAGCAAATGTTGTACAAGGGGTGTGTACTTTATTTTGATACAATTTAGCGTTTACATAATTATTGGCCACAGTTTAGCATACTTATTTTTGCGATTTAAAGTTGTTACATGAATTTCAATTTTAAGGATGTTTCTATGTTATTACTCATGACTGTACCTATCATTTTATTGGGGACTTATTACAGGTTTCATATTGCATAATCATAATCAGTATCATTTTCTACTACTCTCGCAACTCCTATAGAAGAATAACAAAAACAATGATTAAATCGCTTCGATTTCTTACTATTTTATGAATTCTTAATTGAGCTGTTTTTCTCGAATCGCAACTTGCACAAAACTTTATTTTAAACCAGTAATTTTAATAAAAAACGGAGATAATTTTACATTTATTCGTTATCTTGTACAACTTGCGGTTGATGGTGGGGCAGAATCTGGCATTGTCATTTTCTCAAAAAACACTTGGATATTTGAAAATTCTTTACATTTTCAAAATTGTAGCGATTCCAGATTGCGTACGCTAACATCAGTCGCCGCTAAGCGAGTCGTCCCGCTCGCTTTTACGCGATGTAGCATATGAGCGACAATGACAGTTGCGTTTAGGATTAGGATTCGACTCGGCTGCTACAGAAATAACTACAGTGTTATAGTACTCTAGTAAAATAACTTTTGTAACCGGTTAAGCTATTCTTGAGCAAATCTCAACCTTATTGAGGACCCCTGTATACTTATTTTAAGTTTTCGGTTCGGTATTGCCGAATTTTTATATACAGGGTGTAACGTAAAGGGTATATGAAGCCGAAGGGAGGGTGTTCAGTATCGATAACTGAACAACTTTTGTTCTACGACTTTTCGAATAAAAAAAAAATAATGTCTCATACAAATCTACCAGCTGACCGGTACGAAATGTATGAAAAGATAAATAATAAATTCGCGAAAATCGAAAAGTCGTAGAACAAAAGTTGTTCAGTTGCCGATTCTGAACACCCTCCCTTCGGCGTCATATACCCTTTACGTTACACTCTGTATAACATGTCGTCAGTTTCGTCTCAATCACGGGACTGATACAGTATTTATTTTATGACAAAAAGTAGTTGTTAGGTAGTATATACCCGTAGCACAAATCAAGTGTCTTATTTTGTAAACAAAAACTAATAACATTTTAAGCTTTTCTGTGATTAATGACTACTGCATACTTATTTTCACATTAATAGATCGCATCACTTTATTTTCACAATGATGAGCAGGTTCAATCCATCACTTCCTTCAGTGTTACATCACAACAGACAACAGGTAATTAGACGATCATATTTAGAACATGATGAAAAAATTCTTGCCGTGGGCAGGACTTGAACCTGCGACCTTGTCATTCCGTGACACGCTCTTACCAACTGAGCCACCACAGGCCACGCCACGCCCACCGAAAATCTTCATCGCTTTATACATACTTAAGGGTATGTTACGCAATTCCATCTATCATATTTGTTTACAAAAATAAGACACTTGCTTTGGGCCTCGTTATAGTCAAAAAACCCTCTACAATTCCAAGGTTTAAAACAATAATTACACAGCAAAGAATAATTGAATTCAGATTTTCCTTTCCATTGTTAAAGGATTAAGCGAACACAATTGAAATGCTGGCATTAAAAAGGTATTAAAAAGCTTTCTACGTTGTGTGACGACGCCATTATGGTACCTCTAGTTATAAAGTAAATAAAATGGTATTTTATTTTCATTTCGTCCAACACGTACGGAACGTTTGCGGATTATATTGCGATGTTTATTTTCCCTCTGAGCAGGCTTAAGCCTTATTATCTCAGCTATGTTTTATTTACGAAAATACGGAGGGCTTATATTTTTTATTGAACCGTCACGCCAATATGGGAAAAAGGATATATCGACAGTTCGATGTCAGGGCGAAAGTTTTAGTTTTAATTATATTTATTATATTATTAAAATGCAATGGTGCAGTACTCCTTTTATACGAGACTATAACCAACTTAAGTACCTATATATACCTATGTTACCACATAAATATTAAATATTCAATTCAACCATTAGTTCATTAGTGTCACATCACTAAAACTGTCATGACGCCATATTTGTATATAAAATAGGACTGAGCTCTTGGGCCTAGGTATACATAAAGACAGTACTTATTTCAATAAACATTCCCGAAATTTCACAATTGTCCTTGAATCTCAGGCTAAGTTTAAGAAGACAGTGGCAGGTTGGAGAGAAGAACTACGTTCTAAAGTGGACGGGATTTATAAACACTGACGACGTATTAAAATATTATGATAAAATGTAGTAGCGCGCACTATGTTTTAGTCGGCCAACATTACTGATCGGAAACCATTAGGTACTGTGACCTAAGTCGTCTCGTGATATTTTGAACTTTAATAGGTGTGACGTACAGTCGAAGACAGAGATAAGTATACAGGGGGCCTCAATAGGGTTGAGATTTTCTCAAAAACTACTGGACCGAATTTAATAATTATTTTACAGTTACATAGTTTTCACTTATCAAACAGTGAAATAATTTTTGCAATAGGTCAAGCAGTTTTTGAGAAAATTTCAACCTTAAAAACTCTCCTGTCACCTTTCTTTGTCTTCGACCGTACATATACTCACAATTATGTATCAACTCTTGTTTATTAATAACACAAGTACTTATAATGTATTTCTCATTGTTATTAATATTATACGCGTCTTTCATTCATCTCTGGATGTCGGTGTCGATAATACTTATTATTCGTTGTAATAATATTTTAAAATGTATATTGTGCTCTGTTACTTAGGTTATTTTTATTCATTTTAACTTTGCTTATTGTTACAACATCCATTTGTTCCACCGTACGTGGAAGCATTCCAAGGTGTGACCTAAGTCGTGGAATAAGCCGTGTAAATACGTATTTTTCTAGCAGATATGATTTTGATACTTCCAGATAAGCATGACTTCAAGGCTTGCAGTATACCTTCAAGACTCACTACGTCCATTATTATGTCTCATATTTTCCTAGAAAACACATAAATATACTCCATTAAAAATCCACCCTTCCATTGTTATTAAAACGTCAGGCGCTTCATAAAGACGTGAACTACTAAGATAAGAGTCTTACCTTATATACCAGCCATTACTTTAAAACTCTAGACATTTATTAGGTACCTTTTTAACAAAAGAAAATCCTCAAAGGCAAGTTAATACTTTTTCTTTTTCTGCACTCAATTTGTGGCATAATGGCGGCTTCCCAACCGTATTGTCGACCCTTGGAAGTTAATTAATACTTTTACCGTTGAAGAGCCCTCACATTATCTTAATTGAAAAATAACTCTTTCAGCATCCACGTATACTTTTCTTTCTTTATTCATCCTTTAAAGGTCGTGCGACATGGACATGAACGACCTTAATATACTGAGTGCAGTCAAGTGAAAACTGTGTCAGGAGTTTTCTATGCCATAAAGTTACAGCTATTTTACACTTTCATGACGTATGTCATATCGTAACGCTGTCTCCACTGTTTATCTTACGAGGTCGTGACGCTTCGATAATAAATAATAAATGAGACTGAGTTTTACAGACAGGTTTGAGTGCATGCTTGATGTGAGTTCCTTTTACAAAAGTCAAATTCTATAGATTTGACTGTTGTCGCTCTCTAAGTCTCGCTAAGGTTGTGCTCAAAATTTTCTCTATTTCTCGTTCTAAGACCATCTAAACGAAATATTTCACTCAACAATAACTCTAATAGAGTTTAGCGAGTTTAGTCATCGACCAATACGTGGAACGAACTGTTAATGTCTTGTAATCCTACCTTCCTCTGGGCCTCGGATAAAAGATATCCATGCTTCTCTGGTTTTTTTCCTTCCAACGCGTACCAAAATGGCTGCTTAATGTTCCCAGGAACAACGTACTCTGTCATTGCTTGGACGATCTTTGAGACTCCTCGGGCAAACCTAGTCACTTCACTGATGAACTTTATAAGTTCTCAACGAATTTAGATATTTATTGGAAACAACTAGATAGAATAAGAAACGAGTATATCCGCCAGAAGACAAAAGTGGTTGACATTGCTCATAGAATGCCGACCAGATGGAGGGATGACCTTCGCAAGATGTCTGGCAGGGACTGGATGCAGAGGGCCGAGAGTAGGGTTGAGTGGCGCGCTTTAGGAGATGCCTACGTCCAGCAGTAGACTGATACGGGCTGATGATGATGATTGGGAACAACTAAATACAAAATATGATGCTACAAGATGTTAATAGAACCTTCAAGCCCTTCAGCCCTGCAGTCAGACAATTAGATGTTGCAGGGGTCTCTGCGATACACGTGGACATTCTCACAAGGTACTCACCCAGCAATACCTCCGGACTCCATATGGTTGGCCAGCGTGACATCATCGCTCCAAACGTCAAACTGCCACTTGCGCAAGCCCAGCACACCACACAACACGTTGCCGGTATGGATCCCAATGCGCATGTCCACGTTGAATCCTGTCGCTTCGCGGACGAACCTGACATATTAAGATATTGGTTTTAGTTATATGACTTCTCTTCAGAGACCCACCGGTGACCCACTGGTGGGTCTATGGACACACTACTTATATTCAGAGAGAGACCCATCGGTGGGTCTGTTTGGTGGATCTCTGAAGACCTAGCGGTATTGAGCCACGCAAAATTTCAGCATAGATATGTCAAGCTGGGAATTTGGAAAATATTTTCAGGGTCGAGACTTGTCTATTGCTTTCCAAGGTATACGAAATACCAAGAGATAATCTGGATTACATCATTGGAACGTAAGGTTATGGCGTTAGAACGCCAGTTTTGGGAAACGGTAATCAGAATTTTACATGACACACTTGAGTGATGAAAGTACATGGAGAAGGGTTTGTGATAACATTAGAGACAGCATAAGACGTCCTTCGGTGCCCAATGGTCAACGGTGGACCGCAGAGTCATAATAAGAAGTCCTTACCTTATGGCGTCAATCATTTGTAGCCCCATATTGACACAGTTGTAGGCGTGATTTGGTCTTGACACTGGAAGCCCTGATACGCAGTAGTAGCAATCGCCTAAGATCTTGATCCTCATGCATTGGTTTTCCTGAGGACAAAGGGTTTCATTTAGCAAAAATGCGTAGTTTGCTTAGGTTAGAGGCTTGGGTTTTGCGTCATCCTTCCGCGTGTTGAAGAGGTTCAGCTAGGGTTTGATTTTTTCGGGAATCTACTCAAAGTTCTGCCTTGAAAAGTTTCTTCTTCGATTCAGTTCTTGTCTCGGCTTCCGCTGTGAATGAGTGCTCCACACTCACAGAGGATGTGCATGACACTAGCTGAACAAACGACCACAGCCATCAATTTATCATCTTCTCACCCCTGAATACCGTAAAGTGCATAAAAAGAAAATTGCAGAGCACTGCACACAAAAGACGTCACTGGGTGCACTATACAAAGAGCTATTGTGTCCGACGGGGATTGATGATCGATCGTGTTAATAGCTTCACTGGCTCTTTGTTTTTTGAAAGTGTCAGGCGCTTTGTTTGCAATTGCTTTATAGACTTTCGTAATCTCACTAAATGCTTATGATTTAGATTCATATATAGTAAATATGTGTAGAGACCCAGGCAGCTAAGTTGATCCAAAGTTGTGGCGAAAATCAAGGGTAACATTTTAGGACAATGGGCAGTTTTTATTATATCGAGTACATCGTAAAAGTTGAAATCGTAATCTATCTGCTGTATACTTCATGAATACCATTTTCGGACAACTTAGCTACCGCGGAACTGCACTGTTTTCCACATCAATTAGTAAATTTTGATTACCAATATCAATGAAAATTCAATATATTTTTTTTGGTCTCAATTTTTTTTCAGTAAAACGATCCTGCTTAATGTTTTCAAAAGAGTAGTTTTAGTAGAAGTTTTAGTTTAGTTCTTTTTGGGGCTTTTTGAAAATGGCGGGAAACGACGGTTGCGAAATTATTTAATAATTTTCAGTTTAATGTCTACAGTGGGTGTTTTGTGTTTAATATCACGTTAAATTAATCAGAAAATGTTCGCGAATGACAGTATGGTGAAGTTATTGAAGAATTCAAGCAGGATCTGAAGTTTGGCGCCATGGTCAAGATTCCCACTACGAGCTCGGGAGTGAACGTGACTGTCGAGCTGCTTCGTCCACAGTGATTGACGCTACGGCGTCTCCTGTGGATGAAGACAAGAAGACGCGGCTACCCAGGGTGATGACGCTACGGCGACTCCCCTGGAGGAAGATAGAAGACTATTATACAATGAATTTTCTGTAACATGACATTGGAAAATGACGAACTGTCGAGTCCATTAATAAAATAAATAAATAAATAGTTCTTTTTGTTTCATTACCTACATCGTTTCATAAAATAAGATTATAATCCAAAATTAAAACAGGATGCAGCCTTAATATCGTGCAGTTTGCAACAATTGCAATTATTTCTTAAACAGTAATCCCGGAACATAAATTCAAACTCAAGTTTCATTCTCCCGGCCTCATTTCCCGGCCTAATTCCCTCCGCGTAATTGGCCTGGCATTACCTCGTTATTAAAAACCGTTTATACTTGACTGGCTCCCAGACTCGCAGTTAGAAAGTCAAGTTGTAATAAATAGCACTTTTATTGATAAGTATTTCGAAATTGAATTCAAACTTGTTGAGCTGTGAACGAAAGAACGAACCAATTAACTTTATTTCCTGGAGTTTATTAAAAGTTGAAACTTGGACGAAAACTTGGGCGAATAAACATTCATATATTAATTGGTGCTTGAATACTAAGTAGTAAACATTTTTTCTTCAATTTTATGCGAAATCGACAGTCAAATATAATATGTCTACTACTGCCATTTTCTTGAATCTTTGTAGTATTTTCGCTTGCTAGTATAGAAGGTACATTGGAGGCGACTGGATTGGTGAAATTTTCATTTTCCACTGCTGGACATGGCCTCTCCTAAGACACGCATCTCAGCCCGATTCTCGGCCTATTTATATATTTTTCAAATATATTATGTTTCCACGACTACCAATTTATCAAAATCAAAAAAAATCAATATATTCCAATATGCGCGATAAAAAATTCCCTTATAATAGCTGTCGCCAAAACAAAAAGACAAATTATGCGCATTCATTTAAATAAGTGTAAGTATAGAAAAGGTTTGTCAATAGAATCACCGAAAGGCTAACACAATTTAAACTACAAACATTTGATGCTCTGTGAACGAGAATTGAATTTTCAATGCAATGTTGGCACTGCTCTCTCTGGTTGGACTAACTTTACATCACAGCTTTCAATGAAGCTCTGAAGTTGTGTCGACGTATTGTCGATACCAGCTTGTATAGCTGAGCTTTTCATGTACAATTTTGTTCTAGCCCTTTTGCGAAACCGTACCGTAGATACTTACTAAAAATCGGTCGAATATTTTTTTGAGACAATCTCAACTATAATCGGTGAATGATTCTTTCGTCGAAGAAACCGTCGGCTAAGCGTTTTTTTCGGCGACCCGTTCCATAGGAGAATGATTCTTTCGTCGAACAAGTCGTCGGCTAAGCAGGTTATTGGCGAACCGTTCCATCGGAAAATGATTCTTTCGTCGAACAAGCCGTCGGCTAAGCAGGTTATTGGCGAACCGTTCCATCGGAGAATGATTATTTCGTCGAACAAGTCGTCGGCTAAGCAGGTTATTGGCGAACCGTTCCATCGGAGAATGATTCTTTCGTCGAACAAGCTGTCGGCTAAGCGGGTTTTTGGCGAACCGTTCCATCGGTGAATGATTCTTTCGTCGAACAAACCGTCGGCTAAGCGGGTTTTTGGCGAATCGTTCCATCGGTGAATGATTCTTTCGTCGAACAAACCGTCGTCTTACAACTGTCAGTTTGCATACGATTTTCATAGTCGTAAGTGTCACGCTGAGTTCGTGTTCAAAGTATTGCGATAATATTTTTATGACGTCACCGTTATCTTCACAGACTTAAAGTACCTTAACGAGTTCTCAACAGTACCTAACTCTTAAAGTTATTATTAAACTACAGTTCGAAACTAACTCGAAACTCGTATTGAATTGAAAATGATGTGAGTTTGAGAACTTTTTTTTTTTTTTTTTTTTTTTTTTTTCGGGGGGAAAATCATCCAGATATTATGATACCTCCTTGCCACGGGGAGGCGAGGATGGTTATGTCGGACTCTTACCGACTAAAAACCCCTCGGTGTTCCGTCTCGCCGCCCTATGACGGAGTCACGGGGAGACTTGCGAATTACTTCCGCGACTACGCCGGCTGTGTGTCCGGGGGGACCCTTCTCGGGGGTCTTTGACCCCATCCGACTGTTAGCGGTGTGCTGGAACACATGCACGCCAACCAACTCGAGGACCTGTTACCGAGCGTTGGACTACCCCGTGTCCACTCGCCCGGAAGCCCTCATTATGGGGGGAGGTTACGGGCATACGCCAGCCTCCTCCGCCCGACTCTCCTGCGGCGGATTCGTTCGGACAATGGATCAACCTCTCTTGCCCTCTCCGCCGCCTCCTTCTGCGAAATTACTTGTTCACAGAAGGCGACCACCGCGTCCCACGACCCGCCGCTGTCCACCATAGTTTTAACTATGGCCGACAGCGACAGGTCGGCTCCCACTGCCGCGACAAGCGCAGAGCGTTGCTCCGCCCATGCGGGGCATTCAGCTAATGTGTGGTGCGCCGTATCCTCGGCGCACTCACAATGGTGGCATTTCATGGTGGGCTCCCCACCCGCAACGTTACACAGGTATCTCCCGAAACAACCGTGTCCCGAGAGAACCTGCACGAGGCGGAAAGTGAGCACACCATGTCGCCTGTCGACCCATCCTTCCAGGACTGGTCGCACCGCCTCCACGGTTTGTTGGCCGGCACTCGGCTCCTTCAATCTCTCCATCCACTTCCTAAGGAGGGCCTTTTGCGATTCCTGTTTACATCGCCTACTCTCCTCCGGACATGGATGTTCGCCCATCTCCTTTGCCTGTGCGGCCCGCCAGTAGGCGTCCGCCAGCACCTCTGCGTCTAAGTCCCAGGGCGGGGTCCCGGCCAATACGCACGCCGCCTCGCAGGATATGGTGCGATAGCCTCTCGCGACCCTGATAGCCATGACCCGTTGCGGCTTTCGCATGAGAGTCTTGTTATGGGCGTTCAGGGCGTCTGCCCATATCGGCGCGCCATAGAGTGCCATTGACCGAACCACACCCGTGTACAGCCGTCGGCAAGACCCGTTAGGCCCACCCAGGTTAGGCAGAAGCCGTCCGAGAGCTGCAGCTGTCTTGATCAGTTTGGGCGCTAAGCGCTTGAAATGCTCCTTGAAATCCCACCGGCTATCAAGGACGACGCCTAGGTACCGCATCGTGGACTTGACGCCGATCGGGACTCCACACACCACAAGTTGCGACCCCGCCGGTGGCGATTTTCGAGGCCCATGGAAACAAAGGGCCTCAGATTTATTTAGGGCCACCTCAAGGCCCAGCCTCCGGATTCTATCCACCACCAAGGCGACTCCGGCCGTTGCAAGAATGGCAGCCTGTCTGTACGATGTGCCACGGAGTTTGAGAACTTAATTCAACGGCTTACAACTTTAAAGTTATAAAGTGCTCATTAACTTGGAAAACTTAATCTGTACGGGTTTATGTTGTTGTTTTATCAAGAATATAGTTACCTCCCGAGGTTTTGTTTATTTTTTACATAACATCAATAGTTACAATAACTATAATAAAACTTTAAAAAAAACGGAGAGTTGTTTGTATATTAGCCCGAACATCACTCCAAAACTACTAGAAGAAATTACTTACTCATACCCTTTAAAATATGTATTATTTTGCAATCTTTTTCAATAATAAAAATCAAGTTTTTTTAATAATAAAATCGAAATGACATCAAATGTTAACTTTCTAAAAAGTTAACGCGAAGTTTAGGTCCTTAACTAATTACTTAATTAAGTAGGTACTATGATTACGTTTTCTCATAAATTCTATTAGTATCTAATTGACAGTTCACTTTCATTTAATAGCTTCTAAAGCTGAGATATTTGTGACTCTACATTGGTGTAATTTTGGTTTAAAGTATTTATTTATTTATTTATTTATATATAATTTGCACCTTAACAGCTAGTAGCCAAATAGTACAAACATAAGTACTCATATATACCGCAGTCCAAATCAAGTGTCTTATTTTGTAAACAACTAATCGATCGTTTAATTACCTGCTGATCTCGTAATTTTTTTTAATATTTTATCCGTGTGGCTTAGTGACCAAACCTATTTGTCAGAGTTATTCAGGCCGTCCGGGGGCCTCTGACGTGGCCTAACGACTGCCTGTCAAGCGGCAACAACCGGGACCAGGCTTAACTTGCTTTCCGAGGCACGAAGGGGCTCAGATAAGGGTCACAATAATAATTGTATATGGAATTAACTATATGAAAAAATGAAATAAAAAAATGTCACTAGCGGTCACCCATCCAGGTCTTGACCTCGCCCAACGTTTCTTAACTCGTACGATCGTTTTCAACGTGTACTCGCAACTGGCCTATGAGCCCTTTAATTAATGTTAAAATCTCACCTGAGCAATCTGATCGAACCTCCCGAACAATTCGTTGAGAGTCTTCACTAAGTCAGAGGCGCTCAACCTTTCCGAGAGTGGTGTGAAGTTGACGATGTCCGCGTACAGTATACTGACGTTGTTGTGCCGCTGGACATGCATCTCGTGGAATCTGGTCTGCTTCGAGCTGTCTGCGCACGCGTCCGCCATTTTGAGCATGATTGAGCGCTTTACCTGGAACAAAATAATACGATATATTAATTTAAACAAACAGGTATAACAATTTGAAGGCAAGTGTATATTAATTATAAATACTAAAAAGGTTTACAACTTCTGGAATAAAGACTTTATTATTTTTAATGTAACTCGTTTAACGAGTAATATTAAGGAATAGTTCAAAAGACTGGCAAAAATTTCAGCAGATAATTTAATATATATATAATATATAATTTCATTAACTATTATTATTTAATTAATCAAAAGTGTTTCTGTCATCATACATAAGCCCTAATAAAACCGTTGAATAGACTCAATAAAATTTTGTCACAAAATTAATGAATCGTAATCTTGTCGCAAAACTTTTCTCGGTCCGAAATAAAGTGCTTACAACTTGGCACCAAAGATTACGCGCAAAGCTGTCAGATGATAAGTTAAGGATCATAACTTAAGTGGGTCTTATGAGATTCGGAAGTGTGGGCTTGACATCTGGCTAGATGGAAATAAAGTTATGCGGTCCTATCATACACTTGAGAAGGGAAAAAATTGTTAACGCCTGGAAGAATTGTGTTAGCAATAATTCATGTGTACGATCTTATGTTTATTCTTGCTTCAGGCGTTTTGTCAATGTAGAGTATATAGATAGACTAATCTGTCTATACTCTACATTAACGAAACTCTATCTCTAGAAAATACAATTCGGAAATGAATTGGTATATTATTCACATCAAATAATATTTATATAAATACTATTTTGATAGGTATCTATTGTAATTATAATGTTGTGGAATAAATATATCCAAAAGGTAACAAGAGATTACTGAATTTGTAATGTTAATTAACTTTGTTTTGACAAAAAGTAGATTTTTTGTGAAAATATTTAGTTAGTTGAGTTTACTGAAACTAAGTAAATGCAACTAAATATTTTCGCAGTCGTATTTTATTGTACTCTTGAAAATAGATTTGGTGAGATATATCTTTAGTCCAAGTAGGTAAGCCTTGGATCTAACTATCCAAGGTGATCGAAGGAATGAATCGTCGTGTAGGTACTTAGATAATTGGTTGTGAAAATTACAGTATTTTCCCAGTTCGTATAGAGTCTTTCTTTAAATATTATGGGTTTTCACAATTAATTAATAACTCTATTTGTTAGATTTGCATGAAAAAATTATAAACGAATATGTTTGCAATAAAAAACGTTAAGTTACGAAACTACGTATTAATTATTCACAGGTTTACCTCCTGATTCATAGAACGTAGGTATTTCTTAAGATGACATGTTCCACTAAATTCAGAGAAGAATTCATGACACACGTCATTTTGTACATACATATTATCACTTCAGTTGACCTACTATTAAGAAAAGTAGGTTGACTCTACACAATGCGGATTTTGTTCACAATATGTTAAAAGGATATGTTAAGAAAGTATCCTAGTTATACTTTAAAAGTAACTAGAATAAGTAAATATTGTTCTGTGTTTGTGTGATATTCGGTACCTCGATGATCGAGGTCAAAATTCGTCTCTACATTTTAACTTATCAATTTGAATATTTTAAAGAGCGTTATAAAATAATAGAGAATTTCTGAATCCGACTAATATTATAAACGCGAAAGTTTGTATGGGTGGATGTTTGTTGCTCTTTCACGCAAAAACTACTTAATGGATTTTAATGAAACTTTACAATAATATAGCTCATACATCAGAATAATATATAGGCTATAATTTATAATCCTGCGCAGACGAAGTCGCGGGCAGCAGCTAGTGATATATGATATTAAAAATACTACTCATTATAAATTACATATTATATTTTGACAAAAAACGTCTCTCTCTCTCTCTTAAATTGTTGTGCCTAGACAAGGACCTTAAAATATTGTAACATTTTAAGGTTATAATTATAACTTATAGAATGCAATAAATATTATAGAGTATTAAATTTTCAAGTATAAAGCATTGTCTTGCTCTCCTTGAATTAAGGGCCAACAAAGACGATAATGTTGGTAGATTTAGATTAATATTCGCACATATTAGATCTCTACATTTCTACGTAATGCTACATACACGCAATTAGATACCGTTATCATAATAAACCAGAACAAACATCGATCTAAATGCTATTTATATGGATCAATAGGTGTTAGGTCAATGTTCTTATAACATGTAATCGATAAGATTACTGTAGAGTTTGCGGTTTGAAACAACAGTTTATCTTGTAATGAGGAGATTTGTAAAATGAAATGATTCCTAAATAGATACTTGCTTTCCATATCTGTCTGTTTCATAAATATTACTTAAGATTCTTATCGCTTTAGGAAACAATACTTTGTGTGTATTTTTGCACGATCAAACGTTATTTTAAAATCAATAACTAGTCCGATAACTTATAACTATTACATGAAGATGATTTCTGTTTGACATTTATAACTATGAAAAATTGTTAGTTCAACATTATGGGATTCAACATTTTGGGATTCAACCATCTAGGAATTCAACATTTTAAGATTCAACACTTTGGTAATTCAACATTTTGAGAGATTCAACACTTTGGAATTTCAACATTATGGGATTCAATATTTTGAGATTCAACATTTTGAGATTCAATACTTTGGGAAATCATCATTTTGAGATTCAACACGTTGGGAATTCAACATTCTGGGGTCGTAAGGAAAAAAATGTTCTATCGAGTTAGGCTATATTTTGTATGAGGACATGTCTCATGTGCCCTTGTTGTCACTTTCACTCTCATACGTCAGAAAGAGACATATGTATGTTCGACTTCTATTGAAAATTCAAACTTTAAAAGTCATTCAAGAGCAGAGTCTGCTATGTAAATATGACTTACTCTATAGGCCGTTCATTGCTTCATGTTTATAACTAACTTGTCAATAACTGATTTAAGTTCGGCCTTGCTCTCTGGAGAAGCGACAGTTATGATATTAAGGGTTGACGAAAATGTCGATAAATCCGACAAGACCAATAAATCTCAGATTTTAGCGAGCTCTTTTATCTTACGGTATCTATTTTATTTATGGTCTGACATACATTTCATTTACCAAACTAACCTTACACTGTATTGTATGGATGATCCATCGCATGGGCTTAGTACGGGTTGAACACATGCATTTTTTTTGTATTTTTTCCAATATTGATTGACTAACCTTGGAATCGAGTCATTGGGAGAAATCCCAATTCCCGAGGTCATTTGTTAAATATTAGTTTTTCCATTAAAAAAAATCCCTAAAAAACACCGATCACTTATTTCTTTTAAAAATATAAATTAAAATAATGTGAGTGAATGCAGAGTAGACCCAATGAGTACATACTTCGTGACGGGACCTAATGTGAGTGGCGGTGACTCCCCGACAAGTGAGATCGATCAACGAATCCAACTACAGCCATCGAACGCACCGTCATCGGCGGGACTAGTTATTTCGGAACTCGCCCAGAGGGCGCTGATCCGTAGTACGCGAAGAAAAGTCACCGGCGACGCGGTCGTAGCGCGCTCACATTGAAAAAGACCGTCGAAATCGGTCGAAACTGTCGTCTAATTGCCGATTTCAACAATATAAGTGAGTGATATCCGTTTATATATAATAATAGGTATCTAAAATAAACCTCTATTGTTCAATACCAGCTGTTAAAACCTGTTGCATTGAAGACCGTGTATTATGGATCACGATAGGCAGGTTTGTCAAGAACCGGCGTCATCTAACTAAAGTGATAGACCAGGAGCTAACGGCGTGGTTCTTATCTTGTCGGATATTTGAAGAATGTCGGTGACACTGGCAGTGAAACATTGGCTAGTTACTTGTAAATAGGTACGTGCCTGGTAAACATAGTCGTATGTTTTCCTTGTAAATAATCCATATAATAATAAATAATAATAAAAATCTTTATTTATCTCACATCAAAGAATGGTAGTATATGGACAAATATGTCTGAAATAAAAGATTTAAATTGAATATTTTGTCTTTGGTAGAACTGTCTCTTCTATGAAATCATGTATAATGTCATATATGCTTCGGTCCATTATTTATTCAATTGTGAATATCAATGAACATTAATAATAATGCAGTTGACTTGCAATTTTTTTAATTACATTTACACTACTTTGTACGGAAAAGTTGCCAACGCTGAGGAGAAAAAGTGGCATAAATCTCTCAGCAGCACATCTTTTAAAGTAATAGCAGTTACATTTTTAATGAATGGATAGTAATATTTTTGAAATCAATTTTCAAAATGAACAGAGAGAACAGGCGAATAGAGACGCCGCTATACCAACGCAATCTGCTGTCACGCTCGTTGTGACATGGTATGATTTGATCGTTTTACTGGTAGTAATTTCACATTGTTCTTACATTTACATCGCCGTTTTTAAAGATAAGAATCGGACACTAGCTCCCGGTCTATATACAGGTCGGCTTGCATGGTTGACTGCACGTTTTGCGCCCACATAATTATCTAGCATCTTGCAATACTTGTGCAACTACGAGTTATAATCTTGTTATGACAATTAGAACATTAATAAGTACAACAAAGAGGAAGAAAATTCCAACTTTTGTACAGTCGAAGACAGAGATAAGTATACAGGGGGCCTCAATAAGGTTGAGATTTTCTCAAAAACTACTGGACCGTATTTAATAATTATTTTACAGTTACATAGTTTTAATTTTTATCTATCAAACAGTGAAAGAATTTTTGCAATAAGTCCAGTAGTTTTTGAGAAAATCTCAACCTTAAAAACTCTCTTGTACACCTTTCTCTGTGTTCCACCGTACCTAAGTATATAATTTTACAAATCGTACCCTGCTTTCTGTCGGTACCTATCGTCTTAGAATATCCTTTCTAGAAACCTTCTTTTCTTAAAACAATCCTATCTTTTTAGGAAGGGGTGTATTGCGTCCTAAATTCTCCTTTTCTCTAAACCACCATTTCTCAAAACTTTCCTTTCTAAAACCTCCCTTTGGCAAAACTCCCTCTCTCAAAGCTTCCCTTCCTCAAATGTCCTTTCTTCAAGACGGAACCTTCTATACCATCCCTATCTCAAAATCTTCAAAAGAGATTTCCCAAAACCTCATTTTCATATAACTTTTTTTTTTTCAAAACTTTCCTCCAAAAAACTTTTCTTTATCTAAACGTCACTGCCATTCTCAAAAAGGCTCCTTTCAAAACGTTTACCCTTTATACGACTTAAGCTCTTATGGTGTAGACAATAAGGACGATACAAAATCTAGCTGTCGTACCTAAGACATTACTCCTCTTTCCGAGTCTGTGTTATTCGGAACACCAAATGAACTATATGAACCTGAAGACTGCTGAAAACTTTGCTATATTTGCTTTAAGAGCCTGAGCCAACTAGCGCCGCCAATCTTTGAGAAATAATATGTTCCTATTTAAAAAATTTTATTAAAAAAGCTATGTACATAATGTTCATTACGATAAATACTATTTTTTAAATGCTTATTTATAACGTGATTCAATGTCGGTACGTTGTAGTTCGCATAATTGCGAAAAACGGCCTTTTTTGGCACATTTCAGAAGTATAACTTTGCTTGTCGCAATTATGCCATGTATTGTATATTAAAAAATAGTGTTTATCCTAATAAAGATTGTGTACATAGCTTTTTTTAAATTTTTTTTTAATAATTAATAATTTGTAAGATATTATTTTTTTAAGAACAAATTAATTGAATTTACTGTCAAAACCATCTGAGAGGCTGCGTCTTTTGTTAAACAATTCCTAGAACTCAGGAACAAAATCTAAACAAAGACATCGAAACAATAACATTACAATCGCTACGGTAATTGCGATCAAAATAAACTATCATAAGAAAAAGAATTCTAATTGCCATGACAAAGTAAACAGAAGGCTCCCCTCTGTAGCCGATGATTCATTCGTGACGTTCAATGTAGAGACTCATATCTTTACCGTAACTATACATAGAGCTACACTGGCGTTCAGTGCTTCGACTCGTGCGCACGTGTGGTTTTTTAAAACATATCATTCAAGTGTTCGAATTTTATCGTTACAAATACTATAGTGTTTAAAGTGTGTGTTTGTGAAACTCAGGAAAATAAGTGACTGTGATTATTGACAATGTTTCCAAGGATACAAGGATTGGTGAGTACTGTTTTAGCTTTTAGTTAACTTAGGAAATATTTTTGTACCGTTCGCTGTTGAAACCATGGGTTCATGGGGACCAAAAATTATATAAGGATATTTCAACGGGTCTCATCGATGCTTCTGGTGACCAGAGGGCTGGCAGCTACTTTGGCCAGCGCACCACCTGGCCATACAAAGGAGAAATGCTGCCAGTGTTCTGAGCATGTTGCCTCGATGTGACCCGCTGGAAGATATCTTTTATATATAATTATTTATTTACTTAATAGTTTTAGTTATGAATTTGTAAAGTTATTGAATATATATAGGTTACTTAGGAAATCTTTGTCAATATCCAAGTTAGTGCTTAAAATTATTGCCAGACTAATTGATGAGTAAATATTACAGGCCTCCATTCGTGTTATTTCTTGCAGTTTTGAAATGGTGCGAGGTTCTTTTAAGTTGTAGAAGTTTAGTTTAAAATCACACAATTCTGATGTTCGTTCTACATCTTACTTAATGATAGATAATAACATTATCTAACGGTATTTTTATGTTATTACATATTTACTTAATTGTATTGATTTTGTTTGTTTACATTTTGTAACAGAACGAAACAATAGATGTAGGTATTTTATTCGTACAGTCGAAGACAGAGATAAGTATACAGGGGGTCTCAATATGGTTGAAATTTTCTCAAGAACCACTGAACTGATTTTAATAATTATTTTACAGTTACATAGTTTTAACTTTTATTTATCTAACAGTGAAATAATTTTTGCAATCAAGTAGTTTTTTTCAGAAAATCTCAACCTTAAAAACTCTCCTGTGTACACCTTTCTTTGTCTTCGACCGTACATATACTCACAATTATGTATCAACTCTTGTTTATTAATAACACAAGTACTTATAATGTATTTCTCATTGTTATTAATATTATACGCGTCATTCATTCATCTCTGGATGTCGGTGTCGATAATACTTATTATTCGTTGTAATAATATTTTAATATGTCTATTGTGCTCTGTTACTTAGGTAGGTTATTTTTATTCATTTTAACAACATCCATTCAAGATATTTTATAGCGAATTAATTACACTTGTAATTGTTTTACATTATCTTTTTATACTAAGTATTCGGATCAAAAAGTGATTGTTTCCAGCCATCTTCATTATTAGTTCGTAGGGTTAATATTGTTCGTTTCTTATTTATTATTTACTTATTTTATTAATGGACTCGACAGTTCGTCATTTGCCAATGTCATGTTACAGAAAATTCAATATATAATAGTCTCCTATCTTCCTCCAGGGGAGTCGCAGTAGCGTCTTCACCCTGGGTAGCCGCGTCTTCTTGTCTTCATCCAGAGGAGTCGCCGTAGCGTCATCACTCTGGACGAAGCAGCTCGACAGTCACGTTCACTCCCGAGCTTGTAGCGGGAACTCTTGATAAAAGCTTGAAACCCCAGATCTTGCTCAAATTATCCAACAAATTCACCATACTGTCACTCGCGAACATTTTCTGATTAATTTAACGTGATATTAATCTCAAAATAACCACAATAAAAAAAATATTTGCTACCGTCGTTTCCCGCCATTTTCAAGAGAACCGTTCGTTTCTTCGTTAATTATATTTGTAATTATACTCATAGTATACATATTCAGAAATTAACAATGCAATATTTTGTGCCCGTACGTGATGAATTAAAACTTTTTTATCGTCTCTATTGTAGGACTTCGTTTTAATCGTGAACATAGGTGTTTATGTATGTATCAGACTTCCTAATACTCGTAGCATCATTAATCATAATTTAGAATTGAATTGGTTGGTAGCAATTCTGACATAAGTTCTCCTAAAACTAACCTGTAAAAAAGATGTGTAAAAACGATACGTCCCATTCCTCATCAAAGTTATAAAGACTACGACGGCCATTGATCTCCTATAAACAACTAGATACACAGTCTGACTTCTAAAAATGTCCGAGCGCAAAGAAGGTCCAAACGGATGAAAGGACCCTCATTTGATTTATTGGACAATAATTGGGCGTTAACAATGGACCCTTATTTGGACGTTTTTTAAACTGTTTTTTTACCTTTGTGTATCTAGTAGTAGTAGTTGTTTATAGGAGATCAATGACGACGGCACTGATTTTAGAACTGTCCTAGATTAGAAAACACTTGACAGTATTGTAACCATATACCCAGCACAGCTGTTTCTTCTTTCGCTACTATTCCTAACCCTTCCCATAGGTCACAATCTAGGGCAAGTTTAACCAGACAATGCATTCCCTAAGCAAATTAGTACTGGAGCATTATAGTCACGTAGGCTCATACGGTACTCGATTTCACCGACTCGTGCTCGAAATACGTCGATAAACACGTACAGGCATGGAGCAAGGAACCGCCGATGGAGTCAGCCATATTTACATCGCAGACGGAGTATTTTCGAGAACAAAAGTGCCCATAGAATCAACAAACTGAAATGGCAGTGGGCTGGCCACATCTGTCGTAGAACCGACAACCGATGGGGTAGACGAGTTCTCGAATGGAGGCCACGAACGGGTAAAAGTAGCGTGGGACGCCCTCCGACAAGATGGAGGGATTACCTTCGCAAGGTGGCTGGCAGATACTGGATGCAAAAGGCCGAGAATTGTGTTGAGATGGCGTGCTTTGGGAGAGGCCTACGTCCAGCAGTGTACTGATGCGAGCTGATGATGATGACATCGAAGAATCCGCTCTTGTACAATCAATGTAGATATCCAAAAAATCTTTAGCGCAGACTTTGACAGGACTTGAGCGATAATAAAAATCATAGATGCTCACCATAAATATTTCGCGTCATAACTTACAATTTTTTTATTGTTTGAATTTTCAATAGAATTCGAACATTATAACAGATGTCTCTTTCTGATGTATGAGAGTAAAAGTGACAAAGGCGGAGACTTGTCCCATATAAAATTAGGCTCTCTCCTTCATGGATTTTTTCCTTCATGCGTACAGGTTTGTAATTCCAAGCATATTTAGCTCATTCTGTAGAGCCCCTTGAGAACCTAATTGTTTGCTCTTGAAATAATTATTCAATGTATTAGCTATTATTACTTATTATATACCTACGGCCTGAGAAAAATCTACGGGACACTCATTAAGGTTGAGATTCTATAAAAATTTCTTGACAGGTTTATTAAACTCATTTACATTTATGTGTATAGTAGGCTCTATAAACTAGCTACTCAGTAAAATAATTTTAAAATCTGTCAATTAGTTATACTATTAAAAATAATTAAAAATTAACCTTAATTAGCGCTCAATTCCTTTTTTGTCTGTTATACAAATCAACAATTCTAAAATATTAAATGTGTTAACTAAAACTTGTTAAGTTCTTAATGAAAGTCTTTAAGACTATACAATTTGCATTTCATTAAGTAAATCATCTCTTTAGGATATTTAACTAATGTCTTTTAAACATTTCCTGATTAATTAATTATTTTCACATTCACTGAATGCATAAACCGTTAGTCATAAACCCAATAAAGAGGGGTTCTGTTGAATAAAAGTGACTCATTTTATGAGTCAAAGTTTACCCCGCAAAAGGGAAGGGTAAATGTCACTACTACACTGAAAAGAAATTTGTTTGGTCTTGTAGCTGATAAAAGACATTGCCACATTTCAATGGAGCTTCGCCCCTACCTGTCATTTTGTTGGAGACTTATTACAGGTTTCATATTGCATAATCATAATCAGTATCATTTTCTAATAGGTACTCTCGCAACTCCTATAGAAGAATAACAAAAACAATAAATTAATCGCTTCGATTTCTTACAATTTTCTGAATTCTTAATTAGGCTGTTGTTTTCGAATCGCAACTTGTACAAAACTTTATTTTAAACCAATAATTTTAATAAAAACGGAGATATTTTTACATTTATTCGTTATCTTGTACAACTTACGGTTGATGGTGGGGCAGAATCTGGCATGGTCATTTAGCTGCTGCGGGCAACCCTGTTTTTTCAGTGTACATTACATATAAGTTGCAGTCTAAGGCGCGTATTCATAAATTGATTTAAAGTTACGCCACCGTTTAGGCCTCCTATCCCTTTCTATCTGAACCTTTTTAACGAAGAGTGAAAGGGATAGCAACACGATTTATAGCATAAGAAAGACATCGCCCTAAGGCCACGTCCACCTTTCTTCCCGTCATGGCCTTTTTTTTTAACCCAGGTAAAACATGCATGCAAATCATGTGTCACCACGCCCGGGGGAGCGTGTTGGTTATGTCGGGATCACCGCCCTGAAGGGGCAGCATACCGACTAAACGTCCTGGGGTGTTCCACCTCGTGCCATTCTCGCCGAGCCACGGGAAACTGTGATACAACCGCGACTCCCGTCATGGCCTAGTAGATAGTGTATCTGTCTTCTGAATGAGGGGTTCCAGTATCGATTCCTGATAAAGTAAACGTTTGTCTTGACGTTTAAAGTGCCTTAGTTATATTGTAACTCAGGTACATAATAACTGTTCTCAAACTTGGGTGTTATTGATGTCTGTCTTTCATTGTGTTGTCAGACTCTGGACCCGAAACACAGGTAAATATTTCTTTTTCGACTTTCTATTTTTCTCTTTTTATGTCTGTGCTGCCATCTATCTATTTTGTTGGATGTTTGTGTTGGATGTTTAACACTGGCTGATTATTTTTAAATATCTTTAAAAATAATGTTGAAGTGTTCTATCTGATTGTCTGTGTCATTAGATTGCTGTCAAGAGATTCTTGCAGAATAAAAAAAATCTAAATTAATTTAAAATCTCTGTCGGTGTTTTCTTGTGTCCTTAGTTTTGGACTTTTCTTCTATTTTAGTGGTGTGTAGGTCCTTGACTTTTAATAGTTTGACCAGTTTTTGTTTATTTCGTTTGACCGTGAATTTTCTCAATTCGTTGGTCATCCATCGCCGTCTTTTCTTTTCTCGTGTGGTTTAGTGACCAAACCTCTTTGACAGAGTTATTCAGGCCAGCCTCTGACGTGGCCTAACGACTGCTGCCGAGCGACAGCACCCGGGACCAACTGCTTAACGTGCGCCCCGAGGCACGGAGGAGCTCAGATGAAAGTGTCACTATAGTATGACCGTCTAAATCAGTCTTCGCCTGCGCGGTACAGGGACGCGGGGGTATGACGACAACGGGGACCGAGAGAGGTGCGGGCGGCAGGCGCATTTCTGTTGCAATACATTTCTGTTCGCGCGCCCGCCCCCGCACATCTCTCGGTCCCCGTTGTCGTCATACCCCCGCGTCCCTGTACCGCGCAAGCGAAGACTGATTTAGACGGTCATACTATAGCGGTCACCCATCCAGGTCCTGACCTCGCCCACCGTTGCTTAACTTGTACGATCGTTTTCAACGTGTACTCGCAACTGGACTACAAGCCCCTCTACCCCGCTACCTTAGTACTTGACACTGGCAAAATTACTTTGCTATAGTTATGGTTGAAGCCATATTTGTACAATTTGTACAATACCAATATTTATTCAATTATAACCAGTCAGTTATAATTGAATAAATAAATAAATACGTACAACTGATATATTTGCCAACCTCTGCCGATCCTTCCACAATCACTCCTCATTCTTTTCGCTCTAAATACCCAAATCATTGATTTCTGTCCTCTGAATATAATAATAAAATATTTTATATCCCATAACATTTGCGTAGGTAGGTATAATCTGCTGGAATATAATTTATAATAATTATTCATTAAAATATTTATGATTTGAAAAAAATGATATAAAAATATGATTTGTCCATCTAACACGTAACCATTAGCTATTATTTATGAGGTTTACAAATGAGAATCAATTTACATTTAATGGCATATTTTATTAACGATTACAAATAAATCATTATAAAATTGCGCATGAGGTTTTGTACACTAACAGCAGATCAAGTTTTCACTTTGGACCGTGCTTATTATCTGCGTCGTAAGATTTAAAATTGTTTTGCAAGTGTTACCATTGATCTCCTACTACGAATAACATTACCAAAGTAATAATAATTTAAGACTGCAGCCATTTTTTTTTTAAATCCGGAAGAGAATATAATTTTCAATGTCAGAAAAGATGCTGTTTAAAATAAAACCAAGGCAGTTAAGTTAATAATAATTATTATCGTATTAGAGGTCTCCGCGATAAAGGCATACAAGTTCAATAAAACAAAAATCTCTTCCGACTTCTTGTTGCGGAAAAATTTACCCTAAACGTCATACGGCAAGCCTGAGTTTTGCATGTCAAGTAACGTAGTAACGGAAATTATTGTGAATTCAAAACCGACCTTGTCACTGTGGAGTGAGATTTAATTTCGAATGAAACGTATGAGGATGTTTTTATAGAATTTAGTCGTATCTGTCAACAACATAGCGATAAAGAAAGACCAAAAATAAATGATAGTTTTACTCTGATAAATAGGTAGGTAATTCGGCTATTTCCTACTTTTTAGGGCTGAAACACATTAATAATTATTTAAGGGGCTGACATGAGCCAACTAGAGCCGCCAATCTTAAAAAAATAATATCTTCCAATATAATCAATTTTATTAAAAAAGCTATTTACAAAATGTTTATTACGAGAAATACTATTTTTTAAATACTTATTTATAACGTGATTCAATTTCGGTAAGTTGTAGTTCGCATAATTGCGAAAAACGGCCGTTTTTGGCATATTTGACAACTACAACTTAGCTTGTCGCAATTATGCCATGTATTGTATATTGAAAAATAGTATTCATCCTAATAAACATTTTCCCTCTTACTTATAAAAAAACACTAATCAACCACTGAACAACATATTAACTAATCATTATTTAAACAATTGTTGAACAAGGTATTAATTTTAATCATCGATTATAACTAAGGCTGTTTGTAAATAGCTTTTTTAATAAAATTTATTAAATTGGAAGATATTATTTTTTCAAGATTGGCGGCGCTAGTTGGCTCATGTAAGGCCCTTAAGTTCCCGGAGTAACAAACAAAATACCTTTTGCCAAAGGATGTATTAATTATGTTACATTTCATCATCATCATCATCATCATCAGTCTATTTATATTGCCCCACTGCTCGGGCACAGACCTTCCCTTACATCGAGGGAGCTCGGGCCATAATCCACCACGCGGGCCCAGTGCGGGTTGGCGGATTTCACATGCCTTACATTTTTTTTTCTTCTTCTACGACATGCAGGTTTCATCACGATGTTTTCCTTCACCGTTTTGAGAGCACTCGGTAAATGTACGTAAGTTTTTCCGTCGAAAAAAACGAGGATAACTCATTGGTACATGGCTGCCTTAGCTGGGAATCGAACCTGGGACCTCCATATTGCAAGTCCATTGACCCAACCACTGAGCCACCGAGCTCTCTACATTACATTTCATAGGTAACATAAAAACATTAAAATTAAAAATGCTTCGAAAAAAGTCGAATGGAACGGAAATGTATCCTTAAAAGGGCTGACAAGACGCATTATATTTTTATTTAAGTACATCTGTGTACCGGCAAGGCTTCCCACTTCCCACCTGTCCATCCTGTCTCAGCCACAGGATACGCTTAATTAGTTCACATCGTCGCGTTCGCTTTACATCTGGTCAGGTTTTTACATGAACCAAAAAATCGCCGCCCTCCATAGAGCAAGCCTATAGCTATCTCCATCCAGCATTTAACGCGCGACATGTAGCACAAAAAGAGCTCGGTGGCGCAGTGGGTGAGACAATGGACTTGCGATACGGAGGTCCCAGGTTCGATTCCCAGCCAAGGCACATGGTTGCCTTGAGTGATGAGTTATCCTCGGTTTTTTCGACGGAAAACTTACGTACATTTACCGAGTGCTCTCAAAATAGTGATGCAAGCATCTTAATAATGCCCTAGAAGAAGAAAAAATCTAAGGCATGTGAAATCCGCCAATCCGGACTGGGCCCGCGTGGTGGATCATGGCCCCAGCTCCCTCGATGTAAGGGAAAGTCTGTGCCCGAACAGTGGGGCGATAATAATAAATGGACTGATGATTATGACGATGTAACATTTGGAGTTAACATTTAACAACGAGGAATTTGCGGATTGGTACCATTGGTCATCTTGCGAGCCAGCTGGCAACGTCGCGCGTTGTTGACCAACGTTGCCGATCTTGTTGAGCATCACGTGTTGCGCGTTAATTGTTGCCTATGTACGTGACGGGTCCAACGCATGTTTTATATGAGGACAGGTGATATCACTTCTCATTCTCAGAAAAATGTTTATCTATGTTCGAATTCCATTGAAAATTCAAACAAAAGACATGTGACGGTAGAGACGCGAAAATTGTCATGCAAGAGTTGAGTCTGCGATGTAAATATGGCTGACTCCATCGGGGGCGGTTCTTTGCTTCATGGATTTTTAGAGTTCATTGGTCTGGTGTCTATCCTATAAATAACTATATAGCTGATAAAATATCCATCGAGCTTTTCTTATTTTTTATAATACGGGAACTGCAATTGATTTTTTTGCTTGCCGTGTCTTCTTTGTAACTCAATGCAATTATATGCGGATATTTAATAAAATAACCTTCATGTCAAAATCCAAGTTCAAGCCACACTTGTTGTTTCCGATTCTCAATGGAATTACACTGATATATTTTAAACTAGCTGTACCCCGCAACTTCGTTTGCGTAGAGGAGGAGGATGGAGGAGATCAGGAGGCAGATCTTCCTCTCTGGATCCTTGTTTCCACATCACATACCGCCATGGCTTAGCCTATGAGCTGTCCGGATATTTCAGCTATCTCCTAGTGACACTCCCATCAAATTCCCTTCAGTAGTTATGGCGTAATACTTGCACAAAGTTAGTGTTTTGTCATCAGTAGCGATCCTAAAACCCCTCATTCCGCACGTCGCAGCTGTGGTTTACGCAGTCGCTAGCGAGCGAACTCACGTTGGCATCTCATAGTAATGGCACAATGTCAATAGAGCTGGTTGGAACATACCCCTTCTACGTAGTATTGCGACCACTACGAGTAGGTATCTCTTAATCCTCACCACGTGCATCTTATTGTTAGATTAGGACCGTTATCCATTGCCATGCTCCGGGAGAATGGAAGCTTTCTGTCAGTCAGATAACATTATTACCTGGATTTAGCATAGATATAAACGGCATTTTTGATGAATAATACCGGAAAACAATATTAATTCTGATCATTTGTCGTTCATTATCGTGCCATCCACCACGCAATGATATCTATTAGGTATCTGTGATTATCACGTGTCAATCTTTATCGTCACTGTACATTATATTCTGGTTCTGGCCACGTGTGGACTCACTGACTATATTAGACAAACCCCTCGTTTGACTTCAATCACTTGATGGTAAAGTGACGATGAGGCCGATGATGAAGCACGCGGGCACAGTAAATGCCTATTCACTCTTGCCTAAAAGTTCCCAAGGTTATATTATGTGTCAGTCAGTCATTCCATAGAGCTATTATAGAGCTAAAAGTTCTACTCTAGCTAGAGTGAGGGTTGTCCTTGGTCCCGCTGGGCTATAACTAGGGTCCAACAGAATACCAGCATTGTCGGCATCCTGTCATCAGCATTAAGCTGAGTTGATACCCCTTTCGCAATGGTAGTTCAACCGCTCTGTGTTTCATTAGTTACTGTATTGCAGCGAAATGAACGGATTAGGTACTAACTTTTTACTAATATATGCGATACTTTAAGAGAAACATGATTATATAATCGGCAGCCAACTAGCAGCGTCTCCGTTGTTGCAGGTGTCTCTAGACCAACGATGGTTGTTCACTATCAATTGGTGCGTTTGCTCCTTGACAACTATTTACCAGCTGTTAAGAATGACCCACCACTTTATAGTCCAGGGGGAGTGAGCCGCAACGATTTTTACTATCGCTCTAGCCTTGTCAATGTCTGATTTCTGGTGAAAAATATAACAAAAAATCGTTCGCGCAGAAGGATTTGAGCGCCTAGAAAGGCCTTACGGCTAACCTCCCAAAAGTGAGGATCGATCCAGTAACGCTTTCGCTGTAAGGTCCTGGCCTGATAGTAGGTATAGCTGGTACTAATTCAACTTATGCATCCATCCGGTCGAGGCCGTAGAATCGCAAATACCTTGCAAATTAAAAACAATTTGCGTTGCACGAAGCATTTCGTGATTCAGATTATTGATTTGGAACATGCAAAGGTACGGGAATAGAAATGGCAGGTAGGGTGGTACAGAGACCTACAAGTCAAAGATACTGAAAAAAGAACAGTACTTTTAAGAAAGTGATGATAGCATCCCTGACGTAATTCAAAGACTATTTTGGTAGTAGAAATAATCATAGGTTCTTGGACCACCCTCCATAGGCTTTTGACAGTAACGACTTATCTCCAACGTCAACAACATTGACTTACAACTTGAAAACAAATAGTTTGGGATAAAATGAAAACCAATAAATCGTATTTTAACAAACACAAAACAAAGCAACTCTTTAGGCTGCTTTTCCACCAGAGCTGTGCGAGGTAGCTAAGCGGTGTGCGAGGAAAAATCCACCAATAGAATCACTGAGCTGAGCGAGGCTAGGAAAATGAAGTGATTCTATTGGTGGATTTTTTCCTCGCACACCGCTTAGCTGCCTCGCACAGCTCTGGTGGAGAAGCAGCCTAAACTAACCACACGAACCATTGTTATATAAAATAGCCGTTCCCTTTTTCCGTTACCACTATAATAAGCTAACCAATATTTATTCCCTTTGTGACATTTTTTGTTCCTCTTTGTTTTCACCACACCATGACCTGTTTATTGTGCACCTTACAACAATTTACGCTAACCTCTCAACTACGCAATCTTTATCTTTCTACCTGTTTTATTTGGCAACCTTTTATTATGATAAGGTGCAAAGTGACCGTTTACCTCTTTTGTCCTGATTTCTAAACACTTCTTTTCTTAGAATTATTTTGTACCTACTGATCTTCAATTAGTATGCAACTTTTTACGCCACCATTGCTTTTTCTGCCTTTATTGCATGTTAATTTTTCGCCACCCCTAAAATACACGTGTATATTGAATCAACACTACACTAATTATTATGCTTTTGAAAAACGTGGGTTTATTTTCTAATAACTAAATTGTAATTCCGCTAAATACACAAATTATAACTTGTATTTATTATGTATCTAATAGACATATAAAACAGAAAAAACAAATATAAGTACATAATAATTATCTACCTAATTCTAGGCACGTAGGCGTCTAGGCCCGTCCCGCGCGGGTGCCCAGCGTGGTGGAACACCCCAGGACGTTTAGTCGGTATGCTGCCCCTTCAGGGCGGTGAGCCCGACATAACCAACACGCTCCCCCGGGCGTGGTGACACATGATTTGCATGTTTTATATGGGTAAAAAAAAGGGTGCCCAGCGTAATTATAACTTACTATTTAATCAGGTAATCTATTACCACGCTTAGATTACAAGTGTATATTGTATAAAGCACGTGGCCGTCACTATACCATTTTATTATTAAAGTACGCGGATATTCTTTTTTAATAAATAAATTGTAATAATTGCATAATAATAAGGAAATGTGTAATGTATAACCTCGAACTAGGTCAGGTGAAGGTTGGCAAGTAATTACGAGAAAGTGAACACCTTGGACTGGGCGTCACTTACCGAAATAAATGGACAATAAAAAGTTAAAGTATTGTACCTATAGCTGTGTAATTCCACTAGCTGATTTGTATAAAAAGGACATCGACTAATCTTTATGCAAACAATTTAGTATTGAAAATGCTAATAATTTACAATGTTGAAAAATAATTACGACGCCATTTTTTGCGATACCTATGGAAAAAAGTGGGAATTCTACTAATATGCCATGTTGTAACTTAAATACCTAGTTACATAAAAATGACGCAAAACATTTTTTATATCTGTTTTTAAAGAACAACTTTTTTATTCATATATATTTATGTGGTAACATGGTTCTTAGATAGTACAGGAAGTGCTCACATAAACCCTGTAAGGGCACCGCAACATTAGACACTTAAACATTAAAAATTCAATTTTGTCAGTCAGTCAGTCAATAATACAAATAAATATTCAAGTAAATATAATAATTAGGATTTTTATTATTAAACTTTAAGTAGTAAGTACTTGTATAAAAGTATGTATAAAGGCGAAATTAATGCCTTGCGGCATTTTCTTCAATATAATAAGGTCGTCTAACATCCTGCATATAATATATAAGTATATATAAAAAAAAATTGTACAACTTTTAATACTACAATCAAAACAGAACATTTCTGCATGCGCAGTTCTATTTATCGTCGTCCGCGAAAAATATCTCTGAGGTCATCAAATGCATAGAGTACATTTTCATTAACGAGCACATACATTTTGCAGGTATTATCGCCAATAGCGATTTCTTCCATACAACCAACTTTTATATCCTTTTCAATTCTGTTCAATATTATACTCGATAGCACATTAAGTGTAACATGCGAGCACTCTACTCAACGATAATACGGCCTAGATTCCTATGATTTTATGTCGGCTGAAGTTATGTCAACTGTACAATAAGTTCTGCAAGAAATAACTGTTCAAGATTAGCAACAAAAACTGTTGGGTTCTTTCGTAACAATAATGTTCAACAATACGAAAATCCCATTCAGGTACAAATAGATCTTGCATAAAAACCTTTGTAAGTCAGGTAGCAACGGTCGGACCGTTTCGAGACTATTGCCTATTTTGACGACAATAGCGTAGTTTTACAATGAGTGCAATGTTTTTTTTTTTAACCTATAAATTGTCCCACTGCTGGGCAAAGGTCTCTCCCCTCGTCTTCCATCCATCCCTGTCCTGAGCCTCTTCCAGCCACCCATCCCTGTATCTAACGATATCGTCTCTCCACCTACGCCGAGGTCTGCCCCGACGCCGGCGACCGTCCGATGGCACCCATTCTGTGACAGTCCGGGCCCATCGGTCCGGCTGCATGCGGCACACGTTTTATAAAGGTAGAAATTGAATCCTAACAATTATAGTTCTTCCGTGAATCAAGCTTCCAGCACAAAATGATCAGTTAAGTGAGCAATGCAGGCATTGACATACCACTTACTTAGACCGAGATTCAGAGACATTTCTGAGCACGAGCTCACGTTGAACTCGCTCTTACAACTGTCAAATTTCATACACTTTTGACAGTTGTAACAGGGATCCTGAACCGAGTCCCGCTACATGTCTGCAACTCTGCAACGTTGTCGTCCAACGATATAATCTGGGTCTAAAATTGTATTTGTACACATTTAGCCCAAACCTTACCTATATGACTATACCAGGCAAATAGAAGGCAAAAGGGAATTACTCTTATATTACTTATGGTTTAAGTATTCTTTGGGTCTACACGTTTCTTCAAGAAAAGACATTGCCACATTTCAATGGAGCTACCTACAAAATTACGTGACCATTTAAGCTGTATCGATCATTTTGTTGGGGACTTATTACAGGTTTCATATTGCATAATCATTATCAGTATCATTTTCTACTACTCTCGCAACTCCTATAGAAGAATAACAAAAATAATGAATAAATCGCTTCGATTTCTTACTATTTTCTGAATTCTTAATTAAGCTGTTTTTTTCGAATCGCAACCTGTACAAAACTTTATTTTAAACCAATAATTTTAATAAAAAACGGAGATATTTTTACGTTTATTCGTTATCTTGTACAACTTGCGGTTGATGGTGGGGCAGAATCTGGCATGGTTATTTTGATACAGTTTTCTACATCGTGTCGGTGTCGTGTCATCTAATGTAAAACCGTCCATTGCATGCAGTCAGTGACACATTGTCAGTCTTAGTATAGTTAACAACATACACAAAGTCATTGCAATATGGGTCGTATCACGTAGTATTGTGAGCTATCGACTATGTCTAACCGCGTGTCTCCCGATGACACATCCGGGATGACTCAGCGCAGCGTTCCCGAAATATCCGTCTGTCCGTCCGTCTGCCGATACATAAACACTTGCATATTAGGGCAGCCACCCCACGGTGCTTTGTTTATCTAAATTTACATTACATCGCTTGTGCAGATTATTATAATAAAGAGGATCCTTCCTCTCAATAAAAGTTCTAACTTCGAACGTTCTAACTACACTACACCAAAATATGTTTAAATAAATGTTTTCTGAAGTAGAAGTTTTGGTATTTCAAAACCCTCCAAAATATATATATATTTAAACATAGGTATTTAATTGAGTGAAGTTTGTATGAAAAATTAAAAAAAAAAACAGTTTAATCCCAGTTTAACATGACATTTTGGGCTTTAGTTCATCGCAGGGGAAGTACCTATAATAATATATTCGTGTTTTAGTAAATAAATTACCATTACGTACTGTAAATATCTATGCCACTTTCAACACAGTCGGAGGTTCTGAATTCGTTGCTATTTATAAATAATAATAATAATCTTTATTCCACAGAAGCATTGTAACAATAATATTGCTTAAAATAAAATAAAATACTTGACAGTGGTAGTCTTAAAACAATACGGTGTGTACTAGTAAATGTATATTCATAATTGATGGAATACACAATGATTACTTTAATATAGATTTAATACAATACAATTCTACAATTAATAATTATAATCAATAGCTATATAATCTGACTGTATGTACCGGTTTGCTCTTTGCCAATAGATTGTCCAACACAAGTTTAGAATATTGTTCTCAGAGAAAATTTCTCTGGGATATTGTTAATTGACGTGATCAAGTGTACCTAGTGTTCCTAAGATCTGAATAGATGAGTTTTGAATAGCGAAATTCAAATTTTATGTCACATTTTTTTATGGAGGAATGTTTTATTCAATTTAAATAATTACAAAACTAATAACATTAATATATTTTTTTTCATTAAAGATAAAAAACCTGCCCCAGGTCCCCACTATTTTTTTTATTATATCACCATCACTCGCCTTTAAATTATTATCATACGTTCCTTTTCCAATTGCTTTAATAATAATAATAATAATAATAATCATTTATTATTTCCTCACCACAAACAGGTAACACAATAGTATGGGTAGGTACATTTTAACAATTATAAGCTTGTGGGGAGGCTGGCGCCTGAACTAGGTAAATAATACCTGTGTTTCAGGTCTCCAGGCCTCCACCCCGGTACAATGTAGCAACAGACAAATATTCTAATTAATTACATTGCAGGTAAAGTATGCAAAATTTTGTGAAGGTAAATATAGTAGGTTAATATTTAATTAAAATAACAAACAGTTGGCAATTTATTCGCCTGTTGCTATTCTAAAACTAGTTTAAGGCGATAAATATTGGGCCATAGGCTTCACATCAAAATAACCGGAAAAAATAGAGACCGGTTGACGTGCGTCAGAGCAGGCAATTTAAATAATTATGTCATTTTTTACGTATTAGTTGGCAAACAGCATCGATCGCAGTGGAGTGCAAAATTGACGTAATTATATTTTATATCACACTATTATACATGGTGGAAAAGATAAGTGTTTACAAGCAGTTTATTCGTCATTTCGTAAAAAAATACTAATACAGGTGGCTAATAGGTAGGTATATATACTGAATCTTTAACCAGGTACTAATAAAATTGACCACCGCAACAACTTCTCATCCAGCTGTTATGGATTAGCACATCAGTGTAGAGACAGAAATACACTATGAATTAATTTTATAAATACAGAGAAGGTTTGAGTATAATAATAATCTCAATACACAATAGATATTGAGAACCACCCAAATTATAAAGGGTTGTCCCTCTATCAATATACGTAGGTTTCATCATACGCCGCTGTTTCCAATATACGCCAGATGGCGCTGTTGGACTATGCCGGAAAAGTTCATCATCATCATCAGTCTATTTATATTGCCCCACTGCTCGGGCACAGACCTTCCCTTACATCGAGGGAGCTGGGGCCATGGTCCACCACGCGGGCCCAGTGCGGATTAGCGGATTTCACATGCCCTATATTTTTTTCTTCTTCTACGGCATGCAGGTTTCATCACGATGTTTTCCTTCACCGTTTTGAGAGCACTCGGTAAATGTACGTAAGTTTTTCCGTCGAAAAAACCGAGGATAACTTATTGGTGCATGGCTGCCCTGTGGGAATCGAACCTAGGACCTCCGTATCGCAAGTCCATTGACCCAACCACTGAGCCACCGAGCTCCTCAAAAGTTCGATGCCCTTTATTTCAGTTTTGTGAATATATATCGTAAACATTTCCATTATAATCACAATTTAAATGATGATACCAGTAGAGAAAAATTGTCCGCCGAGTGAGAGTCGAACCTGACACCTCCAGCTACCTATGCGCATTTTCCTAATTCTCACGACATATAACAAGATACCGCCGCGGCGCAGTCGCTGTTTATCTCGACGACACCTTTCCGTCTGTCAAAACATTTGCTCTACTTATCAAAGTGTAATCCAGGTTATTTTATGTACGTGAAAGTCTAATGACCTACATTATGATCTATTGTTTTTCTTATCGCTGAAGAGTTAATCTGGTTTGACATAAATGAGTAATATTTATGTGTTAAGTGTTAGAACTAATTTGAAGTAATACGTGTTATGGTACAGATAGATTAAAACGAGTAATCATAAACTTAGTATTAAAATACGATATGTAGAAAAATAGACAAAAAAGTATTTTGGAAAAATAAGAAATATATCACAATAATCGTATTTTCTTGCAATAATTGTATTGAGTATCATAATTTCTGTCGTGGAAAAATGACATAGAGACAATTAAACTTGTATCTCCAATTTTTAACGTTGAACTCAATTTACTCTGCTTAGAGACGCTATAGAGAATATTACCTGAGAATATTATTAGTTTGTATTTAATTACTCCATGTTTCATCACTGGCTGCAATTCCGAGAATTTTTTTAAATTTTTGTACTAAAATGGCACAAGGCCTTTGAAAAATCAAAATATGATAATTTTATTTTAATATTTATAAGTATACAATTATTATCTCCATTTACAAAATGTTTATTACAATAAATACTATATTCAAATGTCATTTATTTTATAAAATTACATTAAATTAAAACCTACAATAATAAAGTGACTAAAAACTAACCCTAAAAATCTAAAAACTTAAACTATCTATAAATAAAATATATCCTCTAGGAGGGCATCGGCATTATATCCATTATGTCAATTATACTGTTATTATTATTATTAGATTACATAAAACATTTTTTTTTTAATTTCCTTTAACTTTGCGGCTCTTTAATCAATCGCACATAGGGGTTTCTCCTTATCTTAAAACATTAGAGATAACCTAAAATAGGTAAGTGGGTACCTTACATTTGCGATAACGAAAATATATGTTACAATTCTATCTGATAGGTTGATAAGGATAAGAATAGGTCGTTGACATGGCCTCATAACATTGACGTTTCGTAATAATTACGTACCTATATGGTCCTACAAAATAGGAGTAAATATTAAATAATAGTTTTCGTAACACCAAGGTATATAATTTAGGATGCATATTATGCGGATGACATTTTTTTGGATTCCATTATTCAAAGATAGGCATTAAAAATCTGAAGATATTTTTTATGAATTATTAAAATTAAGAATTATTTTTATAACTACAATATACATTGCATTAATAAATAAAATACGCAGGTTTACTATACGCTATATTCTATTTTTATTATCAGCAGATGCATCAACAAAATTACGCAAAATTGTGATTTATTATAATTTCATTGGACTTTTATCTAATCTTTTATTATTATTTGACAATAAACAGCTTATCTGTTTATTGATGCGAATTGGGTCACAATGTCGTTTTAATAATAGCGACAGAAATAGTTTGCAACTGCTGCGTTTCCGTAATAAAATAAACGAGAATGATGGCTCTATAAAAGTTATATAACGAGACTAGGTGAAACTTTTGAATTTAGGTAATATTATGAATTAAAACTAATAGTAGATGGGATTCCTTCTATCGTGACCACTAGACTAGCTACTCTGGCGCGAGACGAGACAGAAGATGTCCCGCAACGGCGGAGCTAAGAGCATGGCACGTGACTCCATATTTGTATTTTTATTAATTATTGATGATTTTTTGGTAGGGAAATAATAATACGCCAATAAAAATCTGATTTATTTTAAACAAGCTCTCGTATTTATACATTACCTACATTATGATATATATTTTGCATGGATAACTACTATTTCGGTTTAGACATAATTTTCATTTTAAAAGACATGGAAAGGGTATGTTTGCTATTTTTTTCTATCGAGCGTGGTTTGTCCAATTTTGTGTCGGTATTCTTCAGTCTCTAAACAGACACACCAAGATTGCTATATATTTTTTTCAGACGTTTAATTTTATTAGTTAGTGCCGTAGCCTTCATAGAAAAACTGTAAATCCGCGCATACGAAGTCTTAAGGATACTAAGAAGAGTAATAACAATTATTCCTCAAGTGATATTATTTGATAAATAATTAAACGAAGAAATCACAAGCGAAATGTAAACATAAATATTATGTCTAGCTATTTATGAGTATAAATATCTTGGGTCAAATATTCTCCATTGCGTCGTATTCTTTATCAAAGTAAGTATCATAATAATATTACCTATTTAATTAGTTGTTGTCAATGGCGAACGAAGAAAATAACACTGTGAAGCCACACCCATATTATTATTATACTTAGTAGTATTTTTTTAAAGTAATTTATTATAATATATTATTATTTCTTACATCTGAGCGGAAAGCCCAATATGAAATATAATCTGACTGAATATTTAAACATAATTATTATTCTTAACGGTAATGTTAAAGTCCGAGTTTATATTAAAAACAAGCAAGACAGTTATTTTATTTACGGACAAGATTGTTATATCAATAAATGTATAACAAATGAGATCAAAACGACTTGTATTACCTACTTAATTCACAATCGATTAATTTGTAAATAGACGTTAATAGTAAAAATCGATTGGAACAACAGTAGCATCGACAAAGTACTAGTAAATTACAATATTTTACGTGGTTGTAGCAAATTCGAAATCGATTTCGTTTCATTGATCTTATAAATCGATTTAACGCTCACGCAGTTAAAACGATTTATATTTTATGCGATATGTAATTTGACCTAAATTTATTTCAAAATTAATACATATACGTTTCTAATGATACATAATTATGATAGTAAACACTTCATTCATATCCACGGAAGTCGATGTTTAACCGATATATCCGAAATAGTGTGTGAAGTTCTACACATACAACCATTTCAAAGTCAAAAGAATCGTTCATGTTGACAAATAAAAAATCGGCACCCATTGTCACCTCAGTCATGCCTCGGCCACAATAGCAGTATACACTTTTATTTATTCCGCGACTTCAGCACGGTTAAAAAAAGAATTCTTAGATTAAGAGCCTTCCTAGAGCCAACTAGCGCAATCTTAAAAAAATCATATCTTCCAATATAATCAATTTTATTAAAAAAGCTACGTTCACATTGTTTATTGCTATAAATATTATTTTTTAAATGCTTATTTGTAACGTGATTCAATGTAGGTAAGTTGTAGTTCACATAATTGCGAAAAACGGCCGTTTCTGGCACATTTGTGCACGTAGCTTTTTTAACAAAATTGATTATATTGGAAGATATGATTTTTTTAAGATTGGCGGCGCTAGTTGGCTCATGTCAGCGCCTTAAGAACAATAATTATAGCTATGTGTACCGCAGCTCAAATCAAGTGTCTTATTTTGTATACAAATATGAACGTCTAATTACCTGTTGTGGTGTAACACTGAAGGAATTGATTGATAGAACCTGTTCATCATTGTGAAAATATAGTGATCCGATCTAATAATGTGAAAATAACTATGCAATAATCACAGAACAGCTTTAAATGTTAGTAGGGTAGTTTTTGTTTACAAAATAATACAATTGATTTGGTCTTTGGTTTAGTTTTCCATATTATTATATTCTAGTAGTGATTGTCTTGGTTCTCGATTTTTATAATCTGGTTTAAGTTGATTAATCTGCTTTCTTGTCTTAATATTCCTTACATTATCGCATTCGCAAAAATGCCCATTGCCCTTTACGAACTTTTGTATTGAATTTATTTTTTAATCGATCATAGAACTTTTTTCAGTTATCGATCCTTTTTTAACGGCAATGTTTTGATCTAAAACATTATTTGTTATCCGTGTATTGTGAAACTGTTTCATTGAACATTTAGATTGTCGATCAGTTGTCTGCAATCTTGGCACTCAGTTAGTTGTTGAATCGTAAAAAGAAAAAAAATAGCGAACGCCCAAGAAAGTAACGGTCAGTTTATCACAGTACTCGGTGTCAATCGGTATCTATTTTGTAACTTGCTGTTAAATATTTACGTGAAAATAATTCAACCTATTAAAACTTATAATACTGAACTCTGATAATTCTTAATTTAAACTAGGTAATTAAAATAGCTGCTATCTCTTTTGTAACTTTAGTAACAGAAAAGGAAGGCAGAATTTTAACACCTCTAATTGAGTTTGAATGCAAAATCAGATCTTTAAAAAAATCATTACTTAACATTGTTTTATGTAAACTAGCTGTTTTATTTATAAATCGTGTTTAAATGTCGGATAATGTGTTTGTACAAATAATCACTGCCAATTTGTAATGAACTAATAAAAATTATAACATAACATAAGAAAAATACCTTATAGAATCGGGGATATTCTTGTGCCTACTTGGAAAATGTAAATTCGAATGCAAAGGACACCTTTAAATTTCAATTCAGAGTTCACTATTAAAACTTTATGCTATTTCGAGAACAGAAGATTTTCGTATTCGCCAAAAAGAAATCTCTACGAAAATGAGACGGCTTGTGTTTTATAATGTCCCATATTCTGATGACGAAGACGACTGTAGTTACGGTGTGAGAGACTTCCAAAGTTTGAGACGAGAATCGAAAATGTTTCTATTCGGTCGAACGGTAAGTGTGTGCCTTTATATTAATAATAACACAGCTCAACAAAAAAAACATTTTTTGTTGTTGCCCTGGACATCTTTACGGATTTATATAATTTGAACTACACAGTTTACGAATATATACTTGAAAGTACTGAATTGGCTCTGGTTTTTATGATTTTGGCATATCTTATATTTAAAATAAGTCGGCTACTTAGAACACGACTTAATAAATAACTAAAGAATCTCTAGTTAAAATTCGCTTGCTGCGCATTGATTTCGCGCATACATACATCGCGTGACCCTCTCTTCGTATATATACCCGAGAATTTAGTTTTTTGACGAGATCCGAAACAAAGTGAAAAGTTAAAAGCCGGAATATGCGATGGCCCTCAAATTCGGACATTGATGAAAGATACAAACTTTATACAGGTTATGAATGACTCTGAAAGTCAAGCTTGGAGGGCTTATTGGTGGTATAAAATTTTCTAGGTTACTATAAAGCATTAAATTAGCTTCAAGATTTGGGGGCGAATATGAGCATAAAGTTTCACTTTCTCCATAGTCACCTGGATAGAGTTCCTGATAATCTGGGAAATTATAGTGAGGAACAGGAAGAGCGCTTCCACCAGGACCTAAAAGTAATGGAGGAACGTTATCAGGATAGATGGGACCGTCACATGATGGCAGATTACTGCTGGTCTTTAAAAAGTGTTTGTCCCCAAAAAATCGTAGAAGAAAATCTTATAAAAGATGTTTCTGTGAAGTATAATATAGGTTTTAAGTTTTTTTCTTTCTTTTCACTCTTATGTACATTAATTCAACACTGAAACAAAACAATTTAATAATATTTTTCAATAAAATTTGGATGTTAAAGAATATACTTGTTATTTCTTTCTCATACTAACTGCTTTTGTAGTGTAATATGCAAAATGAAGATTTAAAAAAATCCAGAGCCAATATTCAAAAATCATAAATCATATTATAAACTGTGCACATAAAACTATTCGAAACCACTTTTACATCAAGGGCAACAAAACCACTGTTGACCAGTGTAATCATTTATTATTTCCTCACCACAAACAGGTAACATAATAGTATGGGTAGGTACATTTTATCAGTCTTAACAATTATAAGCTTGTGGGGAGGCTGGCGCCTGAACTAGGTAAATAATACCTGTGTTTCAGGTCTCCAGGCCTCCTATTATGCTTCCGTTTTATTTATTTTATTAATGGACTCGACAGCTCGTCATTTCGCCGTAACATCGTCACCCTGAATATCCGCGTCTTCATCCAGAGGTGTCGCCGTAGCGTCATCACTCTGGACGAAGCAGCTCGATAGTCACGTTCACTCCCGAGCTCGTAGTGGGACTCTTGACTATAGCGCCAAACTTCAGATCCTGCACGAATCCTCCAATAATTTCATCAAACTGTTATTCGCGAACATTTTCTGATTAATTTAACGTGATATTAAACACAAAACAACCACTGGAGACATTAAACTGAAAATTATCAAATAATTTCGCAACCGTCGTTTTCCGCCCTTTTCAAATGACAATGCCAGATTCTGCCCCACCATCAACCGCAAGTTGTACAAGATAACGAATAAATGTAAAAATATCTCCGTTTTTATTAAAATTATTAGTTTAAAATAAAGTTTTGTACAAGTTGCGATTCGAAAAAAACAGCTTAATTAAGAGTTCAGAAAATAGTAAGAAATCTAAGCGATTTATTCATTGTTTTTGTTATTCTTCTATAGGAGTTGCGAGAGTAGTAAAAAATGATACTGATTATGAGTATGCAATAGGAAACCTGTAATAAGTCCCCAACAAAATGATAGGTACAGTTTAAATGGTAACCGTAGCTTTGTAGGTGGGGCAAAGCTCCATGGAAATGTGGCAATGTCTTTTGCTTCCGTTTTGATTTCTGTGCTGTGTAAATATTCACAAACTATAGGGACAGACAAGTGTTTCGCTGTTTTTGCTAAAGCCCTTCCCTATTTAGATACCTATGATTACAAAAGTGAATGTTTGATAGTCCGAGGTCTGATACGAATAGTGTTTACAATTATTAGCTTTGACTGACAAGGCCGTTGTTGTTTTAGCTAGAAATCAACAACTAAATAAATATAGCTACTACAGCAACAATGTTTGTTATACTCAACTAAGACATTATAATGAACAATGTTAAAATAAGAAAAAGTCGTCATTTCTTTGAACAGAAAGAACTCGCCATTAAACATTTTTTCTTTGAAACAAAATGGGAAAAACTTGAAAAGGCTTGCGCTAAGAGAGATAATTTTATTGTTTTCTTTAAATAAGTATGTACTTATAGCATTTAAAAATGGATAGAGTCTTGACTATCTATACTATACTAGTATGTATGAGTATGTGAACCTATACTAATGAATGAATCCTCAGAGTAGATAAATTTTCAAAATAAGTACTTATGTAGGCAAGTACTGTAATTTCAAGTACTTTTGTATAAAACAAACCCCAATTAAAAAAAAAATTTTTGAACTTCCTAAAAAATATTTTAAAAGTGCTGTTGAAATATTTATACCACTTTTTCTGTTCAGCGGTAGCACATTTTCCTTACAAAATGATAATATGTCAATGTAGGAACTTAAATTTAAAAAAAAAACATTATATACTTGCACGTTGAAAACGATCGTACAAGTTAAGCAACGTTGGGCGAGGTCAGGACCTGGATGGGTGACCACTAGTGACACTTTCATCTGAACCCCGTGCCTCGGGGCGCACGTTAAGCATTTGGTCCCCGATTGTTGTCGCTTGACAGTCGTTAGGTCAAAGGCCTACGGGTGGCCTTAATAACTTTGACAAATAGGTTTGGTCACTAAACCACACGAGAAAAGATACAAGAAGATCTATGCTTGCAATAACAAGATCTGATTCTGCTAAGCACTCTTAAATAAATATTAGTACATTTACCAAATGAACTGATAACTCGATTTACCAAACGCGTTAGAACTAGATTAGCTAATCAACTAGTAAATACGTGCTTATTTAATGTGCATACATACCACTTTGTCAACAGAGGATATAGGTAACTCGTGTTGTAGCAATAAAGGTATTGAAGATTGTGAACATGCATTAGAAGCATGGCATTAACGTGAAATCTCGAGATCATTATTTATTTAAGGCGCTATATGGTTGTCAAAAGCAAGAGTGAGACAGAAGATGCCCCGCAGCGGCGGAGTGAAGAGCACGGCGCAGTACCTCGATATTCATATTTTATGAATGGGAGATAAAAACAAAAAATCCGTTTTTTTTAAAACAAGCTCTCGTATTTATAGTACCTACCCTACATTTTGTATGAATAACCATTTCGGTTTAGATATAATTTCATTTTAAATGACATGGAAGTGGTATGTTTGCGATTTTTATCTGTAGAGAAGTTTGTCCAATCGTGTCGGTAAAGTAACCTTAAGGCTTCGTATGCGCGTATTTTCAGTTTTTCTATCAAGTCTAAGGCTAGTACTAACTACTAAAAATAAACGTCTGAAAAAGTATATAGCAATCTTGGGGTGTCTATTTAGAGACTGATGAATACACGATTGGACAAACTTCGCTCGATAGAAAAAAATTGCAAACATACCCATGTCTTTTAAAATGAAAATTATGTCTAAACCGAAATGGTTATTCATACAAAATGTCTTATAAATACGAGAGTTTGTTTTACCAAAAAATCTGATTTTTGTTGGCGTATTTTTATTCCTTAGTCATTGTGCCGTGCTCTTCACTCCGCCGCTGCGGGTCATCTTCTGTCTCGCGCTCGAGTTTGACAGCTGGCAGCCCATACTACGTATTTTAGCAAACTGAAATAACTTAGTTATTAGATAAGAAAATATGTACCTAATATTAACGATATTTCTTTTAACCTTATTATTATCACTAGCTATATAAAATGTTTACTACTAAGCAGTGGTAATAACCTAAAGAATCAAGGCTATAAAACCTAACTGAACCGGTTCCTAACTAGGCTGCTAACTAATCAAAAACCAGTTAAAAGACGTCATAGATCCTCATAGATCATATCATAATAATTTGTGATCTTCAAAAATGAAGACTAATTTAAGAGCCTTTATAAAAAAAATATATATAAAAACTATTGGCAATCCGTCATGCAGAAACCCAGTTCCATATAAGTAAATATTAATTCATTTTTATTATTGCAGTTGTTTAATAAAATTGATTATAATATTCAAAAAGTTACAAAAAAAAACTAATATTTTTTTTTTAAATATTTCAATCACATTAAATTTTATTATGGAAAACAAGCCGTTTTTTGCAATTCATTAAAGTCTGCTCCAGTGTGCTGTAAAGTTGAATTCACAATGAAAAACTCCCTTCGGCCGTTTAGGAAACCGGAGTTTGGAAACCAGTTTCCGAAAAGGATTTTTTTATCCTTCTACGGAAATGGTTTCCTATAAAGATAATTTTATCTTTCTACATAACTGGATTCCTATAAGTTCTATGTTTATCCTTCTACGTAACTGAAATCTCTTTTATATATCTGGCTGGCTAGTTATCGTTTTGAAAGACGTCATCTATCACATAATTATGATGCACTTGACATTTCTACGCTAAAACACAGTTTTAGTGTTCGATTAATCAGATGACGGTACTTATACAAACGCGCAGAAATGACAAAATTTCAGTGATAAATCGCTGTTTTGTCAATGCAAAAGCTTGTGCATAATTTTATCTAATCTATGGCGATGAGCGAGTAGCGAGTAAAGCTATCAACTATAAAACGTAACTTAGGTGCGCGTTTAGGAATCGGGTATCACGTGAGTAACGTTATATTAATAAACAAAACTCAGTTGCCAAGACAACTGTCAAACTCACACTTGAGAACGTATTTGCTGATTGCAGGCGAACCGCGACTTGAGAAATGCATCACGTGATACCTCAAGATTGGTTTATTAATAAATGATATACTTGAGATGGTGATTACGTCTTGAGAGTGTATCAGCTGAATTCGCTCTTGAGGGCGGGTTTGAGCTCAGACTATTAATACGGGCCCGAGTGTCGCTGAGCGACGGGCGATAACTCGCTTCACTCGCCCATTCGCCAGTAGCTCAGCGAGTGTGTGTGGAGTACTAGCTCGGCGACAAAAAAAACACTAGAACTAATTAGAACATGATGAAAAACTTCTTGCCGAATTTTTTCATCATGTTCTAATTTATTCACCGAGCATGGATAATGCGTAATTCAAATTCTAGCTATAACTAATATTCAAAAAAAATTATATAGGTAGTAAAGGCATTAGATTAGATACAGTATTGAACTTCTTAAGATTAAAAATGCCACTTCTACGAGTAGCAAGGCCAACTGCCTTTCTTACTATGCGGTTAAGTTGTAATTGTACCTCAAGGTTTTATGTCCACTCAATTGGTTAGATTTATTTTAATATGTACTATTGTATAATATCATACTTATAATATAATCACGATTTAATCAATAATCATATTCTTCAACAAAGTACCTACTCAAATATAAGTATCTATATGTAGTATTTATTCATATAACAATAATAAAAATTAGAAATAACTAAAAAATATATAAACTAAACTAAAAACTATATGTACAATAGGTCGGTTGAACTATCTTAATGACTTAGCATTACAGATAGTTCAACCGATCCCCGTTGTCCGGCAACGTGGGTCGGTAGTATTAGATTTAATATTGCTAGTTATTTCTTGGTGTGGAGGTGGCAATGAAACACAGGTGATTTAGACGACGTGATTTAAAGTTACGCCACCGTTTTGTCCCTTGCTGTCTTAACCCTTTTTAACGAAGTGTGAAAGGGATAGCAACACGATTTAAGGGAAGTGAGGTTTAATTAGGTCTATGAATAACAGCAAGAGGTGCTAGACTTTGAATTTTTTAAAATATTTACATAAAAGAGAATAAGTACCTGACATGAGTGTTGCGGATGGATCAGGATTATGAAAACTCGGGTTGGGATCTATAAAATAAATGTATCTATTTAAAATCAATTACAAAATTACAAAATCAACCTATTCTCTGGCACACTGACAACCAACCTTCTGAATGTCAACAACGGTATCTATGGCCGCGGAACCAGCCAGTCGCCAACAATGAGGCAACTAGCGCCGCCAATCTTAAAAAAATATAAATTTTATTAAAAAAGCTACTTACTCAGAAAATCTTTAGTAATAGTTTTCAATATACAATAGGTACCACATAATTGCGGAAAGCTAAGTTGTAGTTCCCAAATATGCCAAAAACTACCATTTCTCGCAATTAGGTATACTAACTACAACTTAGCAAAATTTAATCACGTTGATAATACGCAGTAAAAAAATAGTATTTATCATAATAAAGATTTTCGACGTATCTTTTTTTAATTCAATTTATTATATTGGAAGTATAAAAAAAAAAATCGCGGCGCTAGTTCGCTATTGTCAATGGTGCGCTGCGTCGATTTTTATTAGCCGTCAATGTCAGATTTTTGGCGAAAATTAGTACAAAAATGACATTGCCACATTTCAATTTTCAATTTGCCCCACCTACAAAACTACGAGACCATTGAAGCTGTACTACGTGCTAAGCTAAGCTACGTGCCATGTGTGTTGATAATAAGCATTTAAAAAATAGTATTTATAGTAATAAAGATTTTCTAAGTAGCTTTTTTTCTACTAAAATTTATTATATTGGAAGTTTAAATTTTTTAAAGATTGGCGGCGCTAGTTGGCTCATGTCAGGCCCTTCACGTCATGATGTCATTTTGTTTTCATTCGTCTCCCGTCAAGTTCTGTTTAGATTAGACTCTATAGACCAGACCTCGTTCATTACCAATGACGCAAATCAACAAACAAGGATCCAAAAAAAAACGATAACATTATTCTAAAATGAATAAAAAAAAACATTGCCTTAGTGTGACGTCAAACGCAATACTTAATTTAATTAATGCCACGATTTCATTCCCAGACTTTATTCGCATATCCGTTATTAGGGTTCCATACGACACAATAAAAAAGAACCTTTGGCAATCTTTTTTTTTTAATTGAGATGGAGAACTGTTTTTATTTTAGTACCTATAAGTAAGTTGACTGTGTCTGAGTTCGAAGTAAAATAAGAAACAACTAGGTATACCATTATAGGGAAAATCTTACGAACTCTAATTAATTAAACTCTCGACTCTACCTTTTTTTATCACCTAAACGTGCCAACCGTAATTACAAAGTAGCCTATTAAATCCTTACGAATAATGTTTAGGAGAGGGAAATTCAATTCTACATATACCTACTTACTTTTCTGTACAAAAAAAATTACAATAAATCAGTACCTATGTATAATTTTAGCGGCCTTCCAGCTAAAAGAGATTAAGAAATCATCCATAGAAGTGGCGCCTCCAACATTAAATAGGGGCTCATAGTCCAGTTACGAGTACACGCTGAAAACGATCGTACAAGTTAAGCAACGTTGGGCGAGGTCAGGACCTGGATGGATGACCGCTAGTGACACTTTCATCTGAGCACCTTCGTGCCTCGGAAATCACGTTAAGGAATTGGTCCCGGTTGTCGTCACTTGACAAATAGGTTTGGTCACTAAACCACACGAGATAAAAAAATATTAAATAAATTTATTACAAAACTTATGTACCTACTTACTTATGTGCCAAATCCCAATTACGATAAGATCAAATTACTACGAGTATCATTGTATGTGCTCCCTCTATGTAAAGTGACAGATTATAGCCTAAAACCACGGTGATCATTATATTATAGTTACGGAACCCTCCGTGTATAAAGCTTATGTTTGACCGGTTATTTAATTGGTTTTATAAAAAAGCAATTCCTTCTAATATATATTACTACATCTGCAAAAAAAGCCTCAAGCCTCGGCTTATTCAACTGTTCGTATTTCCTACTGAGATGTTTCAAAACATAATACGTAAAAAGTTGGGGGTAGACAGCAAGCGAATGTGAGAAGAGCATATATTTTATTGTATACCGCTCCTATTTTGTATACAAATATGATCGTCTAATTACCTGTTGTGATGTAACACTGAAGGAACTGGTTGATTGAACCTGTTCATCATTGTGACAATAAAGTGATCCGATCTAATAATTTGAAAATAACTAAGTATGCAATAATCCCAGAATAGCTTAAAACGTTAGTACGTTGTTTACAAAATAAGACAATTGTATTGGGTTTCGGTATAGTTTTACATTTACTAGGAAAATGTATTGGGGTCTTGAAGGCCTCTCACTTACCAGTCTTCTAAGATCAATGGCAAACGGCGGTTTAGTCAGACATTAAAGTAAATCAATAGGTTTTTTTTAAGTAAATGGTAGCAATCCGAACTAACCAAAAAATAATATTTTCTACAAAGATTCCTTTCTTACAAAAAGAAAATGTGACTCCATTATCTCACCTTGCTAAAAAATAACAATAAGGCTTCTGATCGTTCTCTATATTATATATTGTATCAATTGGGTCAATGATAGTAGGTATCGGTAAATCCCTTTAAAAGGCCCTGATTAAAAATGTAGTACGGTCGAAGACAGAGAGTATACAGGGGGCCTCAATAAGGTTGAGATTTTCTCAAAAACTCGTTTCCTCTGAAAGCAGGAATAGATGAAATCATTCGTTCTTTTCAGCACTAGGCAGGTTAAAAACAATATTGTTTTAGTGGGGCATGGTACGAATTAAAGTAATATTAAGTACTTTAAGATGAAAACAAAACGTTCCGGCAATAATATTGTTTACAAAAAGATAAATGTAAGGCCGCTGACCGAATTTAATAATTCTTTTACAGTACTTACTTACATAGTTTTAACTTTTATCTATCAAACAGTGAAATAATTTTTGCGATAGGTCCCGTAGTTTTTGAGATAATCTCAACCTTAAAAACTCTGTATGTTAGTAGTTAGTTAGTTAGTCAGGTAATACAAACATACGAGTTTGTATTACCTGACTAACTACCTAATTTGGAAGGGGGGTGGAGTAAACGTATCCAATAGCGGAAACCCCAACCCTCTCCAGGCATATATTCAATAGATATTACTTATTTGAATAACCAAAATACCATGTTATTATATATTTCTATATAGTGAATAAATAAACAAATTAAAAACCTTAAAAACTCTCCTGTACACCTTTCTCTGTGTTAAATAAAGTTTATTTCCGCTGTCACTGCGACCACAATCCAACCTCGTGTTTGTGAGTCAGTACGCAACGGTTCAACGACTGTGGCGCAAACTGCAATTTAACCGATAGCCATTCGACTCCCGGTGCTTGCCCCGCGTCATCAAATGTTACTGCAATCTTGCACTTAGCTAATCCCTCACCTATGAGTGATACTTAGTGATAAATGATAACATTATTGACACTGCTATCAGTGATATTATAATTAATAGTTATTAGATACGAGAATTTGCCCGCGTCTCTACTCGTCCATAAATCTTTTCTCATAATTTAACTATTAAAATATTTGATTTGCAATCAAAAAATATTGAAAATTCAATTAATGTTATCTTAATAAAACTCATGACATAAAAAAAAAATGGTATAAATAAGAAGCAATTCTGCATTTAATTTCGATTTAAAAGAAAGAGTAATATTTATACTCCTTATTTATTAATTGAAACCAAAAAGAGGTATATTAATGTTTTACCCGACTTGCGAAAGTAGGAGTAAATGTATGTCGTTTCTTTGTGACCTCCTGTAGCCAAAATGATGTTTAAAGTGTCGATAGATTCGTCTGACTGGCATAATTTTAAAACAATTACAGCCTTACTTATAATCGACGATTAAAAATAATACCTTGTTTAAAAATGTTTACTTATAAACACTATTTTACAAAGTTAATCAACTCCTGAAGAACCGAATAAGTAGAGCTGTCAGTTTAAACAACGTCGTATGCTTAATTAACAAAATGGCGGACCATTACTTTTTTAAGGACTTTGGAGTAGGCATTACCCCAATTTAGGCCAAATTTTCGTTCTTTTTTTGAATTCATTCAGCAGTGTTACCGTACCTGAATATTTTATTTTGTAGTGTTTAAAATGACGATTAGCTAAAATCACTGCTTAAATAACGTTTATAAGTAAAAAAAAGTTTAATCACTGAGCAAGAGTTTAAATAATAAGTAGTTAATATGTTGTTCAGTGTTTTTTTATAAGTAAGAGGGTTAGTACAGTCGACGACAGAGATAAGTATACAGGGGGCCTCGATAAGGTTGAAATTTCCTCAAAAACTACTGGACCGAATTTTATAATTATTTTACAGTTATATAGCTTTCACTTTTATCTATCAAACAGTGAAAGAATTTTTACAATAGGTCAAGTAGTTTTTGAGATAATCTCAACCTTAAAAACTCTACTGTACACCTTTCTCTGTGTTCCACCGTACCTAAGTATATACATAGATTTTATACTGGGGTATCTCGAGAATATTTGTTTTTAAGAAAATCCCAACCTTATTGAGGGCTCTTGGTACCACTGTCTGTACCTACTCTGTACATCGTTGCTGCCAAATATAATACCTACGTCTGGATTCCAGACGCAGTTTTCCTTCACCTCCCAACCTTGCAATCTATTACGCCCGACTATTACGGATCGAGTTAATTCTATTGGTATTTGTGTAATCACTTATATTACTTGTTACATAATTTGCTTGAACCTTTTACCCAATTGCCGCAAGATTGAAAGTAATGTTTTTCGAGTGTACCTATTTCAGGCTATTTCTTCTAACTTTCGTTTTTGAAATGCTTGTAATTTCATTTGGTTATAGGTAATTTCGTTTTTTTTCACATTTTCATACCGATTTGAACCGACTGTCGAAATTTTTAGTAAGTACTTAGGTATATGTAGGTATGTATATTGTTAGGTACTTAGGTATATATTCTATTGAAGGAAATCGAACGAAACACTGCCTTAGTGTTCTATAAAATTATATTGATCAATCATGTGTGGAATGTTATCGATTGTCAAAAATTGAATAATTGTCTTTCGATTCGGTGTAATGAAAATGATGCTGATTCAAAGAGCTACACTACATTTACACAGATGCAAAACAGCATCGAATCTTGCCTTATATTATTAGCGTAGATGGAGATTCTCCCTCTACGATTATCAGTGTTGATATTATATTATAACACAAGACTTTATTCACGCCTTCTGTAGCCTAAACGGCTTGATATATTGTGATGTATGAACTATGAAGTATCGTTTGAAAATAACTCTATTTTGTACAAATAAAATTTTTGTACAACAAAAAAGCCGACTACCTACCCCTAAACAGAATTTTCCATGTTGAGTAAGTACCTACTTATATGAATATCAAAAAAGAAATTGATTAATAGGCTAAAATTTAATATTTAATTTAATATATATACATGAATAATTGGAATTATTATTCTATTTTTACTTACTTACCTACTAATAAATAGTTTAGAGTACTACGTAGGTAATTGTAAAAATATTTCAAAAATCAATCAAATGCTTTTTGAGAGAATCTCAATCGTAAAGACTCTCCTTTATACTTTTCAAATGGTAAGGAACCCTCCAAATGTGAAACAGCAATCACGCAAGCCATTTCAATGTAAACCAGTACGGGTGCAATGACTGAGGTTACGAGTTATATACAAACATACATTCGTGTTATTCGTGTACGTGAGAATAACTCTCTGTAATATATTATTAAGGTTGTATTTAAATGCACTTTCATAGATCTTTCGATAAAACGAATAGTTTCCACTTTAAAAATGATAAAGTCAAAATGTTTTATTGCAATCATGTGGTTAATTCTAGGTGTTACATAAAAGGTCAGCGGGGTTACTCTCACCTCTTATAGCGATCCAGTTTAGGTTCCTAAACTGACAATTTGCTACAATGACGTCGAACGTCATTGTAGCAAATAGCGATTCGGTTCAGTTTAGGAACCTAAACTGGATTCCATTGCAACATAATATTATTGTGTTTCAATATCATTAATAAGATATTGATAAGTTTGAATACATCCGAACGTAATCAATGTCAAATGTAACTTAACTAAGCTAAAAAAGGCGCATTAAAATTTAGAGTATTTACCTATTAAAAAAAGCTATACCTAGTTATCCAAATCAATGTAGTTAAAAGTTAAAACAAAAAAATTAAAGTTAAAATAAAACAATTTAAAGTGAAAGCAAAGCAATTTAAAGTGAAAGCAAAGCAATTTAAAGCTGAAACTAAAAAATTTAAAGTTGAAACTAAACAATTTAAAGTTGAAACTAAACAATTTAAAGTGCAAACTATCCCAAAGTAAACTTTTAATTTTAGGTTTTATCATTATTAAACAACATATTAAGGCCATTCTAAACTAGTATATTAAAACCTATTATTAACCTTAAAACTACAAAATAAATTTAAAGTGCGAATTGTTTCTTGTTACCTATAAGTAGTTAAAACCAATCAAATTATCAATTTTGCCATTGTTATGTCAAAGTTATAAATAACGATTTTTAAATGCGAATATGATAATATATTCCGTTTATTATTGAAGCAATACGAAGGTCTCCAGACAGAAGCTGGTAATTTATTGCGTATAACATAAGTTCGCATTATCGATAATACAATATAGATAGGTACGAGTCGCTTGGGATTGGAACAATAATGCCATTTTCTTTCCATTTTCTTTTACTGACAAATGTGTAAGAAATTCTGTTTTGTAATAATGTCGTGGTCAGATTGTTAAATTGAGCATTGGTGAAATGGTGACATTTCATGAAATCGTCAAATGCCTATTGGTCATTTCATGAAATAGCTTGATCAGATCAATGAATGGAAAGCGTTTGACGATATGGCCAACAAACGCACGGCTATTTCATGATATGACCAACCAAACATAATTGACCATATCGTAGAAAGATTGCAAGAACGGTTAGAGACGCTGAGCGCGCTTTGTTATTGTTTGTGTTGCGTGCGTAAGTAAATAATGCGAATTCATTCTGTGGAAAAGAGAATAACAATGTGCAAATTATATAAGAAAGTGTGTTGGAACGGAATTAAACGATATGCCCAGCACTACTTGACGATTTCGTGAAATGCCACTATTTCATGAAATGACTGACGATTTCATGAAATGCTCAATTTAACGATCTGCCCCCTTACCATGAACTCTTATAGCAGGATTACATCAATATTACTTTGTTACTTCGTACAATGACGACCTTAAAGTAAGCTTATTAAGGTCGTCATTGTACGAAGTAACAAAGTATTATTGAAGTAATCCTGCTATAAGAGTTCATGGTAAGGGAGACCACGACAGTAACATTGTTTCAAGTAAATATGGTATTTGACTCAACACAATCTATAATTTTGTGAAAGATTATCTGCTGTAATAAATTTTTCGATATATTTAACTATTCTAGTTTTTAGGTACACGATCTATAGTCTAGATCTAAGTCTTTAGCTTATGGCGTCACTCACTTTATCACCTCTCTTAACAGCTATTTGAGATTTATCCATCTTCACATTCAATCCCTCGCACTCTTCGTCTTGTACCCCTTATTCTAGCGAATCAGCCCTTAATTATTGAAATGACATTGCCACATTTCAATGGAGCTTTGCCCCACCTACAAAACTACGTGACCATTTAAGCTGTACCTATCATTTTGTTGGGGACTTATTACAGGTTTCATATTGCATAATCATAATCAGTATCATTTTCTACTACTCTCGCAACTCCTATAGAAGAATAACAAAAACAATGAATAATTCGCTTCGATTTCTTACTATTTTCTCAATTCTTAATTAAGCTGTTTTTTTCGACTCGCAACTTGTACAAAACTTTATTTTAAACAAATAATTTTTAAAAAAAACGGAGATATTTTTACATTTATTCGTTATCTTGTACTGGGGTTGATGGTGGGGCAGAATCTGGCATTGTTATTTGAATCTTGTCTCTGAGCCAGCCAATCACTTGTGAATATTATCTAGACCATTTTATACACAGGCGTGATGCGGTTCTTCTCAGAAATGTTTCACATTCTGTTCCAATTGCTCCATCGTCAGTTTCCATGGTAAAAGTTTAAAGGCGGTAAGTTCCCCTTTCCATTGATTTGGTAAAGTAATACCAGTGTGCCATTAGCATCACTAAAAACAACAGCTCGAATCCGATATCGACAGCTGTCCGATTAAAAAAACCAGTAACTCGAGTCACGACCGGACTTTTCTACCTTGACCCGGGGTTTATGTCACTGCTTATGTTGGCTGTTATTTAAGTGTATTTACAGATGAATTTGACAGGATACTTATAGTCGCTGGCACATCAATGACACTCTAAGGCCCGTATAATAAATCACTCTCAGCTCAAAAGTCAATCTTGAGAACGACCTCAAGATGACGTGCCTATTAATAAACGTAACTTAGGTGCGCGTTGAGGAATCGGGTATCACGTGAGTAACGCCATATTAATAAACAAAACTCAGACAACTGTCAAAATCACACTTGAGAATGAATTTGCTGATTGCGGGCGAACCGCGACTTAAGAAAGACACCACGTGATACGCCCTCAAGATTGGTTTATTAATAAATGACATACTCGAGATGGCGATCTCAATCCACCATATTACGCTAAACACCAATCAGAGCGAATGACGTCACGATTGGCGCAGTGTTGCCAAGACCTACGGCAAAACCCGTAGATCTACAGAATTTTTTTCTGCAAGTTGTAAAGTTTGTTTTAATTTTTAATTTCTTTACCGGTTATCAACCACATTTTATGGTTTTAGTCAGTTAGACAGCTTATTAAAAAAAGTCCATAAAACTACGAGTTTTCTAGAGTCAATCTACGGAAATCTACGGATTTTTCAGCCTCGCCCTACTAAAATAAAAAATATTTTTTTATAATACGGATCTGGCAACACTGATCAAATGTCAGCAAACATCAAATTCTTCATACATGAACAATAAAGTGACGTCACACGGGACGCCATGACACCCGGGAGCGTTTTAGCGTCAAAATTTAAACTTAAAATTATTGTGGCGTATTTTATAATAATCTCTTCATTTTTTACGGAAATATTATATTTTTAGAAATTAGACGCTACTTCCAAACAATATAGAACAGTTTTTCAAAATCAGTCACCATGCCTATTCTAAAGATACAAAACCATAGGTAAATATATATATTTTTTTGATACAACTAAAGGATAGTACCTATTCACTCTGACTAAAATAACACTTTGTATAGATATGTGTGTTATTAATACTCCTATACTTAACTTTTAACACATTACCATTTTATATTTTTAAAAGCTTAACAAAGGTCATGTGACTTTTAGCAACATTAACCCGAGTTAAGGTTATTATTTACAATTACTGTGATGTGACGTAAAAGCCGACATTGAGAAATAATTAATTATATTATCCATACATAGCTCTTGCTTGCGTAAGATAAAGTACATTGTTAAGAGCACGCAGACACCGTCTAGAGAATTTTAGATGATATTTATTTTTGCACAATACATAATATTGTAGCATTTTTCAAGTTAAAATGTACAGATGGAAATTAAAATATTTAGCATAATCTTAAAGATTATCGTTCGTTATTTATACGGATTAAAATGTCCGTATTCTACTTGTCAATTATTTAATAACAATAAAAATTAGAAATAACTATTATAATGGTAAAATTAATAAAAAATTACAAATAAAAAATTTCATTCAAACTTTGCCCACCCTGTGGTAGTGTGCCTAGAATGCTGGCGACGTTCCCCCGCTGAATAGCCAGGCTTATGCGCTGGCCGAGGAACGCGCCAGCCCGCCTGTCCCCGGAAGCCTCACGCAGGCGCGACGACAGTTCTTTCACCAGCCGCCGAGCCGCAGGCCCCCAGGGACCCAGCGTTTCTACCCCGAATGGCACAAAAGAGTAGCCCACAGGGAGGGCAGAGTATTTTCTAACTTTTAAAAGCTCCGCCGCTGCCGCTGCTGAGCCCGCCTCCCTGGAGGTGGTGGGGACATGGGATACAGCAAGGGTATCCGCACAAGTTGCGTCCCACACCAATGGCTTACCCAGCCTCCAGGGGATGAGCGTGAGTCCGTCAGGACGCTTACCGTCGTCGCGGGCGAGACCATGCGGCTCGAGGACGCAAGGTACGCCCGCGACGACGAGGGCCCGTCTTATTATTTCGTTAATCGCCGCATGTCGCGAACGACGGCCTGCGCTAAAAATACAGGCAAGGCCATGCTGTCCCGTGGAACTCACAGCATCCCCGCAGCGACAGAGGTGAGGATGGCAAATGTTCGCTCCTAATCTCAGGCCCACTGCCAGACTGAGTGTTGTGTGGTCTAGGAGAGTACCTATGTGTGGTGAGGGATGGGCTTGCAACCAAAGCCCTGATTCCCTCTCGGAAACAGCGAGAAGGCGTGCATGTTCCGAAAGGTCCATGGTGGAAGAAAGAAGTTCGGCCTGCCTTGCACGGCAAAGCGGCTCGTCCCATTGCCGCTGTGAGTGTGGGTGAATTGGGGGGTCAGCTCCCGGACATGCACGAGCCCAAGCATCCATGGCTTCAGTCACGTGTGCCACTTCCACGGTGCCCATTGAGGGGAAGGTTAATTTACCGTGGAGAGCGTGCGCAGCGTGGGCCGAAGACAGGAAGGCGGGAAGGGCCACGTGTTCCGATTGTCGCACTCCCAATCCTCCGAAGCGTACTGGGAGCGACGCCTGGGTCCACATTCGATCGCTGAATTGACAATTTAGAATTTTGATTAAACATTCTTTTAGTTTTTCGTCAAGGTTAGCCAAAAGGTTGGGGAATCTCCAGAGCTCAGAACAACGTAAAAAATAGGTAAATTTGGGGACAAACAGGCAGAACCGAACTATGAAAAGAGCCATATGAGAATTGATTTCGAAAAGTTTTTGCGAACTTACAATGAATTTGGTGACTTGATCCGTGACGAAAATGGGTATGGCTTCATCGAAGATGGGAGCTCCAAGGAGGCGAAGCGAGTATTTAGTTTGAATACTAATGTTGGGTGCGATTAAATTAAATTTTGAGACAATATCGGTCTTTTCGGCTATGGAATCTGGAATAAATAACTCGCACTTCGAGAAGTTGAGTTCAAGGCCTATTGATTGGAAATTAGTTATAATGGCATCAAGATCGTTGAGAACTGTGCTTGCCTCGCCGCCCAGGGTCCCATCGTCGAGATACCATACGTTGAATTTAGAGTTTAAAGCCGAAATGTGGGTGTGAATCGCGAGGCTAAATATTGCAGGGCCTAGCGGGTCTCCCTGTTGGCAGCCGACTGCTGAGTCTATTGGGGTGTTTTTGTACTGCAGTACTGATGGTTTTGCGTAGCACTGCCACAGGAAAGGGAAAATACTGGGTACATGTTCTTTTATTTGGCTGAGCATGGTACCACGATCAATCGTATTGAAGGCGTTTTTCACGTCTATTTTGAGAAGCACGTCACTGGTATTGTTAGCCAGAAAAGTACGTGTTGCATGGACAGCAGATTCGCAACCTCCTTTTACGTTGAATCCCAGCTGGATTGGTTGAAATCTGGATGATGATATGTCTGTAATTTTTTTACAGCAAATTTTCGCTACCAATCGTCTGTACGTTGTACCCACTGCGATTGGGCGAATGCCGCCGTCTTTCTTAATGAGGGCGCACAGATTAGCGCCGTACAGGGTGTCTATAATTTGGTTATTCACTTTACCGGCCAACATTGTATTCACCAGTGATGTGAGGCTGGTTAGCAGGGCGGTACCTGCATCACCAGTGGCACCGCAGACAACGTCTTTTAAGTGTTGAGGGGTGAGACCATCGAGTCCGCCGGCAGACCCCGGCTTAAAGGACGTTATGGCTGCATAAACGTCATCTGGTGTTGCGGTGGGAGGTATGTCGGACGGCTGAGGTGCATCCGGGAGCTGAACAGTGGCTGAAGGAGTTGGGTGTTTAGAGACGAGGGCCGAGATTGTGTGTTGGTTGTCGGGTGCAATGGAATCACTTGAGAAAAGGAGTTGCGCGCCTCCTTTCAGATCGCCGTCACTAATTTTGGACTCAATTTTTTTAATTGAATTTTGAGGGGAGGATTTTTTAGTTTGAGTTGTGCGGCTCAGATCAAGGCCAGTCACGCAGTGTTGTTTTATAATTTGAGTTAGTGTGCCTGATTCGTTCTTAGTGGCGTGAAGTACTGAGTATGGAAATTTTAACAGGTTCTCCCAACTTTCAAAGGAGTTTTCATTAACTGCGCGGTCTATTAAGGATTTTAGTGAAATTGCTACCTGGTGACGGGCACCCTTGGGTACACGCTTCACTACAGGTGCATTGGTTTTGAGACTGCTTAAGAAAATTGAAAGTCCTGACGGGGAATGGGCGGTGGAGGTAGAACCTGGAAACATTGACGGGGGAGCGGAGCCAGCCGAGATATCGACAGGGGCTGTATTTTTATGAATTTTGCCAATATGCACTGCGAGGCCTCTACTTCCCCTAAAGTAACGTGGATTCGCGCATAGCTCACAGCGGACTGTGTTTGGTTGGGAAAAGTTACTACATTGGGTTCCATTAGGATAGCTTTGGGCCTGAGACATTAGCTCAGTAATATGTAAAAAATTTAAAAAAGGTAAGTAAGTACTTACTATCTTATATACACTGCCTACTTACCTATACACAAAAGATTATAAAACTTAAAAAACCACAACACAGCATCACAATAAAATAATGTTACCGATGGGCGTTGTCGTGGGGGTGACATAGGGTCTTCAGGCGTGTCCACGTCAGGCGCATCACACCCGCGCCGTGTGCCCCGCATGGGCCGAGCCGAGGCGAGACATCGCGGCCGCCACTGGAGGCGACCTCTCGCTGCCCGCCATAGTGCGAGCAATGGGCAGCGAGGAAGGATGGAAGATGGTGGCGGATTTCTGCGCCACCATCATGAAGGCGAAAGAGTCGGCGGAACGGGAGCGCGAGGTCGACCCTCTCTCGCATCCGATCCGCCGACGGCGAGCGGGCCGCAGGCGACGGGCGTACGTCCGCCGCCTGCCGCCCTAACGGGGACTTGCGGGCGTCGGGTCGGGGGGTCCGGCGCTCGCTTAGAGGTCCCGAGCTGTAAGGCGTCTCGTCCTGTGTTCCGAGACGCCTTAAGCGGAGGTTTAGGGGTAAACCCGAAGACGGGCCCACGCGGGCGGCCGCCGACGAGGTTGTGGTATTTGGCGCTGCGTTCCCACAACCTCGTCCAAACGCGGTGAGCTGAACACCTTGGGGTTTTAGTGGGTATAGGACCGTATTGTGACGGGAGTCCCACATACTCACCGCGCGCCCCTCCTTATTGGCGCGGTGAGATGCGAAAAGCATTTCCCCAAGTAAAAAAAAAAAAAAAAAAAAAAAAGGGTCTTCAGGCGATCAGCGCCTTTTCAGGCGCGGCGGTTGTATCCCAGTTGACTGTTTTCGTCAGAAACCGTTTTGCAGAATTGTCTTTGTTTGCTTCAGGACTTATTCTTGATATATAATATTAAGATAGGTATAGTATACAACAGCGGGGCTAGCACGAGTCGCGTTAGCGATCGACGCAACGCCGCGGAGCTGTCAAACTAATGTCAAGCGCCTTATAATAATGTCACTTTGACAGCTCCGCAGCGTTGCGTCGATCGCTAACGCTGACTCGTGCTACAAGGGCAGGTCGGAAAGAAAAAAGTAAATTCTTAGAAACATAAAGTTAAATTATCTTTAGAAATGAGTATTTTCTATTTTGAGCATTTAAAACCGTGTGAGTCGTTTTTATGACGTCGCATCGTAAGGTACAGTTAAACAGCATATAAACCCAAAAAAACGTTGCAAAATGTACCGTATTACCCTCTCATAAGGTGTTACACTGGATGTGCTTTTGATTGTACAAAACATATGACGGTTTCGTCACGACACATCTTGCTTCACTGAAACGTGACTGCAAGCGCCGACAGAGGTAGCTTTGAAAGTTCATTGACTGCTTTTGAACTCGTTATAACATATGTTGACGATGGCTATGAGGCGTTCATGACTGCGCCTCCTTAGAGATGATAGCATCTCCTTAGTGGTTGCGGCTGGCAGCCTTATTGCTTATGTATATAAAACAAAATAAGACGATTGTCATATGTTTTTCATTCTCCTGTAAATAGTCGAAGGGCTTTTTGAAAATGGCGGGAAACGACGGTTGCGAAATTATTTAATAATATTCAGTTTAATGTCTACAGTGGGTGTTTTGTGTTTAATATCACGTTAAATTAATCAGAAAATGTTCGCGAATGACAGTATGGTGAAGTTATTGGAGAATTGAAGCAGGATCTGAAGTTTGGCGCCATGGTCAAGATTCCCACTGCGAGCTCGGGAGTGAACGTGACTGTCGAGCTGCTTCGTCCACAGTGATTGACGCTACGGCGTCTCCTGTGGATGAAGACAAGAAGACGCGGCTACCCAGGGTGATGACGCTACGGCGACTCCCCTGGAGGAAGATGGAAGACTATTATACATTGAATTTTCTGTAACATGACATTGGCAAATGACGAACTGTCGAGTCTATTAATAAAATAAATAAATAATAAATAGTCGAAGCATACATTTCTTTTACTTTTGCCTTGTGTTTTATCTCGCAATTAAATAGTTATAATTGTAAATATCAACACGGCGTTTTATTGTAACATTCGGAGTAACTTGTGGTTACTCCAAAGCTATATGGCAGTAGCCATCTAGGTTACAAACCCTTATATGGGCTTTACTGTTGATGGAGCCAAGAAGTTGCCAAAACAAGTAAGACGATTGACTTCAAACTCCTGTGATCCTGGTACATAACTCTCGCTTCCTCCACATTCATCAATCTCTGCTGGGGCACAGACCTTCCCTTACATCGAGGGAGCACGGGCCATGATCCAGTGCGGATTGGCGGATTACACATGCCTTAGATTTTTTTCTACAGTTTGCAAGTTTCATCACGATGTTTTCCATCACCGTTTTGAGAGCATTCGGTAAATGTACGTAAGTTTTTCCGTCGAAAAACCGAGGATAACTCATTGGTACATGGTTGACCTGGCCGGGGATCCAATCTGGGACATCCGAATCGCAAGTCCAGTGACTCTTTTACTTAATATTAGCAAATGACATAAAGTTGTCAAATCCATTTATAATCTATACATATAATAAGACTGTAAAAAAGTTGTGTCTGTACATTGGATATTTTTTGAAAAGAATAATTGTAATGTGTTTTAAGATCGATACTGATGCCAAAACCCTAATTTTTAGAATTTTTGTCTGTTTGTCTGTGACTTTGTGCAATTATCACGCCATAACTACTGAAGGGATTTTGATGGGAGTTTCACTAGGAGATAGCTGAAATATCCGGACTGCCCATAGGCTATAAGCCATGGCGGTATGTGATGTGGAAACAAGGATCCAGAGAGGAAGATCTGCCTCCTGATCTCCTCCATCCTCCTCCTCTACGCAAACGTAGTTGTACAGCTAGTAATAATAATAAAACTATTGCACATAAAACAGAAAAACTAATACATGTAAAAGCGGCTGTACCGCAAGCTAAAGGCAATATTGCTATTGCTACAGCTTTGTTCTAGATAGGAGCAAGTTTAATGGACCGAACACGTGCGGCACGTTGGCCGGACGACGCTATATCGCAATGGACTTGCAACATGCTTGCAGTGGCTTAACCATTTCACCAGGAGAAATGACTTTATTTACGTCAGGTGAATGACCTGTGAGTCAAGAATTGCATTTTTTATGGATATGGATATGAAATGAAATTTATTAATTGTACGTTGGATACTTACATTCTAGATACAAATTCACTAGTCCCCACACTAGGATACCCTGTGTCGTGGGAGACTAGTTTCTTCCCGAGGTACATAGTAAAAAAATACGCAAATATCACAAGTACAATCGATTACACAGACAGAATTGTAAACTTGTACCGCGATGGTTATTAGCTGTAAGGGTGCAAATGATATTATGAATAAATAAACATAATTAAGTAGGTACACTAATATAATAATAATATAACTTAAAATAGATATCACATTCAATACTGTAGGTATATATGGAATATATATACCTACGATATTCATGAAAATAAAGAGACTGGATGCAAAAGTCTAGAGTGAGAGGAGGGCGACGTCCAACAGTGAACTTATGATGATGATGATGGAAATAAAGATAGAAGACAAATAATGTTTTGATATTTTCTTGCATATGCGCTATGCGAAACGAAAATCTAAATGATAAATTGAGATTTTTTTATCATGATCTGGATACGAATCACGATGGCTCGGTTGGAATAAAGCGTGCCACGGAATGGCGAGGTCCCGGGTTCGAATCCCGGTCGTGATAAAAAAAATTCTCCATTTATCATGAAGACAAATAATCTTTATTAACGTATACATATTTACTATAAGTTAACTATACTTGATACAAGGAGATATCCCAGATAACTTTTACGCAGCTAAATAAATCAAGAGAAATGCAAAGAAACATTTTTAGGTATATTCAAGAAAATAAAGAAAGTATTCATAAGGAATCCTAGAACTATTCATCACATAACCACTGTTATTTAAGTTTATAAACTACAAATATTCTAGAACATGATGAAAAAATTCTTGCCGTGGGCAGGACTTGAACCTGCGACCTTGTCATTCCGTGACACGCTCTTACCAACTGAGCCACCACAGGCCACGCCGAGCCCACCGAAAATCTTCATCGCTTTATACATACTTAAAGGGTATGTTATGCAATGTCTAACATTCGGTTAGAAACATGATTTATGATGATGCGCTCCTATTTTTACTCAGAATTTCTAATTTATTCACCGAGCATGGATAATGCGTAATTCAAATTCTGTACAAATATTCTTTTAAAATCATAACTATTCTTAACTAACACAAGTCACTTAAGTTAAATTTAGAGAATTCACATTAAATAGCATATCTTTAAGTTTCCAGATGGCTCAAACTAACATATATAAAACCCTTTGTGTCATGAGCATACACTTAAATTGAGAACAAATGTTGACTTATTCGAGCCTTAATCGGGCACTTTGTTTTACCATGTAAGCTAAGGTTTTTTCCCCTTTCGTTTTCCTTTACATGACTCGTTATGGGTATTTGACTAGTATATATTCAAGTACATTTACGAGTATCATCATTTTTTCCTGTCTTGTTTGGGTCGACCTTATGAAGACGTAAATTGGCTAACCACAGACATAGGAAAGGGCACATTGGGCAAAAGTTGAAATTGCTGATGTGACTATTTGATATAAAGTCACCCCAGTGGCTGGGCACAGCATTTCAGCTGATCACAGTCCTTTTACGCATATTATTTTAAGTTAGCTCTAAGTGTATAAATAAGGTCACCTTGTATGTGTAATAAATATATTTCATTTCATTTCATAAAACAAAAGAGAGAAAAAACGCTTAACTTTCTCAAATAAGAAATTGTTGAAAGTGAAAATATCTAAACGTTATCTGTGCCCAAAAATGTACAGCTTAAACGACATATGTTTCAAAAACACGGAAAAAACGTCGTTTTAGACATTATCTTCTTCTCAGTCGTTACACTCTTGGCAGAGTGGTCGTGGTCATCATTTCAGTCGCAGTGACCCGCCTCACAACACGTCGCCACTCGTCTCTGACGGCTGCCCTCCTGGCCTTCATACCGCCTGCCCCGGACGCAGTGCGGCGCCGGTTGCTGGGCGGATCGCTTGGCCATCTCAATATCTTTGGTTGTACTTCCATAACGACTTTCTTTCATTCTAGATATTAAAGTTGGGAAAATTTCACGAATTTTCGGATTGCTAAAGCGTCAAAAAAGTGTTCTGATTGCCTTGAAACCTATACAGATCGACGCAGAAAATAATCCAATCCAACCATATATTTAACACATTTTGGCCCAATGGCCTTTTAGCGTTTCTTCATTTCCACTGACGATATTTGTATATTGTAATTCTGTATGGTCGTTAGCTAACGATGGATTGATATTAAAATTGGTGTAATTTCTTCAACCAATGATCTTATTGAATTGTTTTGTGGATAAAATGAAAATTTCACAAAGGCTCTTTAATAATATTCAAGCATTTTAATAACATTCTAAAAAGTTAAATGTATTCTGAATAAATACAGTTCTAATCACTAATAATTAGTAATTACTCAGAGACTAACGACTTATTAATTGATTAACAACGACTTCAATATACTCGTAGATAAAGTACAAGACAGAAGACAAAAACACTACCGAATCGACTAGCCTAGGACTAGGAGTTCATCTGAGTACGTTAAGATTTATGGATATACCTAACCTACAAATCATTTTTTATTGTAAACCTACAAATTGTCCTACTGCTGGACAAAGGTCTCCCCGCTCCTCTTCTATTCATCCCTGTCCTGAGCTTCTTCCAGACACCCATCCCTGTATCTAACGACATCGTCTCTCCACCTACGCCGAGGTCTGCCCCGACGCCGGCAACCGTCCGATGGGACCCATTCTGTGACAGTCCGGGCCCATCGGTCCGGCTGCATGCGGCACACGTGGCCCGCCCAGTTCCATTTTAATGTAGCTGCTTTGCGGGCCACGTCTGCTACGCCAGTTATCGATCGCAGGGTTGTGTTACGGACACGAACCTACAAACCAATAACTAACATAATATTTTCCTTGTCAACAGTTCCACTCGGTGACAGAGAAGAGATCACACAACAATGATTGTGGGGAGAACAGCGTGACGATAGTCACTGACAAGAAGATGGAAGATGATTCGTCAGACTCTTCTAGTGGAGAGAATGTTGTCATTGAAGGTAAGATATTTTAGTTCAGTAAGGTATAATGGTGAAGGAAAACGTCGTGATCAAAACCGTAGAAAAAAACTCTAAGGATTTCCCAATATGTGATGGATCATACCCCAAGCTCCCTGCTCAATGCAAGGAAAGGTCTGTGCCGGAGTATAGTAGGAACATATATATAGACTGATGACGAATTTACAATGCCCAAATAAGCACTTAATTAAAGGTCTAATCTTAAGTTCAGATTCATCGAAATTTTTCATTAGAATTTTCATAAACTTTTAATAAGTAATCCATTGATTTTTCATAAACTTTTATGGAATACCACAGGGAAGATTAATGACACCGCATTTATACGTGTTCCTATTAATAAAATTGTCATTAAATGCTATGGTGTTTAACGATCTTGTATTAATATAAAATTGACGGAAACATGTTCTACATAATAACAGAGAGCTAAAAATAGCAGAAGGCGAATTTTATGCGAATTGTCCGAGTTATTTTTAGATATTTTTGTAATTATCCTTGAACGTGCTACTTTTATTCGGTTGTGGTTTATGTCTGTATCATTAAGAAGGTATGTCGTTTGAGTTTTTTTTAATACCTATGGCAATAAAGATTTTGAACTCAATTTTATTGCACAAGTGAAATGTTTGAAGTAAATTTAAAATTATTGAGTAATCGTTAATCAACTTCACACCAGAGATATTAATGGTTATAAATGAATCTGTAGATCCAAATGTTCACTACGTCTTCTCTAAACGCTCCCAAAATATTTTGCATCATCCATAATAAAGTTTGTCCAATAAACGAGCTTTAATTAAAAACAAAACCATTATGTAGTATGCAATCTATCTTCTATACATATAATAAGACTGTAAAAAAGTTGTGTCTGCACATTAGGTATTTTTTGAAAAGAATAATTGTAATGTGTTTTAGGATCGATACTGATGCCAAAAAACTATTTTTTAGAATTTTGTCTGTGACTTTGTGCAAGTATCACGCCATAACTACTGAAGGGATTTTGATGGGAGTTTCACTAGGAGATAGCTGAAATATCCGGACAGCTCATAGGCTATAAGCCATGGCGGTATGTGATTTGAAAACAAGGATCCAGAGAGGAATATCTGCCTCCTGATCTCCTCCATCCTCTCCATCTTTCTCCTCTACGCAAACGAAGTTGCGGGGTACAGCTAGTAATTAGTAATACACTTCACTAATTTCATTGTTGTTTTTAGTTTAAAGTTAATGTGTATTAGTTTATGTTCAGTTTTAGTTTATATTTTGCCTCGCTGCGTATCACGAGGATAATTCTTTACAAATTGCATAATATAACAATGAGTAGTGGGGATTTCAATATTCAAGCATCCATCAAACCATTACATACATAGGTACGTACGTAAAATCATTATTGTCTGACATCCGTTTTCCTTTTGCAGAAAAGCTACGTTCTCTGGGAATTCAAATTTTAAAATCCGGTTTCTTTACCTATACAAACATAAAATCACGCCTGTTTCTTATAGGGGTAGGCCACGATGGACTTCTGTCTGCTGCGATCGTGGCACATAATTCTCATTTCTTCCACATTCATCAGTCTCTTTCTCTCTCGGTTATTAGTAGGTATGCCTTGGCCCTATTTTAAAACATCGGCAAGCTGGTCCTCCTCGGTTTACCTAACCTTTTATACATTATTTTGCCTAAAAGACAAAATGATCTAATTTTTTAATTTTACCAAATAAATTAAATCTAAATTACGAAGCATGCTCAATTGAGCATTATATTATTTTATTATTATTATTTTATGTATCTCTCTAGGTTTCACGGGTTTAAGAAAACCCGGTCATTTGAAAGGCTTGCACGGAGACATAGGTCCAACGCGTAGAGGCCCCTTAGAGAACTTTAATTTGAAGGGATATGTGATGCATCTAGCGGGATTCGTCTCTGAGCGCATCTGAATGCACTCAATGTCAGACCCCGTCAGGTGCATAAACTATTACAGTGATTGGAAATTATAACTTAATTGGGGCTATTGGTTTGGGGTGTTGCTATTTTATTATTATTATTTTATTCGTACTTTAAGTAGGACATAGACATAAATTATTAGCTCATATTTGCCTAATGAATTAAAACTTTTAGTCTATACAAATAAGGAAAACAATGAAGAAAAAATGATTCAGAACTGCAACGTCACGAGGTCGATCGATTCGCCGCATTAATTCATTAAATTCCTTATAAGGAAAAGAAATCTCATATTGAGTAATTTCTTTGATAGTAGCGTGTTAAATGCATATAAAAGAACGCTCATTGAAAAATCTATGTACATGCAAAAAAACTGTATTTTATTGGTGCATAAAACTATTCAAAAAATTACTCATCTAATACAGTATATTAAGTTTTACTGTTAATCTAAAATATGATTATTTCACTTCATCATCATCGATCTCATAGTAACTTACCAGATGAGATGGAGGTCAAATAAAAATCAAGTAAGTACAGTGCGCGAGGCGTAAGCTCAGGTTTGCATTTGTGTGAGTGCACACAGATAGTGTAGAGTGATATTCGGCCTGAGGCGCGACGCGTCCAATACAAACGCAACAAAATACACCCTGCCGCGCACGCACCGCACTTCACCTCTTGTACCGCTATCACTCACACAAATGTAAACCTGAGCTTACGCCTCGCGCACTGTACCTACATACACAAATTGAGAACCTCCTCCTTTTAGAATTCGTTTAAGGCCTCGTATGCGCGTATTTTCAGTTTTTCGATGAAGGCTACGGCACTAACTACTAAAATTAGACGTCTGAAAAAAATATATAGCAATCTAGGGGTGTATATTTAGGGACTGATGAATACCGATACACGATTGGACAAACTTCGCTCGATAGAAAAAAATCGCGAACATACCCCTTCCATGTCATTTAAAATTAAAATTATGTCTAAACCGAAATAGTTATTCATACGAAATATATATCAAAATGTAGGGTACTATAATTACGAGAGCTTGTTTTAAAAAAATCGGAGTTTTATTGGCGTATTTTAATTTCCCTGCCAAATTTCATCCAAAATCAATATACAAATATGTAGTCACTGTGCCGTGCTCTTCACTCCGCCGCTGCGGGACATCTTCTGTCTCGCGCTCGAGTTTGACAGCTCGGCGCCCCTTAAATATTACTAACCAAACTCATTACAATTCATCGAAACAAAAACAGATTCTATAAAACATGCTTTTGATTGAACTACGAAAAATATTTGAGTTTCGCAGATACATAATAAACGATATATTGACTTGACTGTTCACATAAAGCCAAAAGGATTTAAGGAAGTATTTGAATTACTATATTTGTATGGCAGGAAGATGCTCCAAATGTATGTCAATGCCAATACATACAATGTCACACCAATAGTTAGCTGATGTCAAACAGTTACCTTCAATGTAACTATGTGTTTTTCCATTAGTCTTCTTAAGAGCCTTCATAGAGCCAACTAGCGCCGCCAATCTTAAAAAAATAATATCTTCCAATATATTAATTAGAACATGATGAAAAAATTCTTGCCGTGGGCAGGACTTGAACCTGCGACCTTGTCATTCCGTGACATTCCGTCTTCCAATATAATCAATTTGATTAAAAAAGCTATTTACAAAATGTTTATTACGATAAATTTTTAATATACAATACATGGCATAATTGCGACAAGCTAAGTTGTAGTTCACAAATGTGCCAAAAACGGCCGTTTTTCGCAATTATGCGAACTACAACTTACCGACATTGAATCACGTTATAAATAAGCATTTAAAAATAGTATTTATCGTAATAAACATTTTGTAAATAGCTTTTTTAAATAAAATTGATTATATTGGAAGATATTATTTTTTAAGATTGGCGGCGCTAGTTGGCTCTATGAAGGCCCTTAATACTTAAAATACTGTTAAAAGAATAATGTAAAGCATGCGTAGCATTGACCCAAAGAGGATGAAATGCAGTAAAATCCATTTTAGGTAAGATCAACTTTTGATACTGTCGTAGGTAGTCTGCTTTACGAGTTGGGTGCTTTTAAAATGACAATGCCAGATTCTGTCCCACCATCAACCGCAAGTTGTACAAGATAACGAATAAATGTAAAAATATCTCCGTTTTTTATTAATATTATTGGTTTAAAATAAAGTTTTGTACAAGTTGCGATTCGAAAAAAACAGCTTAATTAAGAATATCGAAGCGATTTATTCATTGTTTTTGTTATTCTTCTATAGGAGTTGCGAGAGTAGTAGAAAATGATACTGATTATGATTATGCAATATGAAACCTGTAATAAGTCCCCAACAAAATGATAGGTACAGCTTAAATGGTCACGTAGTTTTGTAGGTGGGACAAAGCTCCATTGAAATGTGGCAATGTCTTTTTATTATTTACAAAAATCTTTCTTATGCAACTGAGCATATCACCAAAATGTTTGTCCTCCAACGATCATTATGGAAGGAAACTACAGAAGTGAAACATAAAAATGAGATCGAATATTTTTTTATTAGATATGAAAAAAAGATTTTTTTGCTGTATTGATTTAGGGATATTTGTGCACATAGTGACAATGTAAATCCCATCGTACCTATTCTAAAGTAACTTATCTACTTCAATTTTATATAAAAAAAAACGAGAACAACATTTTAACTGGGCCTGAAGTTGGCTCTGCTAAAATGATAAATATATATTAACCAATGTGAATGTCGAAATATGTTTCAATAATTAGAAATTGACCGTCGCCTTAGAGAGACGGGTTATGACTCTCGCTCCGGGTCCTACCTGGTGCAAAGGTTGGCCATAGCTACACAGCGCGGCAACGCCGCGAGCGTTATGGGCACCTTTGCACCGGGTACGACATCATCATCATCATCATCAGTCTACCTATTTATATTGCCCCACTGCTCGGGCACAGACCTTCCCTTACATCGAGGGAGCTTCCCTTACATCGAGGGTACGACAAGGGGCGGGTTATTTAATTAATTTAGTTAAGTGTTTATTTTAATCAAGCACGTAAATAAAACAAAAGTAATTATTATATATAAACGGATATCACTCACTTATATTGTTAAAGTCGGCAATTAGACCGACAGTGCGCGAAGAAACGTCACCGGCGACGCGGGCGTGGCGCGCTCACCTTGAAAAAGACCGTCGAAATCGGTCGAAACTGTCGGTCTAATTGCCGACTTTAACAATATAAGTGAGTGATATCCGTTTATATATAATAATTTGTAGTAATGGCTCACTATAGTTTTAATTCTAAAAAACAAAAGTAATACACTTTTTAGCATTAGTAACAAAGTACGAACATCTCTTGGTTTACGTCACAACCATGTTAAAATAAACGCTAAGTAAAGACATGTAATCATGCAATACCCAAAAATTTTGATGATCTAATGCTCAATCACGTCGTGTCTTCTAGATAAGATGAATCATTTTCACATCTAACATTACTTTCCAACACAAGTGTTTAACCATTATATTGCTTCCTTTAAATTACTCATTTGATTGCACTTTATCTTCCCAGACATTGTCAAATCACAGACAAATATTACGCACGACATTTATGATTACATTAATATGAACAATCGTCGGTGAGATCAATATTTACTTTAAGCATTTTGAATTCCGGTGTAGTGATAAATTGTTACTCAAATATTTATTTAATTTCAACTGATAATTTGGCGTGAATAGTCAGACATAGTCTAGCACGCATTAAGGATCTTAAAAAAGGTATTCTAACATAATTAGTTGTATTTCAAAATATTGGTAACCAACCATATCATTACAACCAATACCAAGCAAACCTCCATATTTTTTTCGCAAACAAGTATGATATGTTTTTCATAATTATTATAAAATATGTCTTGTTACCATTTATTCGATTAATAAATGATATAAGTACATGGTGATTGGAAATTCGATACATTCCTTGAAAGGGGTGATACTAGAGGTTGTTTGCAACAAATTATGCCCTATTAACGAGGGGCTTAAATGTTTATTAGGATGAATACTATTTTTCAATATACAATCCATGGCATAATTGCAACAAGCTAAGTTGTAGTTCACAAATGTGCCAAAAACGGCCGTTTTTCGCAATTATGCGAACTACAACTTACCGAAATTGAATCACGTTATAAATAAGCATTTAAAAAATTGTATTTATCGTAATAAACATTTTGTAAATAGCTTTTTTAATCAAATTGATTATATTGGAAGATGTTTTTTTTTTAAGATTGGCGGCGCTAGTTGGCTCATGGAAGGCTCTTACAATCCCTCATGTCATGTGAATGTGGGTTGGATAAACGTCTAGTCATATTCGTATTCATGACATCACAAGGCACGTCATTCAGATGGGGGCCGGTCATGATTCACGTGTTTTACGAAAACGTTAACATAGGTTCCGTTATCTTAACCGTCATGAAAGCGTGAGTAACATAAAATGTATGTTCAATATTGCGTATGATAAAGAAATCGTATGTAGTCATTAACTGTGAACATAAGAAGAGCATTTACATAAATACTTCATTTATCTTTGTGTACAGCTAGATTATGTAGTTTTTGTAATGTTGCATGATTTGTAAATGAAGATTTGTCAGTCGATAATAAACTAGAGGTAACTGTCGATATCATTATGCATTGAAGACCTTGAGTTTTAATGTCAGTTACAAAGTAATCTAATGATCTATGATGGATAACTATTAATTTTGCCACGTGACCCATTGATTGATATATTATTTCACAACATTAGTGCAAGTAATCTTGAATCAGAAATACTACGGTCACGTTATTGATCTCCTATAAACAACTAGATACACAAAGGTCTTACTAAAACAATTTAAAAAACGTCCAAATAAGGGTCCATTATTAACGTCCAAATAATGTCCAATAAAGCAAATGACCATTCATCCGTTTGGACCGTAGACAGATTATCCTATAGACGGAGTCCCCGCGTAACCACATTTACCCTTTCTTTCTGGCAGCCAGGTGTTGCCTAGGAAAAACTATTACCAAACATTAAGGGTATTTTTCACAATAAAATTATAAATTATAGATATGAATATGCATAAAAATGCTTTGGATATGTTTTTGGTAAAACTATATTTAGGCATATAATATAATATATGTAATTTTCGAAAAAGTCGTATTTTGAAAGTGTGATTTGTTCATTTCCGCCAATTAGTGTATCTGACAGCGACAGCAAACCCATTGCTATTTTTATAATTCATTGCTCGGATGCTGTAACAAAATTTTTAATGAAAGTCAATTTAATAAGTACGGTGGAACACAGAGAAAGATGTACAGGAGAGTTTTTAAGGTTGAGATTATCTCAAAAACTACTTGACCTATTGCAATAATTCTTTCACTGTTGGATAGATAAAAGTTAAAACTGTGTACTGTAAAAGAATTATTAAATTCGGTCCAGTAGTTCTGGAGCAAATCTCAACCTTATTGAGGCCCCCTGTATACTTATCTCTGTCTTCGACTGTACGTCCACGCGTTTCAGAGCAAAAGGTCTTATACATACAGATATACATACAGACAGACGAACGGACAGACGAACGGACAGACAGACGGACAACAAAGTGTCCCTTCCTATAAGGGTTCCTTTGTTTCCTATTGAGGTATGGAATCATGACAATCGAGTGAATCAATCCTTTTGCATAAAGTAAATGATCTAGTATCTAATGAATTAGACTAGGTATTTAAAATTAGGACTAGCTAAATACTACTGTAATTCCCATACATATATTGTGGAACAAAATATTTTTTGGGGAATTTTTTACCAACACTGTTGACAACACTGAATTTTATGTCATACATTTTACAAAATACTTTTCGATGTTATTTTGATATTTAGGCACTGTTTTCAAGCAAAATTACAACGCGTTGCAACGTGTTGATTATGTATAAACTATGTACCGTACGTTTTAAAACATAGAAAGTTAAGGAATGGAAAATACTGACCTATGAAACGAAATATTTGGATCCTTGCGTTCTCATCTATTTTTACACTCCTGTACACAACAAACCCCCTCAGCAATGATGATATAATAACGACAATATGTTTCGATCTAATATATTACTACAAACACGAGATCCAACACATAAAATGCTGCTAAAACAATAATTTATCATAATTTACAACAACGTAAAAACAATCTGTCATTTTGGTGCCGGTGACAGTTAGTTTTAATAACGTAAAACTGGCTACGCCGATAAGGACAGAAGATATATGAATCTTTCTCTCTCACGCTTACGATATCCATATTATGTTGTTCTTGTCACTCGAGAGCGAGACAGAAACCACACTCCATCAATAGGCTTCTCTATCTACGGTTTGGACCTTCTTTGCGCTCGGACATTTTTAGAAGGCAGACTGTGTATCTAGTTGTTCATATGTATATGTTGTTTTGTTGGGATCAATGACGTGACCGTAGTATTTCTGATTCAAGATTACTTGCACTAATATTTTGAAATAATATATTGTTATAATTTCACTTACTGAATTGTACACATCTCAAAATAATAAAATCATCATAAGTCTTATGTCTAATTGATAACAATATATCAAGATTCCTTGAAAAGCGCGCCAAACGCCATTAAGTACTTTTTTGTGAAAATTCTAATTAAATAGTTACCGTGGTTTTTTGTGAGTGTCCGCTAACGTTTCTATTAATTGGAGTGCTCGAAAGAAGTCGTGTTGAGTTATTTCGTTTAGGGATTTGGGAGGATAGCGTAGGTTTAGGTTAGGATATCTTCGTATATATGTATTATAAGAATTCAGATATTCTATTCGCATCAGACCAGGCTGTATGCTCTAGTTGGCCTTGCCTTTCCCTTTGGGAAGCATTTTATTAAAAAAAACGCTACTTTGTAACTTAACCCTACTTATGATTGTAGGTTAGGGATACCTAAATAAAACAACTTATAGTCTTCCACAATTATCTTCTCAACCACAGTATGCTACGTCAATGATTAGAATAGAATATGTTATTTAAAATGTTGAACTTACAATACAAATATAAAAACCATACAAATATTGATTTAACATAATAACACTTGCTGTATAATATTGGAGGTTACAAAGCTCATATTTCATCTCGTGCCTATACATAATAGGAGTTACTAGTCTAGTAACTACCTTGACACTAATTTATATACGACTGTCCAAAAACACTTCGCGCGTTGTTTTAAAAAATAACAAATTAATCACACTAGATCATTACGTTTTATGCTTTTAAATAGTTTAGAAAAATATTGTGTATTAATTATGCAAAAAAACTTATTAAATTCTCCTTTGATAAGTTAAAACTTAAATAGGTAGACACGTTTTTTGTTGGTACTGTATAATTTCCAAATGTAACAAAAAAAGAACTTGATTTTTCTCTTAGTTTGTGGATTGAAAAAGATTGAAAAGCTGTAAATTAAAATATCCATTCAAGAACGTGCTGATTAATTCAACGACATTACAAAACGATTTTGGCGGAAATCGAAACTAGAACGGAGTTACAAGAATATACAAAACAAAAACAGATCGATATTGAGGAAATACATTTGGGCCAAAAAAACACGTCATTTCATACAATATAAAAACGTTTTTAAACGATTTGCCACAGTTTCTATTTTTCGCGCCAAACAATTTCTGAACGCTACGTTAGCTGAGAGTTTTTGTATTTGGAACTCGATCAGTGCAACGGTTTTAGTTCCATGCAAAAAGACTATTAAATAGAGGGCCGATAGGCTGTTACTCAATATAAGTTTTTTCGAATCTCACACGGTACGATACCGCATCGATATTGGTATTCAAAAGATACTGCAAACTAACAACAAAAAATATAGTTTTTCTAATATTTATATTAGAAAAACTATATTTTTTGTTAAACGAAAAAACCTCCGACCATCATCACGTCAGAGTATAGAAGCAGAAAATATATATAGGAGGCAATGATAATATGATCTTATTCAAACACTTATTCCTTTACTTGTGCTATAAGACCTAGCTTCATGATTCTAGGTCAAAGGGCAGTACCCTATAGGTTTTGGTTTTCTTGAATTTTCATACAAATATGCGAGAAAATGCGACATAAACAGCGATATCTTTTGATTGCGTTTTATTTCATTTCATTTATTCGCAATAAATTAAATAGGTTACAAGTTGATGGTAAATATTACAGCTAGAATAAGTTCCATACAATTTTACCCATCGGGTGTAGCGAGAGGAAAATACATAAAAATATTTCATTAAGTACGTAAAACAATTATAAAAAAATATTAATAACAATTCAACTACCATAATTAAAATATCGTTCTAAAAACATATTATTCCACGCATCATAATAAAATATACAATAAATTAGGCAATAGCGTTGACGTAGAAGGTTGATTTTTCACGGCTGCACGAGGTTACAGACCTGAGTATTTGGTATTTTAACATGATATGTCCACGTGTTTCTGAGATCTGAGAAAAAGGTCTTAACAGACGGACAGCCGGCCAACAAAATGATCCTATAAGGGTTCCTTTTTTCCTCTTCAGGTTCTGAATCCTAAAAGTTCGAAATACTTAATGGAAGTTTGTGTTTATAAATTACTCAGTGCAAACCGCATCAAAATGTGTCTAACAGTTCACTTATGACTATATTCAAACATTTATGAACTAATAGGTTTTTATTAATATTAATTAGATAAAACGGGAATTACCGTGTTAAACATTTATCATTGATGTCTCGATATTTCGACAGCATTACAGCCATCATGGTCACGAGTAGGCATTTAAAAAGTGATAATAGGTTTTTTTAAATTTTCTATTTACATGAATACTCTAAATAACTTGACATTGGCGAAATTATCTCTTGAATAAGAGTAGAGGCTCTACGAGTAGAAGCCATTCAAATAAAAATAGAATAGAATAGAACTAATAGATATAAGTACTTTACTAACTTAAACATAACAGTTGTCGGTAACCTGACCCAAAAATCAATAATTTACCTAACTGTTTTAATAAAAACATATCGATAAAAAAGTCATTACTATCGCTTAATTGACTCAAACTCAATACATATGTAGGCTATGTATAAAGTGTGAATATTCCGTCGTAGAATCGACAACCAATGGCGTAGACGAGTTCTCGAGTGGAGGTCGTGCTTCCCGACCAGATGGAGGGATGACAAGGTTGGCAGATTGGATGCGAAAGATCGAAAATTATGATGAGTTGTTTGCTTTGAAAGAAGCCTATCTCTAGAAGTGGACGGTACAGGCTGATGATGATTATTAATATCTGTCAATCAACAGCAAGTTTCATTTCAAAACGAAGAATAATTTCAAAACATTTAATATCTTTAAATCAAAATTAAAAAATTACATTATTACTAACTTCCCACTAATCTCAAGCTACTCAAAATTACTAAACTATTTAATGACCATACATATGTTATGTTCCCTACTAAAACATATATTAATTTACCTACCTACTTATTTTAATCAACACTAATATCCACAAAAAAGAATCCCACACACTAACTTTTTTTTTGTAAACCTATAAATTTTCCCACTGCTTGGAAAAGGTCTCCCCCCTCCTCTTCCATCCATCCCTGTCCTCTTCCAGACACCCATCCCTGTATCTAACGATATCGTCTCTCCACCTACAAACAATACATTAAATGACATTGCCACATTTCAATGGAGCTTTGCCCCACCTACAAAACTACGTGACCATTTGAACTGTACCTATCATTTTGTTAGGGACTTATTAAAGGTTTCATATTGCATAATCATAATCAGTATCATTTTCTCTCGCAACTCCTTTAGAAGAATAACAAAAATAATGAATAATTCGCTTCGGTTTATTACTATTATCTGAATTCTTAATTAACCTGTTTTTTCGACTCGCAACTTGTACATAACTTTAATTTGAACCAATAATTTTAATAAAAAACGGAGATACTTTTACATTTATTCGTTATCTTGTACAACTTGCGGTTGACGGTGGGGCAGAATCTGGCATTGTCTTTTAATCAGAAATAAGGTCTCAGGTCCGTAAAACGTATGTTTTTTATTGAGAAATAAATATCTTTAAACACAATATGAATGTATAACGCATCACCATAGATCGTAACGTAACAACACATAATATAACTGCGGATTTTGCGCAACAACTATTGCTAACTGTGTCAGATGAAAGAGAAAGGTATAAGGTTGTATCAACTGCATCTAAGACTGGCATAATATACATAGGATGCTGTTTTGTTTATGTACAGTCGAAGACAGAGATAAATATACAGGGGGCATCAACAAGGTTGAGATTTTCTCAAAAACCACTGGACCGAATTTAGTAATTGTTTTACAGTTACATAGTTTTAACTTTTATCTATCAAATAATGAAAGAATTTTTGCAATTTGTCAAGTAGTTTTTGAGACAATCTCAACCTTAAAAGCTCTCCTGTACACCTTTCTCTGTGTTCCACCGTACATCAACCTTATGTGTAACATATTACGGGTCATTGAAAAAATACTAATTTATAGATTGTATCAGTATTAACAATATCAAAGAACTAAATAATTTTATAACAAGAAAATCATGATAATGAAGAAATAGACATGCAAGACGTAAAAAAGCGGAATATAAGGGCAACTATGTAATATTACAGGAATAATGATACGAACTGATAATAATGACGTTATAATTGAACAATTATATACCATAAAAAAAATTATATACCATAACTATAGCAATTAAACGACATTGAGACAGGACATCGTAGCCATCTTAAATCAAAGTATTAATTCCCTATGTTATGTACGCACTTAATACCAACTGGTGTACTTACACTTGAAACGATAAAGGTACTTACCTATTAAATAAAATACACTTGTGTAAATGCAATAAATAATTACATAAGTATTACAAAGATAATAAATGCGTTTGTGACTCGAGTACAATGCGATTCAAGTACACTTAACTTATTTAAACAGATAAGTGAAGGCTTAGATTTGAGCAATGTCAATTTATCTGATATCATCAGCATGACTGTATAATTTATATTCAACGTTATTTATTTATACTTAAGTCATAAAATTGGCTACAAAGTATACGTCGGCATTCCGTGGCACGCTCTATTCCAACAGAGCCATCGTGATATCGTACCCATGTCGTCGAATTTTGTCTCCATATTCGTCTTATGGAGCTCGGTGGCTGAGTCGTTGGGTCAATGGACTTGCAATATGGAGGTCCCGGGTTCGATTCCCAGCCAGGGCAGCCATGTACCAATGAATTATCCTCGGTTTTTTCGACGGAAAAACTTACGTACATTTACCGAGTGCTCTCAAAACGGTGAAGGAAAACATCGTGATGAAACCTGCATGTCGTAGAAGAAGAAAAAAATCTAAGGCATGTGAAATCCGCCAACCCGCACTGGGCCCGCGTGGTGGATCATGGCCCGAGCTCCCTCGATGTAAGGGAAGGTCTGTGCCCGAGCAGTGGGACAATATAAATAGACTGATGATGATGATGATGTTGATTCGTCTTATGGACGGTAGCGACACCTATCCAGTAATTGTGCAATTACTCCCTGGTTCGAATCCCGGTCGTGATTAAATTTTTTCCCCATTTATCATTTCGCATAGCGCATATGCAAGAAAATATGAAACATACTATGTTCTTATCAAAGCAACATATGGAAATTCATGATCTCTATCTATCTTAGTTAGCCTACCGATTCTCCGATCTTATGTCCACGTGTTTAGTGTTATTCTAAATATATTCTCTCTATTATTTCAGATAAAACTCTGGCGATTGTGGACGCCCCAGCATTAGTACCGGAGCCTCCAGTGGAAGGTCATTCAGCTCAATGTTCCTGTCCAAACTGTGATGAAATGCTGTCCAGATTCTCAGAGTGCAGTATATGCTTGGAGCCTCTACAGGTTAGCAAATAGTTTAGAATGAAAAAGCAATGTTGCCTGTAGCAGATAAAGATTTCTAGTTTGTAGCTGCAGTTGTGAATATCTACTTAACAAAGTGATCGCCCTTATTAGACTCTAAGTAATGTCGTTGGACTAACTCTTAGCTATATAAGTGTAAATTTATAGAAATTTAGGTCAAAATCAAATTACTTATTAGTCTTATTGTATTTAGGCTAGATCGTAATGTGAATAAAATGTCATAATATGGCACTTTATTTAAAAAAAAAAAATCTCAGTTAATCTTTTATTTCGGTATATAAATCTAAGGCTCCGTTTTCATACCATATGTTTGATTGGGAACTTGCCTGGTACATATTTTAGTTCACTTTTTTGTTAGACATTCTGCCATAGCTGCCAAGTCTAATCGTAAACCTAAAAGTAATTTGACAACTGCTTAACGTGCTTTCCGAGGCACGGAGGGGCTCAGAAGAAAGTGTCACTAGCGGTCACCCATCCAGGTCCTGACCTTTTTTTTTTTTCGAGGGGAAAATCCTCATGGATACCTCTTTGCCACGGGGAGGCGAAGAGGTTATGTCGGACTCTTACCGACTAAAACCCCTCGGTGTTCCGTCTCGCCGCCTTACGACGGAGTCACGGGGAGACTTGCGTATTACTTCCGCGACTCCGCCAGCGGGTGTCCGGGGGACCCTTCTCGTGGGACTTTGACTCCCATCCTGTTGTGGCATGCTGGAACACAGACACGCCGACCAACTCGAGGACCTGTTGCCGGGCGTTGGACTACCCCGTGTCCACTCGCCCGGAAGCCCTCATTACGGGGGGAGGTTTCGGGCATACGCCAGCCTCCTCCGCCCGACTCTCCTGCGGCGGATTCTATCGGACAAGGGGTCGACCTCCCTTGCCCTCTCCGCCGCCTCCTTCTGCGAAATTACCTGTTCGCAGAAGGTTACCATCGCATCCCATGACCTGTCGCTGTCCACCATAGTGTTTACTACGGACGACAACGACGGGACGGCTCCCACTGCCGCGACAATCCAGGTCCTGACCTCGCCCGACGTTGCTTAACTTGTACGATCGTTTTCAACGTGTACTCGCAACTGGACTACGAGCCCCTTGTAATAAACATACTGCAGCGAAGGAATACGCTGAAATCATACTAGAATTACTAGTTGTATCCTCCTAAAACACCAGTGTAGCAGAAAACGCTAGGAGCTCTAACTAATGCAAGACGCAGGTGCTCACAAGAGAAGGCCGGGAATTATTATCCAAGTTCGCAAGATGGGTGTTGTGTTAAAGCTTCGGGGCGCGGACTTGCTACGTCGAAGAAAAATAACTCTCAACTGAATTAAAATGCAAGTGCTTTGCGGGACTTAATAATCTGCTTTGAAAATCTTGAGAAATTAAAAGGAAGTTCTAGTTTTTAAGAACAAAGGAACATGGTACAATAGCTTTAAAATAAAATTACACAAAAGACCGTATCAATAATTAATATTTCTACTTTTTAAGTTACAAAATCGGATATTCTGTTGCATCTTGTACCTATGCTTAATCTTTCTGTAAAGTACACATGTATGTGCATTGCAATCTCACATGCGTTTTCTTTTAAATAATAATAAGTAGGTTGACAAAATATCAATTAGGTAACGACTAAAATATCTGAATAAAAGAATAATTAACTGTGAAAATGGAATTGAAATGAGATGAAAAATGACTTTTCTAAACGAGAAATTATTAAACAAAGGCGACAATAATTACATATTAATATCACAATAAAAACCGCTTGGCTAATAAGTAATGAACACACCATATATACGTAACTTGTGTTAGTTGAAATATCCAAAAAAACAGATTCTTTGTCATATTTTATGCGAGTTGAGAAAATTGCCAAAGATTATGTTTTTTTCAAATTCAAATATATTTATTTATAGAAACGGGTTTACAGTGAATAGATCTTGGTAATGTTATAGGTTTCTCCAAAGATTATGTTCGAGGTTACATGAAAATTATATTATCAATAAATTTATTTGTTTATTTCAAAAAGGTACAATATAAAATAAAAAAGAACCATTCTATATTTAAAAAAACCTAATCTAAACTATTTAAAAAAAATTAGTTGCAGGAAGAGTACCCAAGACACTGGCAGCGTTACCTCGCTGGATCGCGATGCTAATCCGTTGCGCGAGGTAGCTGCCAGCTCTTGGGTCACCAGTGGCATCCACTACTCGTTTGCTAAGCTTTTTATACAGCGACCAAGCGCCGGGACCCCACGGGCCGAGGGTCTCGACACCAAAAGCAACAAAGTTGTAAAGGGTGTCGAGACCCCTGTATCAATAAATTAATAAATCTCTTCAAAATTCGTCTCACAGAGGCCGTAAGCAATCTCCATACGATGCAAGTTAGTGCAAACTTATTATGTCACTTCTCTTGTACCTGAAGCCGAACTAATGGGTGTTCGCGCTAGTTCGTTAAGTTTAACGAGATTATGCGCTACAAGCGCGCTACACTAGATAGTATGTGACGTCATTATACTGGTACAATAATTATACGACACATTCGCAATTAGCTGATTTTGTGTTGATTAATTTAGCGCTGAATTGTATTAGCCGATTTTCAGAGCTATGTTTGTATTTATATTAGAGGTTCGTGGTGCCGCCGCCTAAGTAAGGGTCCGGGCCCACGGACGCACGGCGCCCGAGTTTCTCGAGGCTCAGACGGGGAGGAGGAAGGTGATGGACGAATGGATTATACATTGTGGGCTAGTACAGCCCACAATGGGGACTGCTCGGGCGCCAGTCGGGTCGCGGATGTATCACAGTTTCCCGTGGCTCGGCAAGAATGGCACGAGGTGGTACACCCCAGGACGTTTAGTCGGTATGCTGCCCCTTCAGGGCGGTGAGCCCGACATAACCAACACGCTCCCCCGGGCGTGGTGACACATGATCTAGCATGTTTTACCTGGGTAAAAAAGGGGTTCGTGGTCCAGTTGCGAGTAAACGTTGGAAACGATCTGTAACTGGATGGGTGACCGCTTCTGACATTGTCACCTGAGCCTCTCCGTGCCTCGTTAAGCACGTTAAGCAGTTGGTCCCAGATGCTTTCGTATAGAAGCACTCTAGGGCCCGTATTAATAAATCACTCTCAGCTCAAAAGCCAATCTTGAGAACGACCCCAAGATGGCGTTCCTATTAATAAACGTAACTAAGGTGCGCGTTTTGGAATCGGGTATCACGTGAGTAACGCCGTATTAATAAACAAAACTCAGTTCAAACTGTCAAACTCGCACTTGAGAACGTATTTGCTGATTGCAGGCGAACCGCGACGTTTACTTGAGTTCTTCCACTCGAGAAAGACATTACGTGATACGCCCTCAATATTTTTTTTTAATAAATGACATAGTTGAGATGATGATCACGTGTTGAGAATGTATCAGCTGAATTCGCTCTTGAGGGTTTGAGTTCAGACTTTTAATACAGGCCTAGGTCATGTCAGAGAGTGCTGAACAACTCTGACAATAGGTTTGGTCAATAAACCACACGAGAAGTTTTTTTTTTTTTTTTTTTTAGTTTATTTACTCAACAATAATTTTACACATTTTACATAGTTCTAAGCTTCGCCAAATTGCATAACAATTTGTTGGCGAACATTTGCACTCACTTAACACGTGTACATATGTCGCAGTCAGACGGGGCCGGCTAGACACTTCATAAAGCGCCGAACCACACCATCTAACTACGACATTGTACATTTTGGAAAACAAAATTTTTGTTTTCTTGTTGAGATATTAGATACAATTATTAGTTACTACATTAAAACATATATATAAGTATTACAAATTCAAGTACAGTTTGTCGTCGAATGCATCTAACAGCAGTTTTTTAACTTTATTTTTAAACATAATTTTGGTCATACATTCTTCTTCAAACGTTATTGCATTAAACATGCGTGGTGTTAAATACATTCGTGTTCGCTTGCCATAATAATTACATGCGTTCGGTTCTTCATATTTATTTCTGACAGCTTCTCTAAACCTGCAATTTTTAGCTCTCGGTATCCTAAACTCTGTGTTTTTGTATTGTTCAACTGTTAACATAAAACTAACTTTTTCGTGAACTGGCAAAATGTTACATATTTTAAACAACTTCTTATAATCTCCATTGCAATTGTTTTTAGTATTTTTATCTACAAGAATCTTCAAGAACCTTGTTTGCAGGTTTAGTACTCTGTCTAGGTATGTCCTAAACGTGCGCCCGTAGGAGCCCAGGCCATAGCTCAAAACTGCATCTGCTAGGGCATGATATATTGTATACAAAGTTGCTCGATTGGTTACATATTTAAGTTGTTTGAATTTACACATAATTGATCTAAGTTTATTACAAACATTGTCTATATGAAGTTTCCAGCTAAAATTGCGGTCTATTGTTAATCCTAGGTATTTATATTGTTCTACAAATTCTATGTATTGGCAGTTTACACACATTTCTTTATTTTTATGCAAGCATTCATATGAATGACCAATAATTTTAATATTTCTATTAGTAGTGTTATATAAAAGTAAAATTCCAGTTCATTGAAGCTATTACTTTAACCCAAGAAGTGGTATCTACGCTACGCTACATGCAATATTAAATTATACCGGGGAAATAATTATGCGACGCAGGTACCTTATTTGCAATTTGCTGCTATAACGTTCAGGTAATTAACTGATTTTATACGATTTCATTAGATCTATATTCGTATACCTACGTATCGCAAGTATATTTTAGACGTGATGTAACAGAAAGGGTATTTATATATAGTATGCCGAAGGGACGGTGTTCATTATTTGTAATTAAACAACTTTTGATGTAGGTACAGTCGAAGACAGAGATAAGTATACAGGGGGCCTCAATAAGGTTGAGATTTTCTCAAAAACTATCGGACCGAATTTAATAATTATATTACAGTTACATAGTTTTAATTTTTATCTATCAAACAGTGAAAGAACTTTTGCAATAGGTGAAGTAGTTTTTGAGAAAATCAAACCTTAAAAACTCTCCTGTACACCTTTCTCTGTGTTCCACCGTACCATTAATCGAATGAAAAATAGAAATTTTTATGTCTCATACAAAATAGTACAAAATGTATGAAAAGTCAAGAAATCGAAAACAAAAAGTTGTTCAGTGAGCGATACAGAACACCATCATCCTTCTTTCATTATTACCTATACCTCAGCCCAAATCAAGTGTCTTATTTTGTAAACAAAAACTACCCTACCTTACATTTGAAACTGTTATGTGACTATTGCACAGTTATTTTCACATTATGAGATCGGATCACTTTATTTTCACAATGATGAACAGGTTCAATCAATCAGTTTCTTCAGTGTTACATCACTACAGGTAATTAGACGATCATATTTGTTTACAAAAGACACTTGATTTGTGCTGCGGTATACATCTTCGAGTTGTCCAGCATCGGATCTCTACATGTCATTCGAACTCTCAATAAGATCTCGTTTTTGGTCCTCTTGAAAATGGCGGGAAACGACGGTTGCGAAATTATTTGCTAATTTTCCTTTTAATGTCTACAGTGGTTATTTTGAGTTTAATATCACGTTAAATTAATCAGAAAATGTTCGTGAGTATAGTGAATTTGTTCGATAATTTGAGCAAGATCTGGGGTTTCCAGCTTTTATCAAGAGTTCGGGAGTGAACGTGACTGTCGAGCTGCTTCGTCCAGAGTGATGACGCTACGGCGTCTCCTCTGGATGAAGATATGAAGACGCGGCTACCCAGGGTGAAGACGCTGCTGCGACTCTTCTGGAGGAAGACTATTGAATATGTTGAATTTTCTGTAACATGACATTGGCAAATGACGAACTGTCGAGTCCATTAATAAAATAAATAAAGATCTCGTTTTGTATTACTGAAGACAATCTCCAAAATATTACTTTGAATCCAAAAGGTTATATTTGCTACTCACGTAAGCAGGATAGTGTACGTGACTCTATGTCGGAAGATTGATACTTCGTCGAGGTCGTTAGACTCGTTAGTGACGCGTACGTAACCTTATTTACAGAACGCACAACATATACGTCTTTGTGCATTTTGTTGACTTAATTTAAAACATTAATTTACATTTTTGGGGCAGTTTCCAATATTATTTGTTGTTAATTCGATTTCTAGTTATTTTCCGTTTAAATTCCCACTTTTGAGTTCATGAAAAGCTGGTGAAATAATATCCGCTTACGCGGTGATCGTGGTTCAGACCTCTCATAGGCCTTTGACTGGGTTAACAACGGGACTAAATGAAAATATGGCACTAGAAGTAGGTTAATTTTTGACCGTATCCGTAATACCGTAAAAAAATTATCTCACTTTCAAATTAGACATTGGACGTGGTAAGAATCTGGATTCAGGATAGCTAGCGCCATATTTTCTCCTGATCGCCTTGTTAACCCTGTCAAAGGCCTATGAGGGGTCTGAACCACACTAAATGAAATTCGACAGCCGTAAGAGCAAGCTCAGATTCATCTTCTGCCTTGGACGAATTAACCAATGGTTCGATAACCAATTTGAAATACTTGGAAATGTAAGAAAGTAGGCACAATGGTGCCGTTGTAGTTTCCCGCGCAGACATTAGCGTTATGATCGGTTAGACATCCGTCACTACCTATCCCCCCAATATTGGTTGACTCGGTTCTCATACGTTCTTCGATCATTTAGCGTCCTTTGGTTAATTCGTCTAAGACTTCCGCTCATCTCTGTATATACGGTTGATGACCAGTCATCCAAGAACTCTTACTTCTATGCCTACTAATATCATATATCCATCTCTCTCCATCATCTCGTTTCCTAATGTTTCCTTCTCTCTTCCCCAGTGCTGCGGCCCCTGCGTGTGTCCCTGGTGTGGTGGAGTATGGTGCGGCCGGTGTTCGCGCCGCATGTCCCGGTGTGCCTGGTGTCGGGGGTCCCTCAGGGCTCCAGCGGCAGTCTGCCTCGCGCTACAGCGGCTTGTCAATGATCTCATGCTGCCGTGTCGAAACTATAGGTAAGTTATCTATACAATATATCAATTTCGAGATTCTCTTGTAAATCGCAGCCTGTGTCAAAAGGGCTGTAGTCGAGGGATAATTTATTAGTGATTTCATTGTTTTAGATCATTACTGTTTTCATGCTTTAGTGTTTCTATTTGTTTTATGTGCTGTTCTGATACATTACCTACATCTACTGATGCTATAAGTAACTAATATGGTAGACAGAGATTATGGACTTCCACCTACTGCGATGTTGACATAACACCTTCGTTTATTATCTTTGAAGTTCTCAATACCTATCCGTCCTCAGCTTTTTATAGAAAACCAACAGTGTCACAGTCATTTGTTATTTTCCCCATCAAATCCTTCAATATCGTGAACTAATCCCATTACTTCAATTGCTCGGCCACAATTTTATGGATGGTCGCCGTAAATCCCCCATAAAAAGGTTTTTAGATCGTTTTAGCCATCGAAACACTTAATTCGGCGGCTTTTTGTTTGGACAATAAAAATTTTACTCGGAGACCAGATGAGCTATCGGCCCGGGACAAATAAATCGTAAAAATGAGATTAGGGCACTTTGTTAGAGCATTTTCATGAGCGCTCTGGGTTTTCTGCTTTGCGAAATTATCGAGATAAAGATTTTCTTCTCTTGCATCAAAAGTTATAAAGGCACTTATAACTATATACCTAAGACCAAATTGGTGGCGGACTTCCACACTACTATCGTGAAAATTATCATTATGGGCTTTCCATGAGCCAACTAGCGCCGCCAATCTTTAAAAAATAATATCTTACAAATTATTACCTTTTATTAAAAAAGCTATGTACACAATCTTTATTAGAATAAACACTATTTTTTAATATACAATACATGGCATAATTGCGACAAGCAAAGTTGTAGTTCTCAAATGTGCCAAAAACGGCCGTTTTTCGCAATTATGCGAACTACAACTTACCGACATTTAATCACGTTATAAATGAGCATTTAAAAAATAGTATTTATCGTAATAAACATTATGGAAGACGCTAAATAATAGGTTTAGCAACTTTGATCTTTTCCGATTGAAGTTTAGTTATAATTTCCTGTGATATGGATATGTCAGAATAGTTTAAATTACCTTCCTGTATAACAAAAACAATCTTAGAGAAGAATGATGTAACAAGAGAGCTAATAAAAGCCAATCAATAAATCTTCAATCATATATTCTTACCTACGTACGTAATCCATACTGTGACATCATTATATTTCTTTACCGGCACCATTATTATTATTACTATGGTATTAAAATATGATTGTTTTCATGCACTTAGTAGTACTAACAAAACTACTAATCAATATTTTTATAGACACTTTAAAAAGTCTAAAATGCCAGTTTCATTACATATAAATGGAATATTACTCTAAAAAATAAGAGACGATTTTAATGACTACCATTATTAATTTTTTCACATAACAAATTTGGCAATAACAAAAATCCTAATATCTCGTAAATGTGTCATATCATTATCAATAATCTTACGTAATCTAATTCATATAATATATTATCCGTGTAATCTGTCTACATATTAATAGACCGTTCTCAGAATTATATCTCCAGAATCAGTTAATGACATATTTCCTTCTTTATTTACACTTCTTACCTGGAAATACGTATTTATTTTTATAGCCACAGATAACTTGAATAAGTACTGATAAAGTATTTTTGGACCATTCATAACGGATATCGTCTTGAGGATAGGATAACAATATGATTATTGTATGATTCTTGGTCATTATTAGGCTTAAAGATTTGCAGATTTATGATTTGAATTTGTATTGAATATACAATCTTAAGAATCGTAAATGTATTATATAGAGGGAAATTTCGTAACGGTTAAACACCGAAGGAAGATTCGATGATTCGTTGTATTAAAAAAAAATCTTCATTTATATCTTTAATAAATTGTAAAGTTATTTTATAGCCTTGAATTATTCAAGACATAGATTGGCAATTTCCAGACATTAACAACTTCTAAAGAAAGTCTTGATTTTACTAGTAGAAAGTTTACAATTTTCAAAAATTAGTCGAGTACGTACTTTTGAGTAAATCACAATTTTAAAAACTTTAGTAATCGTCAATAAATGCAAATATGCTCGTAAATTCGCAACATTAAATTTAAATGGATCATACGATTTCAAATAACAAGCACATCGCTTGTGGCAGCAAAATGTCCGCAATCAAATTAATTTGTTGGATAATTTAACGCATTCATCAGAACATGTTCGCAAATATTCATGTCGCGTTTAATTAGTGAAATTTCGGTGGAAGCCTACCAACTGATTCTGTTATAAATTCAGGGATATCAAGTAACATATCTTTATTGTCTTCCATTAATTTCAATTTTGGATTTGGCTTCCATAAACATTGTTTTGGAAATTTTTTTTTTGGTATAACATTCACACCTGAACCTATTAAAGTCACCAGATTCGGTGTAAATGTAAATTGTATTTTGATCGTTCGGTATCCATTACGACTCGATTAATGATAATAACTTTTTAATTATCCAATAAATTATATTAACGCAATTAAATACACTGTGGCTGTCGTACCTTTTACACCAGAATACAGCTATTGGTTTTTAATAGAACCGTTTTCCACCCCAAAGGGAAGAAAACGATTATTTCAGGTCTTGCCGAGGCTTGACCTTTCGGAGATAACCTACCTTACCTAAGAGTACTCACATGCTTGCTTCTTACTACATTTCACCTCTGTGTGAGCTACGGCCGCACGAAGACGCGGCAACGCCTTTGCGCGCGCAGGGTGTGTGACGGCGGTGGCACATGCGCAGGCAACGCCTGCGCTTTCGTCAGTATCTTACTCCGAAAGCCGGCAAGAGCTTGCTCAGGTCAAGCCTCGGCAAGACCTGAAATAATCGTTTTCTTCCCTTTGGGGTGGAAAACGGTTCTATTTCAGTTCTGTGCCTTCGGCTTGACCTTTCGGAGACGTGTTTATTATCTGCCGGCGCCGTCCAGCGTACTGTGACAAAAGCAACCTGCATGACCTGGCAGGTGTAGGTATTATTCACCATTAAAACATGATGATTCGTTATGAAAAGTAAGAATCATCTAATCTAATACTATCTGGCCTTAGAAACGTAAGGACAACACGGGTTATAATAATTAAACGATCAAAGCGCTCTTGATTATAACAACATCTTGACACCTAGAACGAGGTAATCAATGAGATCAGACGATAACAACTCAGTCTTGTAAGTTAGAAAACATAACAGCAATAAATAAAAAACGTAGAGCACAGGTAATCAAATTACCCCAAAGGAGACATTTAGAATATCCGCATTCTCATCTCACGGTTGGTCCCTGACCAATGGTCGATAATGCTTGATATAATTAACCAAACCTCTCCAGTTCCCATCAAATATCATCTAGTGGTACATTACGTTGGTGAACATTAGAAACTACAGCAGATTTAATGGATCATGGCATGTTGTTCATTAGAACAAGCTAAGCCTCTCAGCCAAAACTAGGCCAAAAGGTTACAGAAGAATCTGTTCTTTCGAAAGTAGATTGTTAATACCCAATTCAGTCAACTCAATTCGGTCAATTCAATCTTCACCAATTTAACAAGTCTGGTACCTCCCAAATGTGATATTTTGGAGATAATACAGATGAATAATAATTTATATTTATCGCCAAAAGAATAGCTGTTACAAGTGGATGATTAGCTAACAACTTCCCACAAGTAGGATCTGCTAAAACAAAAATGGTTACGAGGTTAGCTTTCTAACGCGCAATAAGACACCAGGCTATGGAGCAAGGCAACGTCATGCGGTCGAGGACTACTAGGTCTATTCCCAGTCTGTTTGCACCACGAGACCCACTGTTTCCACGCAGTATCATAGGTGCTGCGCTAAGTGGAATTACGCCATTCCCAATGTATCAGATCTATTTTAGGATCTAAACTTACTACCAGCTACCTCCACTCCATATCCTCCGGACCACTAAACAAAGCTCTTTCACCTTCGGTGGTGGACAATTGGCTTCGGTGGGTGACAATCTGACAAGCCGATGAGGTTCTCGCTCAGATTGGGCCTTGGATGAAGTACGGAAACGGACAGCATCCAGGGCCCTGTGTTCGAGGTAACTCCTTCAAAACACTGCTTCCCTGCGAGGTAACACTACAAAAAGTTCCGTATGACTTATTGAGATGTTAAATCACCCTTGCTATTGTTGGTGGAGGAGAGAAAAACCAAGCTAGTTGGAAATGTCAAGACTGACTGAATGCATTGATTAACAGAGCCTGAGGATCCCTGGCTTCTGTTGATATAATATACTCGGACACTACTTTCAAACGACCCCTGGCGAAGAGTTTCATTTGTGGCACGCAACACTTCAAGAATATTTGGTGCTTAACCATGACTCCTCTCCCAAGTTCCAGTGTGGTGACGCGATCTTTCCGCCTCTAAAGGCCGTCGGTTATAGAATTGTAACGACCTGGTAGATAAGCGCTTGGACAAAAATACACCAAGAATTTGCGCAGGTAGCAACATCTTTCTCAACGCTTCTAACAGCGCAACAGAATCTTGCGCCTCTGCGAAATCATAAGTACGACAATAACGTCCTGTTGTCGGATTGAACCCATGTTTGACTGGCTTATAACGACGTCCTGGAACTCTTACAGGGCTATAAGACAGTGAAGAGCTCCTTCCTGTTTATGCGCCATTCTAGTTACTCGTTTGTCCATACCCACGATTTATAAAGACAGTGAAGAGCTCCTCCCTCCTACTTGCACGTTTGTCCATCTCCCGATATACACCTCAGCTGAATTCCCCAGCCCTCGTCGGAAACACCTGTAGATATCTCTGCTCTGGCATAAGTCTTGTCCGGCGTTCTCATGTTCTGAGATCATCACATAAAATAACCATCGACTGACTGCAACGGAACTACAGTCCAAAAGGACAGCAAAAGCTGAACTGATCCTGTAAAAGTCGGCGACCTGCAATCTGTATGAAATTGAAAACGCTGTGATTTGAACCAGGAACATCCAGTGTAACCGATTAGACGTCTGAAGCAGAGCGCTCGACCACTGAGCCAAATTGCAGCTTTTCTTGTGTAGGTATAATCGACCCAAACGAGCTACGAGATTTGTGAAACCCAGTCTGCTCACGAGCGTAGTTCCGGATCCCCAAGGCCATTGACTCGTTCTCATATGATCCCCTCTAACTCTAGCAACTGGTGGTTAGGAAAAGGTAAATCGATTGTTGTTGATTGCTCTATCTGGTTTGTTATGGAGTCACAGACAGTATAGTATTCAGGAATTATATTCGGTTTGTAGCCTCCACGACAGATTTTTCAAGGTATACGCATCAACCGAGACTTTGGATAAAATTCACTGCAAAGTCCATCTTGGCCTCTAACAAATTCGGGACCTTTGCAAGCAGAAAGTCCAAGTAAACAAGAACCCGAAAGCCCTTTGCCGTTTTCTCGAGGATAGGCTAGTTAATAAAAACCATTCGCTAGCCAATTGCTGATTTGAACGATGGCTTAAATAAATGGGGCATTAAACAGACCGAAAGGAAATACGTCATTGGTAAAGTTGGTCCGCGCTATCAAATGCGCGAATCTATTATGCAATAGTAAGCTCGACTCCTGTGCGCCTCTATGTAGAAGGTTTGGAACCTGGCGTTGATCGCTCAAGTGAAGCTTTGGAGGGCAGAGAAAACACTTCACCGAAGATCAAATATCTGCCTTGGTTTTCTATTCGACTTGAGGATTATGACCATTCATGACACATTAGCAAATTATTGAGTTTCTTGGTCAACCAGGTGAGACTTTTGTTGCTAACCTTTAAGGTTGTTTTAAGGTTGCCATTGTAGCAAAAACATATCCAACTGTCCCCCACGAAAATTGTCACATCTACATATCTTTTGTAACTTCTTGTCCTTTCCCGACCGGCTATGTTGTTTGCTGGAAGGCTTTGTACCCCCAGGCGTGAGGAGACCTGATGGCCGCCCTGATGTAGTCAGATTCGAAGTTGAAGGTCAAGTAAGCCAGGGTGGCTGTCTACTCTGACTGATTGAAGAGGAATTACTGGTCTTCGAAAGGAACCTCGTGTACTTAATCTTTCGGAGCTTCAATTGGTTTCGAAAACGCTGTTATCCTTTACAAAAGCTCCTAATTGTTTTTCATCGAAAAAACGAGTTGGCGACTGTGGGATATCATTGCAGTTATTCCACCTGCTTAAAGTATCATTTTCATCTTCTAAAAGTCTCATCTCTATTGTCACTGCCCGATGAGAATACTCGCATTGCAACAATTGATCGTCAATTGTTTCTTCTTCTTTGCAAGAAGAAGAAGAAGAAAAGTTTTCTCTGTTCCAGAAGAAGTACAGTCATAGGTAATGGTACATAGAAATCCACCGTGTTCGACAAGACAAGGAAACGACTGAGTAGAGAGGCCTCCAAGAACCGTGTTGAGTTTTACCGGGCTAAACACCGGCACTGCATGAAGTTGTTTTCCTTCTTCTCTATAGCGGACTGTGCCATTACAGCCCTCAGTGCAGTTACAGACCTCAGTGCCTAATCGTTGGACTGAAGCTTTCCTTATAGGTGGAGTCAGCCGAAGAACAAAAGGATCTGCCTTCTTTTACCTTCCGTCGAAACTCTATATTCATGACCACCGCCGGTGATTCACTAACCATACAAATAACCATGTCTCGCTGGAGCTCTCCATGAACAGTCCGAAGAGCATGAGTCCGTAGCATGAACCATCGCATGATGATAATATCATAAGTGGATTTTTTTTTTTTTTTTTTAATCCCTGAACTGGGACACAATATTGACAGACGCGAACTTCTCCTATGGCAGCTTGGCAAAGTAGCGAGCAGAAAAGGGGGGGCCTGGGCCCTGGGCGCCCCAAATATCTTTATTTCGAAACATTCATGAATGGCCAAGCATCGCCAGCTCTGAACATCAGTTTTCACTCGATCTCAAGACAGGGACAAGCACGCAGCTGACAGCCAGCTTGCGGTGGCGGAGAGGCACTACAAGAGGAACAACACTCTCGATGTGGCGGTGGCTGCTGGCGTGCTTCAATCTTCCCTTAGAGAAGGGAAAACATATTCTCAACCCTCAACCCCAGTGGCTGAGTTATTTGGTCATGGATGGATGGATGAGCGGGTGGCGATGGGTTTCTTTCAGGCTTGTAAAATAGTAGTCTTTGACCGATTGATGCTCTCGAATTGGTTCTCAGCTATCGTTGTAACGATTCCGCCCCTGAGAGATGACCTGATAAGATCTTATCAGTCTCGAGCAAAAGCCTCATCTGCCGGTAATCCTTCAGAATGGTGAACTGCTTCTGGGTTAAATATACGGGTTAGACCCAACGGTCGGAATCGCAAAGTCCAGTTCGTTAAGTGCACTTGAGTCAATCGTTCCCTAAGGCCTTTTCCTAAGAATTTTTGGACATTTCACATCTCGTCCAGCCACCGGGAAGACGATCCTACGCCAGGACGTTATATCTTCCAAGATCCCTTCGTCTTGATTCAACTCAAAAGCCATGCCATATTTTATGCAGTATGTTACGTGCAGATCAAAATCCAAGCCGAACCGACTGATAAGCCGACTAAAGTTGGTGCTGCGCCTTTCTTCCATCGAGCCACGGCGGTCACCAAACAAGCCGCGCAGCTCGTTAATCGAGCTGCGGCGGTCATCAATCGAGCTGCGCTGGTCATAAAATGAGCCGCGTCGCTCGTCAATCGCACCGCGCCGGTCGTCAAACGAGCCGCGCCGCTCGACAAACGGCCCGCGCCGCTCGAGAAACGAGCCGCGTCGCTCAAAAATCGTGGCGCGCCGCTCAAAAATCGAGCCGCGCCGCTCAAAATCGAGCCGCGCCGCTCGACAAACGAGCCGCGCCGCTCAAAAATCGAGCCGCGCCGCCTAAATCGAGCCGCGCCGCTCAAAATCGAGCCACGCCGCTCGACAAACGAGCCGCGCCGCTCAAAAATCGAGCCGCGCCGCCTAAATCGAGCCGCGCCGCTCAAAATCGAGCCGCGCCGCTCAAAATCGAGCCGCGCCGCTCGAAAATCGTGGCGCGCCGCTCAAAAATCGAGCCGCGCCGCTCGACAAACGAGCCGCGCCGGTCAAAATCGAGCCGCGCCGCTCAAAAAATCGAGCCGCGCCGCTCAAATCGAGCCGCGCCGCTCAAAATCGAGCCGCGCCGCTCGAAAATTGAGCCGCGCCGCTCAAAAATCGAGCCGCGCCGCTCGAAAATCGTGGCGCGCCGGCCAAAAATCGAGCGGCGCACTAAGTACGTATAGCAAGGAATATGACCCAAATGAATGTGGCTGAATGGCCGACATCTCAGATTTGGGCGCAAGTGTGAGTATATAGCACGTCACATATCGTTTGTGGATAGAATGTCCGACAAACATTAGCGGCACTGGTTGCGATAACAACCGAGATGCCCCTTGCTGTACAAATAAGAAATCCATTTCACACCCAACACTTCCGTATCTTAAACACACACAAAAAATAAGGTAAAAAATATTAAATTACTTACCAATACCACACAATTGTAATTGGCAAGTCACTTTTTGAAAAACGTTACATCAACGTTGACACAAGCACGTGTGCACGCTTGGGCAAAAGTAAGCGTACTGACGAAAGCGCAGGCGTTGCCTGCGCATGTGCCACCGCCGTCACACACCCTGCGCGCGCAAAGGCGTTGCCGCGTCTTCGTGCGGCCGTAGCTCACACAGAGGTGAAATGTAGTAAGAAGCAAGCATGTGAGTACTCTTAGGTAAGGTAGGTTATCTCCGAAAGGTCAAGCCGAAGGCACAGAACTGAAATAGCAGATTTCTGTGTCTATTTACCTAGCGAACTTCACAGTTCTACGATAGACAAAATCTATGATGAAGATTTCAAGATCACAAGACATTGTAAACCAATTTTTTAAATTCTTCTACTCGTGTAGTTTAGTGACCAAACCTATTTGACCATACCTATGCCAGAATAATACTAAAGCTATTATTAACCATATATTTCTTTTGTCCCCAGACGTGGCTGCACAGAGCTCTTGACAGCTGCAACCAGACCGAAGCACGAGGAAGAATGCAAATTCGATACCATGACCTGCCCCATGGTTGCCAACTGCTGCTCCATAGGCTTCGATGAACTATCTGGCCATCTCCAATCCTCTCACAACATTATCGCTGTCTACTCGCAGAAGATAAAGATCCTGATAGAAAACTTCCAAACAAAGTTGAAGAAGACCGCTTGTTGCAGAACTAAGTACAAGATTGTTCTACTTCATCAAAAGAGTGCCTTCATTATCAAGGTCTGCATTTACAATTACCATGTAAGAGTAGAAGTTATGAGGAGAAAACTAGGATACATCGCTGATGTCAAACATGAGAGTAAGAAGAGTGAGTACTGCGCTCTCGTAGAGTTCCAAAGCAAAGCTCTATGTAGTAAATCAGCTATAATGATAGAGAATGAAACATATGGAAAGAAAGCCGAAGTACAATGGAACGATGTTATTTTAAAAGCTGAAACCGACGAGGCGATAACAATTCATGTTAATATTAGTAAAAATCATAGTGAATCTGTACGAAAAGATTATGCTGAGACATAGCGGAAAGTTTACACATTTAGAGGTTGTGGACGACAAATGACTGAACCCAGTGTGGAATGCCTGGAGAATTGCGGGAGTCTTTCTCTACTCCGCAAGAGGACATACGGAGATGACTGCATGCATTTGCTTCTTATTGGAAAATATATATTTTTCTATGCAACTACTAGGCAACGAAACATGACTATCGACAGCAAGATGCATTGGAATGGAAATGCGATCGCTACGTATAACGTACGGTCTCTTGGCCGACCGCAAACGTAACGACGTGGAATGACTGGTTTGCATGAATGGAGTCATCGATGAAATGAAAATGTCATGCTCTGGTTTGCGCATGTCGAAAGAATGAGTGAAGAGAGGCAGATACGATGCTAAAGAGAGTGGTAGAAAATGCCAGGGACTTTTGACTTTCATGGATCGGATAGGTAGTGCTTAGTTATCTTAATATCCAGCCAGAGCATACGTCTCCATAAGGCGAGCATGAGAAAGACTAATGACAGTGGATGAAGCGAGAGAATATGGGTGTTGACATATATTGAAATTTTTTAAAAAATATTAACTATTTTGGAATACTACAAAACAGACTTCAATTGGTGGTCAATTATGGAAATAGAATTGAAGTCATTTCAGAAATAAAACAAATCACAGGCATTTGGAAATCAACAAACTGATTTAGGCGTCACCACGTCACGTCTTACTAATTTCTTAGAAACTGCATATGTTTTGGCGAAACTAATTTTATATGGAATTGCAATATCGATTTCTAAGTTTCTATATTTTTTTATGTCAAGCTTAAAACTAATACAATAATATACTTATAACCAAATTATCCGTTGAACCTTCGTCAGTCATATAACCCGCCCCTTGTCATACCCGGTGCAAAGGTGCCCATAACGCTCGCGGCGTTGCCGCGCTGTATAGCTATGGCCAACCTTTGCACCAGGTAGGACCCGGAGCGAGAGTCACAACCCCTCTCTCGAAGGCGGCGGCTTATCTCAGCTATAAATTGTTTCAATTGTATTTTTCAGTATGATTGGAAAATGTTTTGTCAACATTCCCATTGTGTAAGGACCGATGTGCAAGACGTTCCGCCTATTCTACCTAACTTGACCCGGAAGGGGTTTTAGGTAGCGAGAGTCTACCGGGTAAAATTTAAGTCATTGGCAATAAATTGAACCTAAATTGTGCTCATATTGAGGAATATTTTAGAGTAAACTAAAAAAATGTGTCGCGCCCGACGAGTATTTTTGCGTTGTTTTAAGACTTGAAGATTCTTTATTTTTTATTCGTTATTTTTATTTTGCAAGATATATAAATAGGTGCTTTTTTATCAATTGTCTGTAACTATTTTTTTAACAAATTTGAAATATATTTTAATGCTAAGTATAATTCGTATAATGAGTCTTTAAAATATTGCCTATGATTTCAATTTCACCCTGTAAATAGATATATATTTTTCTAATTGACTGAGTATGTAGAATCTACAGCTTAGATAGGTTGGTATGAAATTAAGCTATGAGCATATTTTTGTACAGAAACTACTTTTACTAAAAGGCTGGCCCTTTATTATCGTAAAATTATTGTTAATCATATTGTATTTATATAAATTACATTTTAAATTATACCCTATTATTATACAATTTTGTATGTAGAAAAAAGCCAAGGTAGATTATTTTTATTATTGTAATAATGGCTCGGAACGAGTTCTGGCCAAATGTGACTGATTTAGTAATAATGTTAATCCTAAAAGTAATATTTAACGAACGACGAAATAAAATATAATCTAATTAATATCTTACAGCGTATTTATTTTAATTATATTACATCTCACGAGATAAGTAATATCGTCTGAAAGAATTTCATAAAAACCCATATCAAATATTAAAAATTCAAGTTTTCTTATAATATTAATTTTCTTTTAAAAATCCACAAGTAAAATTCTGTATCGATAACGGAACAGATTTATTTCTACGGCTCAGATGAAAGTGTCACTAGCGGTCACCCATCTAGGTACTGACCTCGCCCAACGTTGCTTAACAAGTACTATCGTTTTCAACGTGGTGCTATCAACTTAAGCTGAGAATTGCATTTGTGTGAGTGCACACCGATAGTGTAGATTGGCAATCGGCTTGTGGCGCGGCGCGTCCCGCGCATGGTTTAAACCAGTTTATACTAGTTTATAGCAAGCGGCCTGAGGCAACACTCACACAAATGCAATTCTCAGCTTAAGTTGATAGCAGTGTACTCGCAACTGTACTACGAACCCTATTACTATTTGAAAGGATGGCACACAAGATTGGATGCATAGATGCACTAGTACATAATAAGAGTTCATCGAAGCGAACGTCTCACCTTAATCGATGTGCCGTCAACTGTACGTATTCTACATTCACCGATATCTCCAAAGGGATGTACGTAGGAGGCGCCCTTTGAGAAGCTTCAGGGGTGTATTAAATGCGACGACTTGGAAACGCTAGAGCTATTGAGATGCCTTATTCTGAGCCAGCCGTGAGTATAGCTTTAAGACTGTTAGCCATAAATGTGACTTAAAAGTTGTTCCAAAGTGTATGGCTAACAGTCTGGCTGACTGTTAGCCAATCTCCCTTTTTAACTTTAAGTTTTAACGAGTATAAAAGAAACAAATTGTTGATTAAAACTACGTTATAGGATGACCGACATACATATTTTACGTATAAATAAATAAAAGTATAACATAAAGCAATTAAATAGGTCTAGCTTATAGATTTCCCGTTATGGGCAAAAACAAAGTCACTCGTGTAAATTCTGGGTCACATACCGCTGCGGGTTGAACAGGTGAACAAATAACTGTTAGAATTGGTTAATAACACGCTAATTTCAGTTTCACGACAATACTTTCAACATTTTTAGTATTTACTAATATTGTGGTTTTTTTACCTTCTGAAAGTGTAATGTTGATTTAGCCTACATTATTTTTGAAAATACCGCCGGCGTCGGGGCAGACTCATACTCATTTATTTTAACCTTAGGTACACAGGGAACACTTGGTTACGTCATACATTGTAAAATGTTGTGATCATACATGTTTAATACTGTATGATTACATGGCTCGATATACATAGAGGCAGAAGGGCAAAAGCAGACCCACTGTATTGTGTCAGTGGTCACTAAAAGTAATTAAACTACTTAACATTCATTAATAATTAATTAAAAATAGTAACAATCGTAATAAATTAAGTAGCGGCTGTAAAGAGGCGGCGTAGGAGAGACGATGTCGTTAGATACAGGGATGGGTGGCTGGAAGAGGCTCAGGACAGGGATGGATGGAAGAGGAGGGGGGAGGCCTTTGCTCAGCAGTGGGACAATTTATAGGTTTACAAAAAAAAGAAGGAATTATGTTAAAAAAAACCGACCAAGTGCGAGTCGGACTCGCGCCCCGAGGCTTCAGTGCAACGCAACTTAACCCCGTAATTTTTCTAAAATAAAACCCCATAAAGATAGATAGCATTGTTTCTGAATCTCGCCCTAAGTCCCGAAAGTCTATACCAGACACCAAAACGCTGGAAACCACATGACACATAGGTACTCACGTCATGACATAATATTTTTTATTATTATTATTAATGGACTCGACAGTTCGTCATTTGCCAATGTCACGTTACAGAAAAGAAATTCAATGTATAATAGTCTTCTATCATCCTCCAGGGGAGTCGCCGTGGCGTCATCACCCTGGGCAGCCGCGTCTTCATGTCTTCATCCACAGGAGACGTCGTAGCGTCAATCACTGTGGACGAAGCAGCTCGACAGTCACGTTCACTCCCGAGCTTGTAGCGGGAACTCTTGATAAAAGCTTGAAACCCCAGATCTTGCTCAAATTATCCAACAAATTCACCATACTGCCACTCGCGAACATTTTCTGATTAATTTAACGTGATATTAATCTCAAAATAACCACTGTAGACAATAAAACAAAAATTATCAAATAATTTTGCAACCGTCGTTTCCCGCCATTTTCAAGAGAACCCATGACATAATATCGCGTGCCTATAAAAGCTTATTCTTCTTAGCCTAGAGACGAACTATAAACAATTGGCTCATTGCACGCCACATGACGTTGTTATATGGAATAAATTGCCCCAAATAGCGTGTCTGGCCAGTTTAGGACCAGACGAGTATTTATATTACCAAACTTAGGACATAAAAATGGCATCAAAATGTTTTTAGATCTAGGAAATGTTGGGAATATCTTGTTCCATGCAATTGAGATCCTTTAGGGTTCTAAGATCTATTCAGCTACCCTGTGAAATGAAAAGATCATGACGAAATATTATTTAATTCTGAAGTAGAATAAGACAGGCTCTATTAAAATATGTCCTAACAGATGGAAGGAGCTATAACATGGTTCGATGTTCTGTAGTGATGAGGTGTAGGTAGTGTTCCGGACTGGCCGCCTTTTGTGCCATGTTTTTATAACTTTATATTTATCCAGAATTTGAATTAAGTACGCATTATCCATGCTCGATGAATAAATTAGAACATGATGAAAAAATTCTTGCCGTGGGTAGGACTTGAACCTATGACACTCTGTCATTATCATTCTGCCATTGTAAACGCCACGAACAACACCTAAATTATACCACCTGATATCTTGAAATTAAGTATTTTATTTACCAGCGAGCCCAGCTCCTCAACTAGTAGGTACTGGTGGGACTAGTATGAGATCAGTTTGGCAACGGGTTAGTCCTATTCATACTACTAAAAGTTCTACTAGTAAAACAAAAAGGACTCGAAAAGTCTTCCTCTGTTAGTAGTACAATCGAAGACCAAACCTATTGTCAGAGTTGTTCAGCCCTCTCTGACATGACCTAGACTGCATATACGACAGCATCTAGGACCAACTGCTTAACGTGCTTAGCGAGGCACGTAGAAGCTCAGATGAAAATGTAACTAAATGTAAATGCGGTCATCCCTCCAGGTACAGTCGAAGACAGAGATAAGTATACAGGGGGCCTCAACAAGGTTGAGATTTTCTCAAAAACTACTGGACCCAATTTAATAATTCTTTTACAGTTACATAGTTTTAGCTTTTGTCTATCAAACAGTGAAAAATTTTATGCAATAGGACAAGTAGTTTTTGTGAAAATCTCAACATTAAAAACTCTCCTGTACACCTTTCTCTTTGTTCCACCGTACAAATAGAACTCAAAGGGTTCTTTCGGTACTACTTCATCCATTAGTAGTGCAAATAGTTTGACCAAGAGAAACACCCGTTGCTCTAAAAAGACGGTGATGAATGTTCGCCAATCGACATCCATCACGCCTCAGCCAAGCCAATGCGGCAGATATAACAATCAAATATATATTTTTTTATTGATTGACTAAACCCGCGTTTGGCCCCGATCTCACCTGATGGTAAGTGACGATGAGGCCGATGATGAAGCACGCGGGCCTAGTAAATGCCTATTCACTCTTGCCTTAAAGATCCCAAGGTTATAAGTGTCTGGAAACACCGACGCCGGCAGGGCGTTCCATTCCCTAGCCGTTAAATAAAGCCTGCGTGAGTACAACAATCTAGAACTTACCTCAGCAGCAATATACGCCGGTATAACAGACAGCAGCAGTCTCTCCTGCTGCTCCCTCTCGCACTCCAGCTTGACCCTCTGCTCGAGGCAGGTCCTGGTGCCGGCGAAGGTGTTCCGGTGGGCTCGCTCCGTGAGGGCGCGGTAGTACAGGCCGATGCCACTAGCTGACACCAGGAGGGCCAGCTCGCAGATTAGCTGGGAAAGAAAGTTTTGGTTTAGGAATCTATTTCTTGCTACGGTCACAGACCACTTACTCCATAGACCTGTAACAGGAGAGCGCCCGTGTCTACCCGCACATGAGCGCAAAATTGCTTCGCGACACATGTAACTTAGAGATATGGACGCATCTCTTTAATAAGGCACCTCTGTCCCCTGATTCGTCTCTATGCGCTCATCGTTGACAGAATGTTTCGCGTGCAGTACCGATTTCATGTCTATGGGGTAAGTGGTCTGTAGCTAAGGTAGTTTTCGAAAGTGTGGCGGAAGTGAAATACCCCAGGAGTTTTAGTTGCTGCGAGTCCAACATAGTCATAGGGGAGGGTCTCCTGGACGGGTGATTATATAATATAGATAATGTATTTCTCCTGGGCAACAATAGAAGGAAACTTTTCTGGCATAACCGCTATGTAAAACGAAAACCAAAATATTCACGCTCTATTCTAGCAAAATTACCGTGACTTTTGATTCGGATCGGCCAAATCTTTCTCCATATTCGTCTTAGGGACGATAATAGCGATAGATGTCGCATCTATCACTATTGCAATTACCCATGTCATGTCTAACATTGCAGCTAGAAATCAGAGTCGCGGTAGCTCTGTTGGAATAGAGGGTGCCACGGAATGGCTAGGTTGAATCCCGGTCGTACCGAAAATAGTTTCAATATTTAGAAAAATATTGCCGGTGTAACATAATTATTATAAAGTAACAGTTAAATTTAGTTTTACCTATTAAAGGGGCTTATAGCGACAAACGCTAAAGTTAAGAGTTGATTTAAAGATTTTCGCCATACAAATTATTGGTTCAGGGGCAGGCTGAATAGCGACAATAAGTTTAGTCACTTAACCAGACGAGAAGAAAGAACAGAGTTTTCCCACTTTCCCACTTCGTTAAAAAACATCAAGATAGCAAGGGACCTGTGTCGATTTAATTAGGTATTACAAACGACTTAAATTCACCTTATATCTACCCTCCTCATATATGTATACCTTGCTGTAGTAATGGTATCCTCCAACTAGCCGGAACCCCGGAACTAATTAGGGGTTTCGAGGTTTATTGTGTGTTGGAGCAATATAGTCTTGACCTAGAAAAGAAGCATGTAATTCGTGTCGTCGCATCATACGGCCTCAAGGCCTCGGCCTCGTCAATATTACCAAGTTACGGTCAGGGAGGTAGTTAGGGTAAGTCACGAACATTGAAGGGCCACAATTTCGGATCAGCCACCAACTGGACACGAGGAACTAGACTCACGCTTGTCCAGTTAATTAAATGTAAGATACCTAGTAATTTTTGGAAGTCGTCATCTGGACACGTTTTTTCTATGCGTGTCCAGTTAATTAAACTTGAAGCCTTGAACTTTGAAACTTGTTACGTTAATTTAAAATACGTAGCCGCAAATATTAAGTAAAAAGAAAGTCAACATTATCAAATATGGAGTTTTACTTTGCGGAATATCATTTAAAAAAATAGTACTAAATACTTTTCCTAGGAATTGATTACCAAAATGTGTTTGTGTTTTTATATTTATTTATTGACAACATTATTATTTCTATTCTCATAAAGAATCAGATGCTTTGCTTATTCTCTTTTAGTGCAAAATTATTTTTTCATGTATTTTTTTTTAATTTACACCACTTTGCAGGGAAAAGGTGTCATCCTATCGCAGAGGAATCGAATCTAAATCTAAACGATTAACAATCATTAAGAGATGGATATCTAGGAGTAGTCAATCTGTACGGGGTTGTTAATAAATAGGAGGAGACATTTCTCCAGAAATCGAGACCCTTGTTGAGTAGTGGATGTATGATAGTCACGATGTCGACGACTACTATAATATAAAAATAAAGTACGGAACACAGAGAAAGGTGTACAGGAGAGTTTTTAAAGTTGAGATTATCTCAAAAACTGCTTGACCTAATGCATAAATTCTTTCACTGTTTGATAGATAAATGTTAGAACTATGTAAATGTAAAATAATTATTACATTCGGTGCAGTAGTTTTTGAAAAAAACCTACCTTATTAAGGCCAACTCATCTCTGTCTTCGACTGTACAAACACATGTGAAAGAGGCATCAACAAACAAATTGGGCGATTAGACTATAATACCAAATACTCTAGCTTCTAGAGTATTATGTGGGGGCGCCTATACTCCTAGCTACATCCCTGTACACAACAACAAACAAACTTGCGCCGCTTACTGACATCTGACACGAAAGTTTACCAAGTTCATTTCTCTTTTTCTCTTGGTATTAAGTTAATTTCATTGATACAAGGCGTAATATAATGTCATTATGCTTTGTTTTTTAAGGTTTTCTTCTTAGATTAGCGTAAAAATGCGATAAATTACAATTTATACATTATAATAAAATATTTATTACCTATAGAATTTATATTACGCATGCTCGGAGATAAGTACTATACAGGCGGGTATACGGAATTATTTGATAATTTTCCTTTTAATGTCTACAGGGACTATTTTATGTTTAATATCACGTTAAATTAATCAGAAAATGTTCGCGAATGACAGTACGGTGAAGTTATTGGATTATTTGTGCAAGATCTGAAGTTTCAAGCTTTTATCAAGAGTTCCCGCTAGAAGCTCGGGAGAGAACGTGACTGTCGAGCTGCTTCGTCCAGAGTGATGACGCTACGGCGTCTCCTCTGGATGAAGACATGAAGACGCGGCTACCCAGGGTGAAGACGCTACTGCGACTCCCCTGGAGGAAGATAGAAGACTATTGAATATATAGAATTTTCTGTGTAACATGACATTGGCAAAAAACGAACTGTCGAGTCCATTAATAAAATAAATAAATACCTAAGTATATAAACCGTTTCGAGAATATCTACCTTGTCCGTCCAATTCAAAGAAACCCTAAAATATCACTCACTTAAGTACTTACTTACCTACCCAAAGTTATAAACATAAACTTAGCATTGATGCCAGACAAAAATGGTATTAAATGCGATACGACTTAAACTTCTTCGACAAAAAGGGTCGGTTCCAATTACTTAGCGGAAATTATACTTTTGTTGGCGGAAACTGACCCCACGTTATTGAATAGAACTTTTGTAACCCTTACTATTGTATTAAAGCCATCTAAGTTTCGCTTTCGAATAATTCCTAGCTATAATAACTCAGCTTTTATTGTTTCGGCTAATACTAGAACCATAAAATTATTTACATTGTAAATACAAAAGGTGGTATTGATAGGATACAATTGTTACAAATTCAATGTCTTTAATGAATAATTAAAGCAGGTAGGTAGGTAACTAATGTCATTTTCTCAGTTTTACCTATATTTTCTTAAATGGATTGTCCTCAAAAACAACTTTAAATTACATATAATAAAGTCACAACTCATGGCAACACAAAATAAATAGAGCATAATAATGTCGAGTGCCTGCAAATTGTAAAAGAGCAAAATCTCTCGCGTTTCATTAGTATGTTGCTTATCTCAGTCTGACAGGCACTTTCATTATGGAAGCGCGGAAAAGTACAGTCGACTCAATAATAACATGTGACTTCTATGCGACTATATTGCCTAGGGAGGGTAAAAAATCCGTATTTCGTGTCACATATTGTAATTTGACTTGAACTATTTCTTGTAGTGTGTGATATAAAAAAAATTACATTTTGCTTCATGCGAATAAGTATTAAGTCTCTGATGACAACAGCCCCCTTACCTTTAACTCTTATAGCAGTATTACTTTCATAATACTTTGTTACTTCGTACAATGTCGACCCGAACACGTTCATGGACAGTGGCGGCATATGCCGTACTTTGAGTATTCGAAAAATGACAGTACGGCGTATGACGTAGTATTTTGATGCATTTAAAAAGACACAACGGCATCTCCCGCGGCGTTCGTAGGCGGTTTTCTTTGTGGAGCGGTCCCACTGTCATTCTGTGTAGAAAATAGGTATGTGTACTGTCAAAATAAAGGTTGTAGGTACATTTTTGTCGGTCTTGACACGCACATACTTAGAATCCCCCACGGTTATGACAGTAGTTGAGAATTTTCACTGTCATTTCGTAATTTCTACTGTCCATGAACGCTCACTTTAAGGTCGACATTGTACGAAGTAACAAAGTATTATGAAAGTAATACTGCTATAAGAGTTAAAGGTAAGGGGGCTGTACCTACGTTGCGCTCCGAATATTTCTGAAAGGAGTGTAACTGTATGGCATAATGGGACGTCTACTTCTATTGTTTTAAATGCAGCTCTTTTAATCTCAGCCAAATCTTTTAGATAGCAAAAAAAACTCAGCGGAAAAATATGAAATAATTAGCTTCTTTTTCTCTTCTTCTTCTTCTTCAGCATACAGCAGCCCACTCCTGGGCATATGCCTTTCCATGAATCCTCCATGTGGCCCGACCCCAAGGTTGTCTGGTCCACACCGAGCCAGCAACCCTCTTGATGTCGTCGGCCCATCTGGCCGGTGGTCTGCCCACGCTTCTTCTACCCGTCCGGGGTCTCCACATTAGAACGCACTTACTCCATCGACCATCGTTTCGGCGACAGAGGTGCCGCCCAGGCCCATATCAGTTTGGCCACTCGTTTGCCGATGTCGGTGACACGGGTCCGCAGTCGGATGGTCTCGTATCTCACTCTGTCGTGTAGGGATATACCGGGCATCGTGCGTTCCATGCTTCTTTGTGCTACCTTCAACCTGTGCACCATTCCGGAGGTTAGAGTCCACGTTTCGCACGCATACGTCATTGCCTATATTGTAAAAAATCTTTTAAATGTTTAGCTTCCGCTCCGTGACGTCATTCTGGGTTTCTAATATCCCGTGGGAACTTGTTTTCCAGTGGTAAAAATACATTTGTAGCTTATGTGTATGTTATACTCTACGACCTTAGGTACCTTAGGCATATAATACTTACACAAAATTTGGTACCGAAAGGATGTTTATTGTTTAATGTTTATTAGTTACAGCAAGTAATTGTCAAATATTATTATATATTTAATGTGATATTTTTAATGAAATTTTACTTAGATTGTTTTGAAAAAACATTTGTTTATAAAATAATAATAAAATGAAATGAACTAGGATTCATTTACGATTATTGTAGAAAAACTTAAATAAAACTTTCATAAAACCGCAACCTACGTCTCGGGAGCCTTGTTCCCCAACCACTGTGCCATCGCCCTATTCAAAGTGACTTTGACAAAAGTTACTATAATTTATTCTACGACAAAGTGCTAAGAAGTGTAGTTAATATCATTCATAGCACCTCTGTTTGCTAAAGAGAGAAGACAAACAAAAGTTTTGTAGTTAGTGCTACTGTGGAAGAGAGATAGGTATAATCAGGCCTGGTGCACTCCGCGCTTTAGGTATAAATCTACAGGTACATCGGGCGGGCGGCCTTGGGCCGCGCCGGCGCGGCTATTCAGTGGGCTGCTGCGCGCCAGATTGATTGCACGTAGCCCGCTATTTCGCGCCCGCGCTGCGACGTATTTAGCCGTCTTTCATTGTATCGGAAGAAAAAAATCGTAACAAGAATTTGGTCTAAATTATTAAAATATTCTTTCATACAATTTAGTACCTACCATAATAATTTATTTTATTTAGGGTGGATTCGACCAAACTTCAATTTATACTGGAGTAACTATCCCAAGGTTATTTTTATTCCCCGATTTTATTCTCCATTACCTTACGAGTAGTTTTACCATGCAATCTAGAGAATAGTTGCAGATAATTGAATGAAATTGAATGAATAATGAACGAATAATTAGATTAGATTTATATAATAAATCGCAAGGCTAGTTCTTGCATCTTAAATATGTAAATATGGGTTTCGGCTCCCGGACTAGATTGTACCTAGCTAAAACCTAAAAGAGTTATGTTTAGTATTGTAGACACCCATTAAAGTGTAAGAAGATAGCATGCCTATGGTCTTTTGTGATCTAATACCGTAGGTATATTTGAAATATCAGTTTGTTTACAAAAGTAGAATAATAGAGTGGTATAATAATATATGTTCATTAAATATTCAGATTATTTATCTTTCACAAGCCGGCAGCCCTAATCGTGTCAGAAGAGTACATGAAACCCGATAGAAAGAGACGCACGTTGTAGGTGAATATAATTGTAGGCACTTCGCGCTGCGCGAGCTGAATTGTACTTTATTGCGTCGCTGCGAGACTCGCGATTTATTTTAACGGTTTTTAGGAGAGACTCTTCTGTACTTGTACTATTATATATTCTGTGGTATAATCTAAGAACCTATATTTATATTCAGAGGAGAATTCTGGGACTAATTAAGAGAACGTTGGATGCTGAAGTAAGTCCAAAACCGGATGGATGGTTATGAATTCCGGTTGAACCAAACATCATCTTCCTTCCTCGTGTGGTTTAGTGACCAAACCTATTTGTCACAAAGTTATTCAGGCCGCCCGTTGGCCTTTGACGTGGACTGCTGTCAAGCGACAACAAACGGGACCAACTGCTTAACGTGCTTATCTTATCCTGATTGGGTGCCAATGTGGCGGCACTTCGACCCATTGGGATCTTTTGTGCTCTCCCCTTTCCTTTATGCTCCTTCCTCCTCCCTAAAGATATAACTCAGTAGGTCCGCTATGCAGCTCATGGGAAGGAGCATGTAGTATTCTGGTTCCGGATAGGCCGACCCCAGGAGACTCATTCGCTTTCTAGCCAGTGAGTCACATTCACACAGTAGGTGTTTCATGGACTCCGTTTTGTCACCACAGGCTCTGCAGGTTGGAGACCGACGTGCGTAACGTGCTTTCCGAGGCACGAAGGGGCTCAGATGAAAGTGTCACTGTCCTCGCCCAACGTTGCTTAGCTTGTACTATCGTTTTCAACGTGTAGGGGAGCAAGGGGCTAGATGTAACAGGGGTAAGTAGTAACAGGGCTTTTTCACTAGGAATTTAAACTTTATTAACGTATTTCTTTGACTCAATCATATCGTTATAATGCGCCACGCCACGTCATCAAAGTCAGAGTTCCGCCAGGTGGCGTATTGAGTGGGTGTATGCAAGCCCTCCGTTGTCGCCAGGTTATGTATTATTTTGCTTTCGTAAACTTTCGATTGGCTTTATTATAATCGACTAATTGGAGCTTTCCGTGTTTTATTTGATGTTAAATTTATATATGTACGATGTCGTGTAACAGTTTTCGAGATTACTAAGTTGATTTAATAGTTATCGTTATAAATATTAAAAATTATGCCTTGGGGCTAGTTGTAACAAAATCTTGGGGTATGTTGTAACATGTTACAACTTGCCCCCATATTGCTGTATGTATGTGATTAAAAATGCAATATACCTTATTTTTTTTTAATGAGACTGTATAAGACAAAGACAGGAGGTATACGAGTTAGCTGCAGCTGAAGTTTTAGAAAACAAGTGTTGATTACTCATAGAAAAAGTATGTTTCAGTTGATTATTTGATAGATGATTCATTTTATAGAAGTACCTCAATATTTTTGTTAAATACCTAATGATATGTTGAAAACAAAGCTAAATGTGAAGATAATAAATGATTGAAGGTGTCACATTCTCGTTTTTTATTGTTGTTACTACATGCCCCAATAGATGTTACAACAAGCCCCAAGCACGGGGTAAGATGTAACACTTCCCTCTTTTTATAAAAAAATTAATTCTGAAGAAATTAGACATAGATTTGATATTTTTTCAATTAGAATTAATTAAAGAATGGTTAGAGTACCGATCAAAGTTTAGTTAGTGGTAATTTAGCCAATATATCTCAAGATATATGATTGTTTTTAAAAAATGTTACAACAAGCCCCTCGCTCCCCTACTCGCAACTGGCCTACGAGCCCCACACCAAACATCATAAATTGGGTAGACAAGAAGACTCTTCAACCAGTGTGTCCTACGAGAGAGGACCTACGGAGCCGTGGACACTGACGGTGAGGCTGGCACACAAGTTTAAAGGCGCTCAGCGAGTCATGGATAGACTATGTTCGGTGTTTCTCTGGTGGATAGAATAATTAGTTTATTCGTCTGAGAACAAAAGTAGTCTACAATGCTCATATGATTAGCGAACTGAAGTGATAGTGGACTGGCCACATCTGTCGTAGAACCAATGGGGTAGACGAGTTCTCGAATGGAGGGCACGAACGGGTTAACGTAGCGTGACGCCCCGCAATTGTTAAACAATTTAGCGAAGCTTAGAACTAATTAAAATGTGTAAAAATATGTTGAGTAAATAAATTTAAAAAAAAATCTGATGCATGGATAACTTGAGAAAGGCAGAGACTAAATCAGGCTGAGTGGCATGCCTTAGGAGAGGCATATGTCCAGCAGTGGACTGATCTTCTTCTTCTCAACGTTCCTCTTCTCATCGAAGGTTGGTCAACATCATGGCAATTTTCACCCTCTGTCCAGCTGCCCGGAACAAGGAGCCGGTACTGGTTACTGATATAGTGATCAAACGTCCAAAGTGTTTACTTCCGAAGGGCATTTTGCAGGCCAACGTTCCGATGATTGACTTTCTCCTAGTTTCGCGTGATAATGAGCTTGCAATGAGGAGATAATAATATGTATTAAGTACGTACTGTGGAACACAGAGAAAGATGTACAGGACAGTTTTTAAGGTTGAGATTTTCTCAAAAACTAATTGACATATTGCAAAAATTATTTCACTGTTTGATAGATAAAAGTTAAAACTATGTAACTGTAACAGAATTATTAAATTCGGTCTAGTAGTTTTTGAGAAAATCTCAACCTTACTGAGGCCCCCTGTATACTTGGCTGTCTTCGACTATACCTGTTGATAGAACTGTCCCTCCCCTGACTGCGCCCCTGTGATGAGAGCCAGCCCCACGTACGCCAGGGTGAGCACCGCAGACATGGTCAGCGCTATGGAGCGCGCTATGGGCATCATTGTATGCACCATCTGGAACAAACAACAATATTATATAAACTATACAGAGTATAATAAAAATGTTTTGAGGAGAAAACGTGGCAAAAAAAATTACCACCATATCTTTTAAAATACACTGAAAGAAGAGTAGCGTGCCCTGACCAGATGGAGGGATGACCTTGGGTTGCTGGCAGAGGCTGGATGCAAAAGGCCGAGAATCGGGTTGAGTGACGTGCTTTGGGATGCCTACGTCCAGTAGTGTACTGATACGGGCTGATGATGATGATAATGATGGAAGAAGAGTTCGGAACTGCAGCTACACCGTTACAAACTATAGTTTTGCTGTTTTTACCCGATTGCGCAAGAAGGAGGGTTATGTTTTTCGAGTGTAAGTATGTATGTTGTATGTAAGTATGTCTAATTCTTTGGAACGCCCTGAATAGAATAGAATAGAATAATCGTTTATTTGACAGACAAACAGCACACCTATGCATACACTTACAATATAAGTAATAATTTTTAAACAGAGAAACTAAATTTAGTTACAACCATGAGGTAAAATAGTAGGTAACACCTGCAGCCTAAACGGCTTGATGGATTTTAACATATGATATGTCGTTAGATTCGTCTTGATTGTAGGAGTGACATAGGCCATAAAATTTAATCAAAGTGGTTTAAATTTTTGGCAGTTGTTTTTTTATTAATTTCTGCTTGTGGCTATTTGTTTTCTAGCTAGTTTGATCGGTTATTGTTATTAAAATTCAAAAAGTCTATAATTTCAAAATAAACTTACATAATAATATTTTGTCATCGTCACACAAAATATTTTTACGGCACACAATATGTGAAAAATATACAGTACAGTCAACAATACTAGTGTACAGTAGAGTAACACAGACAGTCTTTCAATAAACTGCCAGTTGCTTTGAAAACGAGCAAACTGAACAGTTTGTTCGTTCAATTTATTTTCCTTGCT